>OY756210.1:126842479-127239272 GCA_963576795.1 Metopia argyrocephala | reverse complement strand
TATTTAAATTTAAAAAAAAAAGAAAAAAAAAACATAATATATGAAATGTATTGCTTTGGGGATAAGCATGTCTCTATGGCCATTTCGTCTCTGCTTAAGAGACTCGTGAGAAGACCTTTTCCCAAAGGTGTTAATCAAAAATACAAATACTTATATTCAAAAAGTTATAAACTAAATGCGAACCATATCCTATTTAATATATAAAAACCAAACAAAAATATTTACAAAGCAATACATTTCTGTTTTTTTTTAATTTAAATTCTATTTTTCCTGTTTTTCACCTTATTAACACCTTTCAGAAAAAGTCTCCTGACGAGTCTCTTAAGCAGAGAGACATGCTTATCCCCAAGGCAATACTAATCATATATTATGTATATTAAATGTATTTGCCTATATGGCGAAAAATATTTTTTGTTTTTAAATTAAAAAATAAAAAATAATTAAAATAGATAAGATAGATAAAATGACTTTGAAAATACAAACGATTTTAATTTCGATCGTAATCGCTTTTCATCACATACCGGATTATGTTTTTTAGCTTTTAATCCATATATAAAGATTAATACGATTTTGTTGAAATGTGAAACATTTTTTAATTCTAATTTTATTTTTAAATTAAAATTAAATAAAAAAACCGCAAACTAACTTTTTAATTTTTCACCTTTGCTGGGATTTGAACCTGGTCCATTTGAGTTTTTTGCGAGCGCTCTAACCATTATATGACGCACCCACCCACCTGTCTTTGCTTTGTCTCCAAATAAAAAAAAATGAAAGTAAGATTATTTATTTAGAAATAAAAATAGATAAATAAAGAATCGTTTTGCGTTCTTTGTAAATTATATTTTTTCACTTGTTTTTTTTAACGGAAATAACTAGTGATTTTACCAATTTATTCATATGAAACCATCCATATTGCTTTAACTCGTCTCTCGTGTTTGGTTGCTTTTAATGCAGTTAAGCACTTGTAATACAATTATACTAATTATTATATATTATACTAGCTGAACCCGGTGTGCTTCGCTACCCCCTCGTTATATACATATTACAAAAAAAGTATTTTGTATAGCAAACATTATTAGAGGTGAAGTGGGCGTGGTTCATAGTTATATGACGACGTTAACAGTTTAAGAGCAATATATTACCAATTAAAAAAAAAATAAAAATTTCTACATATGTAGAACAAAAAGTTTGAAACTTGGCGTGAAAGAGGGCGTGGAGTAATAAATTATTATTTATACTTCGCCTGGATTATAATGTGTATACAATTTGAAGTAAATCTTTTAAAAACTATATAAGGGCAATTACATAATTTAAAAAAAGTGGGCGTAAAATTAGGCGTGGTCGAAAAAAAAGTACCCTATTAATCATGTCAGAGTTCCAGTTAAATGCTGTGAAAATTTCAGGAAGATTGGTCCAGAGGTTTGGTCTCCTATAAGGTACAAACAAACAAATAAACAAACACACATTCAATTTTATATATTTAGATTACTGACACTAAGCTTTTAGTTATAAGACTTTTTGTCTAAATGCTTTTAGTTTTCTAGTCTTTTAAATTTTTGGTATTTTCTTTTCAATATTCACACATAGCGAAAACATCCGGCCTATGGAGACAAACATGAACATATACATAAGTACAGATAAGAAATTTGCTCAATTTCAGCGCACACACCAAAGGAACTGCAAAGAAATCGGTTGCTGTTAATTTATCATTCAATGGTCAGTGTTTACCTTACCCAGTAAATAATCCAACAGCAATCAACCCCAAGAAGCCAGCATAGTAAAGTTTAAATTAAATTATTATCGAGGAATAATGAAACATTTGCACTGCTACTTGGTGTCATAAAAGCCCCAAATACAGCACTTTAGCTCCTTTTTGAAAACCGCCAAATTGTTCATTATGTGTCCTCACTGTCAGCACTTATTATTTTCTCTTTCTATTATTTTTATATATACTGATTTTATTTCGATTGTATTCCTTACACATTGTTGCCACTGAATATTCATCACTGCTTAATATATCTTATTATCTGGTGTTTATTTTTTTAAGTTAATTTGACGTTGTTTTATTATATTACTTTTCTTTTTCATTTTTTGTGGTAATTCCGATTATATATATGTATGTATATAATTGTTCTTATATTTAACACAAAACAACGGCATATAAATCAAGGACGGACAACGTCCTGACATGTTTACTTCTGTATATTTTAATTTAAAGACAAGATCTAACACAAGACAAAACCACAACGGGCTAAATGTATCGTATGGAAAAATGTTATTTTTCATTAAAATAGGACTGCTTCCTTTTCGTAGTGTATATAAACTGATGTTCCATTTAAGTGATGATAATATTCACTTGATAACATGTTCTCAAAAGAAGTATTAGGTAATGATGAAGTTATGAGTTCATCGTTACAACCTTGAGTATTTCTTCCATACTCTTTCTGTTCATTTGGAAATATGTTGTTAGATTTACAATTTAATTATATAGAATTTTTGCGTAAATCTGGTCGAAACTCGTTTTTGTAATTGTCATCTTATTTGGATGAAACAGAATTATAATTTATTTTTGTTTTTGCTCTCTTATTCCATTTTATCCACATTAGTCGACATCGAAGACATGTATGACTGTAGCCGTGGTGGTTAGAGTGCAGCGCCTTCCTTTTGTGGATTTTTTAATAAAATTGTATATAAGCACTAATATTTAAGAAAAAATAGTCAATATATTAAAAAAACTAATTTTAATAATTTCCTCTATTTTTTTTTTTTTTAATTTTCAAATTCAAGAATACGTTTTCGTCGCTATCTTAACCCACATTTGTTTATTTGTACATATTTGTGTCAGTTGACTGTATATATTTGTGTTGTAAAATCGTTTAGAGAAATCTACAGGCAACAAAAACCTGTTTTCTTCACGTCCGTTACATTTAACTAATCATTTGTATGTGCATCCCATTTAGGTTTTGTGTTAGCTGACAAGTTACGTCTAGACTTAAGGCAGAAGTACATAACCTGCGCTGTGCCAATTGTGTGTTTCGCACATCTGCCAAAAAAAAATTAAAATTGTGAATTTTTATAAACCAAGTTACTGGATAAATTGGCAACACATCTAACGTGTAGAAATTGAACAATCTTTAATTGCATTAACAGTAAAACTTAAACTTACATTATACATTATAACATCTGCCATGTATTTTTACCTTAATTTAGCCTTAATAGAATAAGAAGATACCTCATACACACGAGACGTGAGCTTCTAATAAAACTATAGACCAAAAGTTTCACCTAAACTTTCAAAAACATGATAGACTAAAATAAATAATCCATTTCTTTAATCTTATAATTTATATGAAAAAATAGCAGTTTTATTATTTCCTATTTATATTTTTAAAATTCTCAATTCTCATCTACTTTTGACGCATAAAAGTTCTTGTTTCCAGACTTTAACGTCTTTTTTAATAATTGAATCATGTTTGGAATGTGGTTTCCAATACAAATAATGCATGCAATTGTTTCATAGAAAATAATGCTACAAATCTAAGTATAATACTATTTTAAACTGCTAATGACAACTGGACCAATATTCAAAAGTGTGTTGAATTTTTGAAAAAAAATTTAATATTGTTTTCAATGAAATAAAAAAACGTGTTGAATTTTACCTATGGTTACCAGCACACAATGCCAATGCTGAACGTATTTTTTCTTTAATAAAGGCACAGTGGACGCCAGCAAGAAATAATTTAAGTCCAGAAACTATTTCTGATATTATCAGAGTGAAATATAATTTTGATATGGATTGTCAAGAGTTTTATGAATATATAAAAAAATTTAAAATTAAAAATTAAAAATTAAAAATTTTTAAATATGAATTAGAAAGGCAATAGAACAAGTATTAATTTAATATATTACAAAGAATAATTTCGTGTTTATAAAAAAAAAATAATTACAAAAAATTAAAGTTTAATAATTGATAGTGTATGCTCAAATTTGAGCATATTTGGCTTTATTCAATATATCTTTTGTATTATTTTTGACTGTTTTATATGCAATTAATCTGTTAATTGTTATGAATGTTCATTTTTGTTTTGTTTTTTTATTCTGAATAAAAATTAATAATTTTTTATATAGTATGTATATATAAATACAAGTTTGTATTATATTCTGGTGTTTTTGTCAATAAAAAACGTTTGTCCCGCTTTTGAGTTAGTGTCCTCTTTTTTTGAGCCTCATGAAAATGAAATAGCAAATTTGCCAGGAAAATAGCATCCATGCCACTGATGGGGCCAGAAACTTTTTGTGAAATGGGAAGGAGAATTTGGAAGGGCAGATTCAAGGCGAGAGAGGAAAAGGAGAGGCGAAAACTCTTTTTGGGCCAGACAGGTCTGAGACTTTGCAAACTTCTACTTGGCAATTATATTCGAAGAAGATTTAAATCTTACATTAGATTATCTAGGGACAACCTACAGATTTTAACGGGCCGTCTGACCGGGTACTGCAGATTTAAATAGAATAGGAATCGCTTCGTGCGATATACGCAGATTCTGTGACGAGGTAATCGAGTCATCAGATTGCATACTAGGCAATTGTGCAGCATTGATGCACAGTAAGAAGAGATACCTTGGTTATTATCTAATATCAGATGGGAGATTGTCAGAGTTGGCGCCGGCCTATATCTTGAAGATCGTCAAAGCGACGAAACTGGGAGAGATACGATAAAAACCCTGGTTATGTTGACGGCTGTACAATAGAACTACAGGTCGAAGTACTTTAGTACCTCCTTTATGAACGTAATGAGAATATAATAAAACATAAAATAAAGTAAAATTTAACTCAAGTATTATTAGATATTCGTCGTAGCTCCATGTAAAAATAAAGCAGGAGCATTGGAACTAAAAAATTGAACTAGTTCATATTTTCTCTTTGAAACTAAAAAGATTCACTTAAATTAACTATAAAGCACAAGTCTACTTATAACCAATATCGAAAGCCGTTTAACTTTTAATAAAAGAAATTATTAAGTTATTATTTACTTCTTTATTGGAAAAACAGTTATGTATTTTTATTTAACTTTATATAAACCTAATGAAATTTTATGTTATTTTACTTTTATATACTCTTAAACAATAATTCGAAGAAACTTTAAATAATTATATATAATAACTATTGCGTTTTATAATATGGAATGAAATGTTAAAAATCACTAATTTATATTTTGTTAAAAAAAAATTAAAAATTAAAAGATAATAAATAAATATGCATACGTTTTCATATGTTTATAGGTAGTATTAATATATATCTGAAAACTATAATTTTTATTTTAACACAAAAAATAAAATATTAACAACTTTCCGTGTAACAAACTACATAATCTTAACAAATTATCTAATTAAATTCACTTAGAAGATTTACATATTTCATATAAATTTATCCTGTATACATAAACACAGTCAGAGACCTGAGCTCAAATACATCAGTGAAAAATTAGATTTAAAGACAAAGCTTTCAAAAATTTTTTATATATACTTTTTCTTCTTCGTTTAAATTTTAACAGGAAAAAATATTTCAAACAGTGCGGAGCATAATTTCCTTCACCGAAAATGCGGTCACTTATTGTGCATTTTGAATGCAAATCTGTTTTTACAGGCATTTTCCTAAATTACCCTTTTCACGATGTTTAGACGGACATGTTTTTTACTTCCCTTAAAATATGGCTATCATTTCGACTGGACAATTGTATTTATCGGTCACAATCATTGCGATTACACTTCCTAATATTTTTTATACAAGATTTTACTCGTCTAATTTTCTTCCCTTATAAGTTTTGCCAGATTTTGACTCAAGTAATACCATTTTTACTCTGACCAACATTGCCATCAATTTATAAAGATAATAACAACCTTCCAAAACAATACAACGGGGTAATATTAACATCTTTCTTCATCCTTAAAAGATGTTCCCATCTCATCTTAAATCTTTCATAATTTCAGTGACATCACTAAAACAATTTTGCAAAAATTTTCAATGAAATGACATTAAAAAAAGTAAACAGTACTCGTAATTATTTTTGAACCGAAATAAATGACATACATACATAATTACTTGCAGAAAACCAATCAACCCAATTATTAATGTTTAAATTTGTAGTTAAAAAAACAAAAGTAGTATTCAGCATGTATTTAAATCAATGTTAAATTTTTTTTTAATAATTGATTTAGCTTCTGGTTTCTTAAAGCTTCTTAAACATCTAACAGTCGCAGTAAATTCAACAGCAATGAACGAAAATTAATAGACAACGATGTATTTCAGAACAAGTTCCAAAGTTTTTTTTTTTTTTGACTGACTAACAGCCTGTTTCTAGAACACGAATGGTTTTCGACATTCGTCTTTTTATATGTGAAACAACAACAAAATCACTTAAATTTGTTAGTGTTTCTCATATAAAAAGACGAATGTCAAAAACCATTCGTGTTCTAGAAACAGGCTGTAAGTTTTTTTAGTAAGTTCAGTTTACATTAAGCATGTCAAACTCAAATCCTAACAGAGGCCAAATAAGGAATATAAAAGTTTATGTGAGCCCAAAAAAAAAAAATTAAGACTTAAATATGTATAGTAAACTAGGTTTACTTTGAAAAGTATAAAAAAGGTAAAATTAATATTTCTTTCCACACTTTTTCTCTCCAAAAATTTATCTTCGCTTCGTTCCTAAATTTGTAGGTTTTCGTTTTCTTAAATCTTTGTTCAATGGGCGATAGTAACTAAATGTAACAGTTATAAAAACTAATTCCACAGAAAAATTTATAATTGTTTTTTTTTGTATTGTTATATCGAGTGGTCGGAAAAGTTATATGCTGCAGGCCGCAAGTTTGACATCTATGGTTTACATACAATAAAATATTTCCAAAAAGAAATAGTGGTTACCCTTTTTTTGCAGAATGCTGTGGGCCGCAAGTTTGACATCTATGGTTAACATACAACAAAATATTTTCAAAAAAATTAGTGGTTACCCTTTTTATCAAATGTTTGCCTAATGTGACAGTAGCTTTAGTAAAGGACTTAAATCTATCGAAAGAACTATTGACATCTCGTTTGAACGAGATATGTATGTACATATCGTCGTCCCGAAGTTATCTTGACGTAACTCCAAAAAATATTTTTTTGGGAAATTGAATTTAAAGTTTTATCGTTTTATAGAAAAATTTTCAGAACGTTCCATTTACAAAATTAAAGCAATTAAATATAATAAATTCAAACTGTTTTCTTTACTCTATAAAACATCTGTAAGTCAAGATAAATTTCAGTCATCGAGTTTAAAAAAACAAGCGAGAAAAGAAATTTTTTTAAATCAGAAGAACTGTTTGTAAAAGAACTCAGTACATGTTCAAAAATAAATATTTTTGAAGATAAAAAAATTACATTTAAAGCTTTTCCCATATCTTCTACATAATGATGTCCAATTTTATTCAAAACTATTTACATTAGTTATAACATATTTTCAAATTGATTTTTAAAACGAATACTTATTCTTGAACTATCTATGATGTATTTAAAAAACATACTTTTGACTCATAAAAGTTTTATGAAATAAATTTTGAATTAAAATTTATTTTATATACCTTTAAAAAATCAAAATTAGTTCTTTATTAATTTAGTCCTTGAAAGAAGTCTACCCTTTTTTATTACGTTTTATGTACGTACGTCAAGATAACGCAAAACATTTGTATTTAATAAATTCCATACATTTTTTGTCGTATATCCATTATAACATAAAATTTCGTTAGCAAAATGGCTCTTAAATTTCTCAGAAAATTTAAGGGATAAAGATATGGGAATTGAACACGTCGAAAATCTAATAATTTAAGCCTCAAAAATACGTCCAAATAACTTCGGGATGACGATATATCTACTTACACCAGAAACAAAAATTACATTTTAACGTTCTCGTGAAAAAGGTTTACTGTCATATTCTCCGACGAAAATTTAGATTTTACTGCAATAATGTTAATATTCAAGTACATTTAAGACCAAATTGAGCCAAATTTTTGAGTCATTTACAAAATTTCTAACAAAATGTCAGTCAAACAGAAACTTTCGAACATGTCGACTTCTGAAGGTCTACAGTTTTTGTTTTGCATTCCTCCCGCTAATTTTATGTAAACTTACTTTAACATTTTTATTTGTATGTTTGGCTGTTTTCCTAAATGTATATTTACAATGTATCAATACAGTATTAAAACCAAGTTGATACATTGTATTGTTACTTTGTTAATACGTTGCATACTAATACTTTGCAACTCTGTTATCGTTTAGGAATATTTTATATGCATTGTAACGTATCAATAATAATAAAGCGAATGACGGAAGAGCATATTTTATTGCAAAATTGTTTAGATATGTGCGAACAAGGCAACTCCATCTCCGGTATATATATTTATATATATATCGTTCCCTTAAAATGTAAATGTATCATCTATAAACTTAATATTTTGTAAAGCGCGTTCTCATAGAACAAAGCGTGTCTTTTTTTAACAAAATATTTTCCACATACAATCTTGCATTAATTATTAAGCTTTTATAATTATGTCAATTTTTTACTGTAATAAATAATAAGGAGATTAGTAAACAAAATACATTTTAAATTATAAAAAAAACGCTTTCTTATCTTCCTGCGCCGCTATAGTGCTATGTGTTGTATTTATTTTGCATCTAATTTTTTTTGGATGCCTTTCTTGCTTTCTATTGCATATTAACTACAACAATGTTGCAAAACGGAACATAATACATTGTAAAATTTTTTTGGGTTGCATTTACGAATACGCTACAATGTATTACTACAAAGCAACATGCATTTAGGAAGTCAGCCTTCATGTTTGGCATCAGTGTCGCCGGATTGGTAGATGTGTATTTATTTATTTGTTTGTTTTTTTTTTTTCTTAAACAAGAAAATGGTACATATTTTTATTTCAAAGGAGTAATAATAAAATCTTTTATAATTCTGGTTAGTGGTATTCAAATATATAGTTTTAACTAAGCATTGTAATATTTAGGCTAATAATACTAATATATTTTATCTAAAAGTTTCCAAAATTTTTTCTTTAAATCTATATTTTTCCCAAAATTTTTCTTTAAATCTATATAAATTTAATTCTTAATATTTGAATATGAATTAAACACTTTATTTCTAATTTCTATTAAACACTTTATTTCTAATTTAGTGACTTTTGTATTGCAATTTGGTTACTAATGGGTCCATTATGGATGGCAACGCAACTGTCCTATAAAGAGCTCAGAGAAGAAATGAAGGTAGATCTGTTACTGCCTGCACTGTAACTATGGAAATGTCTAGTTTCTTAAAAAATTAATAGTTTATAATATACTTATGTGTATATATACTTTAGTGTATATTTAAGGAATATTTACGTCTTGAAAATGCTGTCAGCCAAATACTAGAGATTTCATATAGACAGCAGAACAGATTGGCCTACTGCAATACCGCCAGTTTAAAAAGTTTGTGCGG
The DNA here is from genome assembly GCA_963576795.1 of Metopia argyrocephala. Lineage (NCBI taxonomy): Eukaryota > Metazoa > Arthropoda > Insecta > Diptera > Sarcophagidae > Metopia > Metopia argyrocephala. The sequence goes on along the minus strand of OY756210.1, from coordinate 127,229,758 downwards.
CTCTAAAGTTTTATGAAGAACGCAATTTTCAGAAATCTCACGGCAACGATTTTCAGTTGATAATGGCTCAATACAATCCAAAAATACCTACAAAACAACCACAAAATATTCAGTTGCCAATATATTCACCATTTCGAAACTGAGTTGCCAGCTTTCAACTGCCAGTTGACATCTGAAATAGACCCATAAATTCAACAGTGTTTTTATTGATTGATTTAATAAGTCAAAAAAAAAAAATTCGTGTTGTTTTTGCTATACTTGTATAATTATAGATATGGGATTACCATTATTAATGGGCAGTGATTGCTTCTGCTATAACTTCGGAACCAACTTGAAATTTTTTAACAAGTCGATCGTTGAAGTACTTCCGTTTTTTTATTAATTTTTGCTTATAGCTTTAAATTCGACTGTTTGATTTTTAAGAAGCATAAGTTTATCATCAGTTTGTTCTAATCAATGGAAACTGAAAAAGTTTCTGAAATTGAAAAACTTCACGACTTTGACTGCAGCTTTTCAATCATTATTGCTATGTTCACACGACAATATGAACCATTTCGTTCGCTCTCTGAACCACGGTTGCGAACCACACAGTTCATAGGACAATTTAGTGGTTCATTACGGCATTTCTTTTTTATTTACATACACATGTACATATATGTTTGTATATACCACAATGTATATTGTATAGTATACAATATACAACAGTGTATACATAGTACATATTTAGCGCGATATTTTGTGTCTGATTTTATTGCTGTTTTGATTTTTATGTACATATATAAATATTTGCATATACATTTACATAAGTACATTTCTTATTTCTTTCTGTTATTTCTAAAAAAAAATCTTTAATAATTTAAATTCTCAGGAATTGTTGTTTTGATTTTTTTTTATCTAGTTCAGATAAAGTAGCGATAAATTGTTATTAAAATTAGAGATCATAGCAAATTCTTAAAGGATCGGAACAATATTCAAAATGAAACACGATGGTTCGCTCTCAAAATTTTGTATGGCGCATCTACTTGTTTCAAACAAGGTTGGGCCGCGAAACGCGTATAACTGAGCGAACCTCGATAATTGCTATTCGTGTGAACATGGCATAAAATCAACATTTTATTTACATTTTATATTAAAGTGCGACTATAAGTTTTGTTTTTAATTTTACATGTCAAATTCGACTGCAAATAAAATATGTTTCAGAGATGTTATTTTTCTTTTAACTCCACATTTGATATGCGTATTTGAACTTTAGTCACTCACTGTGTGTTATTATACTTAATAATGTGTATATGTATGTATTAATATTATATATAAATACACACAATTAAATATATGTATGTATGTTATATCATACGGCAAAAATACATATATTTTAATTTAACGCAATGAGTATTCATAGTCACCAAACCGAACATTTGTTTGAGAATCATTAAGTTCTATTGAATGTGGTTGCATCGTTTGTTGATTGTGAGACGCAATAAGAGCCCTTTGGGTTACGTAAGGATTAAATTGCATATAAAATGGACGTGAATTCGGAAAATGTTGTGTTCTATTGGAACATTTTATTTGAGAAATATTGTCAGGATAACTGCGGTTGTTTCCGATTGACGCCCAAGAATGCTGTTGTTTCTGATGCCAATTATTTATATAGTCTACATTATTGCATCGAACATCAACAAAATCTTTATATACATGAGATTGACAGTCGCGTCTAATTGATGTCGATATCTTCTGCTGGGCTGTGCTTTCTTGGCCATTATATACTGCATTACTTTGTTGATAGGATAGATGTTCTTGACGTCCACAATTATATTTAAATGTAGAATTTACATAGTTATTCACATTGTTTGTAGCTTGAGTGGGATTGTTAGAATAACAAGGTATATTAATTGCTTTATTAGTATTAGCGGCAGGATTAGCACTATTAAGGCGTAATTCTACAGAATCATTTCTATTATTATTGGGCTCCTTTTGAGCCCTTGTGTGTCATTCTCCCGTTGCTGTAACTGTTGTCCATTGCCATGGACTACTATATGATGACTTAGGGTTGCTAAAAAAAATAATAATTGGATTATTATTCAATAAAATAAAAATATATTTATGTAATTGCAAAAAAAAGCTATAATAGCCTATACTACAGAACTTTTTTTTTATTTACGAAAACGAAAAATATGGGTTTATTATTTAAAACAATTAAGGTAAAGTGAATAATTAAAACCAAGGGAGTTCATCTTAGCGAAACTGTTCACGTCGCGACTCTCGAACTTCATGATCCACTATTGCATCTCCTGCTCATTGCAATGCCTTTTTTAAGGTTTCAATTGCCTCACTTGCGGCAATCGCGGTAGTGCAAACATCGTCGTGACTTTCTTCATTTTCCCAAATTTCATAGATATCTGTGATTCCATCAAACAAAGAAAATTATTTTGTACTTGAACCATTGGCAAGCTTAAAATTAACATAAAATTTAGTTAGTTGCGATATCAAAGCCATATGCAGTGAAAATAAATTTTACACGTTATAAAGGTTTTTGAGTTTGTTCACGTTACAGAGTAGTCAATGTAAACAAAAGCATGTTCATCCACAAAAAAATATACATAACACCCAATAAAAAACTGCATAATATGCAAAATTTTCAACATTTAAAAAGTTTAACTGTTTCGAAATATATACTTTTTTAAATTAAATTTTCAGGCATGGTCAAAAAATAACCTTTTTTATTTGACCATTTAAATTTGATCCCCACAGTAAAACATTTATTTATTTATCTATTTCCTAGCCAATGAATAATTTCTTACAGGCTATATTTACAATGCATATAGGTATAAAATAATGACATTAAATTACTTAGTTATTTAAAAAATCAATAATCCTTATTCTTAATGAACTATAGTCAGAAGAGTAATCAATGAGAGAAAAATGGTTGTTGAATTCTGAGCACATTCTTCGGAGTGGATCAAAGTTTGCATAATTTGAACGGAAATAATTTAGTTTAAGTGGAAGGTAAAATCTCGTCGGGCGGTTTGGAACTATGAATTCTAGTTTGCTAAGTAATACTTCGGAACTAAGTGTACCGCATATCAGATTATTTATAAATGAAATATTCAAAAAAATTCTTCTGCTTTTAAGAGTTGGAAGTTTAATAAGTGCAAGACGACTTTCATATGCAGGTAAAGCTAAATTCGGACTCCATCGAAGATTTCGAAGACAAAAAAGAAGAAACTGTTTCTGAACTGACTCAATTTTGGAAACGTGAACGTCATATTGAGGATCCCAGACCACAGAAGCGTATTCCAAGATAGGTCTAACTAGTGATGTGTACAATTGCTTTAAGACATAGGGATCATCGAACTCCTTTCCCCAGCGTTTGATAAATCCTAAAACGCCTCTTGCTTTATTAACAATTTGAGAAATATGAGGATTGAAAGAGAGTTTTTTGTCTAATAAAATTCCAAGATCAAGAAATTCCTCAACTTTTTCAAGGTGATAAGTGTCAAATTTATAGTCATAGTGAACTGGACTTCCTCTGTAGAACAGCATATATTTACACTTTTTTAGGTTAAGTTCCATTAAATTGATACTGCACCATTGGCAAAAATTATCCATGTCTTTTTGAAGTAAATTGCATAATTCTAAATTGTTCAGATGGAGGAAAAGTTTAACATCGTCAGCGTACATCAGGATATTTGAATATTTAATACAAGTCGGTAAGTCATTAATATATATTAGAAATAATAGAGGGCCTAAATGACTACCCTGTGGGACACCGGATGGAACAGAAATATTCTTTGATTTATGATTTCTGAATACAATGCACTGGAATCTATTGATTAGGTAGTTGGATACCCATTTGAGGAAGACTGGAGAAAATCCTATTCTTGTTAATTTATAAAGGAGAAGCTCATGATTAACTTTGTCGAATGCTTTGCTGAAGTCAGTATATATAGCATCGGTTTGCATGCCCTTAGTGAAATGTGTTATAACAGCTGTTGTAAACTCCAATAAATTAGTTACAGTTGAACGACATTTTCTAAATCCATGTTGTGAGGGTTTTATTATGGTTTGGAGGTATTCGAAAACGATGGACTTAATTATATTTTTAAACGTGTTTAAAAACAATTTTATGGATTCAGTATCCAAAATGAGTCCGTTTGGAATACGGTTCTGCCAGGAAGATAACGACCTAAGACATACAGAAACCATTTTAAAGAAATGGCTGCATTACAATGCACCAAAACAACTGCACTCTCCGCTCTGGTCGCATAACTTAAACCATATTAAAAATGTATGGGATGAGTTGAACCGTAGAATACGAAAAACAGCAATAAAGAACAAGCAGGGCTTAAAACTGTGCCTATTTAATAATAGTCCAAAATTTCGTCGGAAATCATAAGTAAGCTAGTTTTTTCCATGAAAAGGTGGTGTAACTTAATATGTACTACCAAATCATTTAATTCTAATGAAATAGGACTTTTTCTTACACCGTACGTATACTTTTTTGTGCATTAAAAAATTAATTTCCGTAATATTTTTTTTCTAAAGAGAAACTTACAGCGTGTTTTCAGAAGACGAATGGTTTAAAACGTTCGTCTTTTCATATGTAAAACATCAACAAATCACTCAAATTTTTGAGTGTTTTTCATATTTTCGTCATCTGGAAACAGGCTATTAATTTTAAAATGGTTTTCTGTTATATACAACAATCAATGTACAATATACAATGTTGAAAGTTTTGCATAAAATTTAGTTTTTTAGAGGGTATGTAAATATAGTTTTTGTATATTTAAATTTACATATTCTATCAGTCATAGGAGATTATGTTGGAAACTTAATAATGAATTTAGATTCAGCAGATCTGCATGTCTTCTTATGATGGCTTTTTTAAGCAATAGATTTCAATATGTAGAATATAGGGGCAATAAGTCTGGTATATCAAGGTTATATAGAGGTGTGCCGCAAGGCTCAATATTAGGTCCCTTTTATTCATGTTGTATATGAATGATCTTTATTGTAAGATTGAATTTGGTTTATGCTACACATATGCTGACGATATTCAGATACTCATGACTGATAGGGGACATGGTCCAGATTACCTATCTTACAATATCAACAAAGAGTTGGAACGCGTAGCTGATTGGGCGGACGACAACTTCTTGAATCTTAACCCTGGCAAAACCAAAGCCATGCTATTTTCACACAGTTCTTCGTATCCCAAAATTTTGATTCTTGGGGAATCAATAGAATATGTATTATATCAGAAAGTCCTTGGGGTTTATATTGATAGTAGATTAGAATTTAGTTATCATATCAACAGTGTAATTTCTCGAGTCTCTTTTGTTTTGCTGAATTTATATAACTTGGGCATTTTCCTGCCAATAAATGTGAAAAAGCGTATGGCTTTAGCCTTATGTCTCCCATTGTTTTTATATGGCATTGAAATTTTTTCGGGTACCTCTCAACAGAATTTAGAGAAGCTCAGGATGTGTTTTAACAGAGTAGTCAGATTTGTTTACGGTTTTCATTATAGAGACCACATTACTGAGTATATTTATAAATTTATTGGCTGTGACATTCAGAGTCTAATTGATCAAAGGATAATGTTACTATTTTATAAGATAATTAAGTACAACCGTCCTTCGTATCTTGCTCAGAAGTTTAACTTTGGCAACTCCACCCGTAGTAATATTTTAATCTATCCTAATTATACTTCCCTACACATGAATAGATCTTTCGTGGTGAGAGTTGTCAGAGTATGGAATTCCTTACTACCTAGTCATCTACGTAACTTTGGTTGTCCTGTACATAAATATAAAAGTGAACTGAGTAAATGTCTATGAGAGTGGTCACTGTTACTGTTTATTAGGAGAGTAAAATTTTAAAGAGGTAAATAAAAATAATATAACAAGCAAGACTCTTATTGGTGCTAGATTAAGATTGAGATCAATATAGTTGGCATACTAGATTGGATTTTTTAATTTAGACTTATGTTTAAGATTTTAATATATATATATATATATATATATATATATATATATATATATATATATTTTTTTTTCTTTTTTTTTTTTTGTTTAACCTTACCATATAAGTATTACTGAATTAATTTGGCCTTTAAGGCTTGTAATTCATTGAACATAATAAATAAATAAATAAATAAAATAAATATTCTAACGCCCAGCCTGTTTCAAAAACCCAAAATGTTAGCATTTTAGTTTAAGAGAATTACTGAATAAGACCCCTGTATATGATAAAAAAACATGTAATTTTTTTTAGGTATTTTTTTAGGTTGAAGTGGTGTTTGTATTTTTTTAAAAATCTGTAGTAAATAAATTTAGTTTTTATATCGAGTAGAGGCAATTTACAAGTTTATGAAGTATTGTAAATAAATAAAAAATGGACACAAGATGTGTGATGTCATGAATGCCTGTTTTTTTATTTCTTCTTTTGCACAAAAATTAAACAACTTCATTCACAAAAAAATAAACAACAAAGACCATTTTAGAGAACTATAATAATGCTGAATAAATAATAAAAATATAGGTCCAATAAAATTTAATATCATAATTTTTTTTATATTAATCGTTTATAATTAAAAAATGATTTCAAAATGAAAATAAAGATATAAATATAACTGAAAGGTCTTGATTGTATTCTTACCTTCCAAAAAGTGGGTGCCATATTGGTATATTGGTATCGGTCGAAAGCCCAGAGACATCATTATTTCCGGTAGTATTTTGAGATGCTATATTGTTTGTAAAAGGGACATTTCTTTGCTTATCAAACTCTTTTACCGACTCAATACTAACATTTTGTAAGTTACAAGGTTGACAGGCAACATGACTATTATTTGAAGCATTAATGCTTCTCTTTGAACTTTCGTCGTTAACTTTACAATCCGTTGAAGATATATTCATTCCATTTGCGTTTCTAAAAAAGTCAGAAGATAAATGTGAATCGTACGTATTTAAAGAACTCGAAGTTGGCACGGCTCTGTGTTGTGGGTTTAAAAGATTAGATAATGATTTACAAGTAAGCCTCGGTTTATAGTCAGCTGCTGGTCGCTGATTTTTGTATTGCTTAAAATCGGAGGAATGGCGACCAGCGACAGAACTCCTTAAATTATATGATTTTTCCAGCGCGTTATTAATAGTAGTGGTAGAATTCTTGCATACAGAGGTAAAATTTGTTTCATCTTTATTTAATTCAATAGATTTTCGACTTTTTTGCTCACTGTATTTCGAAGAATCTTTACTAAAATCTGCTACATTTTCAACTGTTTGATGGTGTAATTCTATAGAATTCTTCAATTGCGAATTTTTTTGTTGATCTGATTCTGGCGTAATATGATTTAATTCAATAACATTCTGCATTTGATGTTGTACTATTTTATGAAATACTGATAATTCATTGTTTGGTTGCGCAAAGTTTGGCAAAGCCGTATTCGAAGCGAGAGCAGTGACAGTTTCACCTGATATATTTGTGCCCTTATTAATGTTATCTAAGTTTATTGCATTATTAGCATAAGAGTTACACAACGGTGGAAATTTTAAAAATTTTTCCTGCAATACTAATGGGTTTTTGATAGATTTAATGATATCTTGAGAAATTTGTCCAAAGTAGGGCAACCAAAGCATCTGATTTAATACAGCCATTGTTGCAGCATTTAAATCTGACGGCAAAGAGTCAGTTTGGGAGCATTTGGCATTTTCGTCTTTTTTTCTTAGTTGTGATGAAGATTCTAAAGAATTATTTAGTATACTATTTGGTATTTGATTATTATTACTGTTTAATATGTTTGTCAATTGCTTTGGAGATTGTGGAATACGCTGCCTGCATGTTTGAGAATGAAAATCTTTAACCTGGTTATTAGATTGAACAGGTAAGTGTACATTTTTGGAGTGTATATCTTTGTCAGGCTCCAAATCTTGTGAACATGAAAACATTTCCATGGCAAAATCGTTTTTTAAAATAGCTTCCAACTGTGCCATAGATATAACAAGAATATTCGGATTCTGTATTATTTCTGGGTACGCAAACGCTTCAGGCAATCTCAGTTCTGGCCTAGTAGTAATTAAAAGTGGAATTTCTCGAGCAGGAGATGCCAAAACTGCACTCAGTCTATCTTTAGGTACTAAAATGGGATCTGGTACTTTCCACTGAGTGTTTTGTATGAGAAGTCGTAATTGTGTGAGTGGGTCAGGATCTTTGTCAATTAAAGAAATTTTATTTTTGCTGTTTGACATGCTTTTTGTAACATTATGCCCGTTAAGTCTTAGTCGTTTTTTTAATGGTGGTTCGTCTATATTAACATTGTCGTCGTCATCAATTACTACAGTTTCAAAGAAATTTTTTGATTGCTGAGTTTTAGAGGAGTATGTGTCCTTTGTGTGAGATAGTTCTGTTTGTCTCTGCTTTCCAAGATCTAATGGATCTCTTTGCTGCTGATTTGATATTGATTTTAACTTCATAAATTGCTCAAGAATTATGTTTTTAAGGGTTTCTGAGGACGATGCAAATACAGATGCATCATCATGCATTGGAGATTTTATTACATCTGAACTAGATGTTACTGCACATTGACTGCCCGATTCGGAAGGTGGGCATACTTCTTCTCGTTTATTATAGCTAAGATCCTTTGGAAATTCATCAGTCACTCCCCCATGGTTTGTGTCACTCGTTTGTATACTACCAGGGAATTCGTCATTATTTACATGTCGATGAGGTGATTCTGATGTTACAACTGCAGCTGTCGTTGTAGAATGTAATGCATTTTGTGCGTCAGTGAAAGTGGTTGATGTTTGTTTGTCAAAAGTTTCTATAAATGCATTCGATTGGAATAATTCACCATTTAATCCCTCTATTTCACCAGCTTCGTTAAAAGAGAGACATTTTGGAGGATCACTAACATCTGTAATAATCCGAACAAACATTTCAGACGTTTCCTCTACAGATTTTTGTTGCAAATGTTCTAAATTACCTTTTGATATAATTTCATTTGATTGTATAAGATTCTTTTCGCAACTTGTCTTAACTAGTGAGTCTATAAGCTCAGAGTCACTATTTGCATTATCATCGCAATGCTGAAGAAGATCAGCATTATCGAGAAGATCTTTTAAATTCTTTGTTTTTGCCTCCAAACTTTCATGGTTATCTTCAATTAATTGCAATTTTGATTCAATATTATACTCCCCGTCAATATCAACACTTAAGAGTTCTGCATTTCTGTTAATAGTACTCTTTTCAAAATCCACAGAGTTGTTTATTGTACTATTTTCATAATCAGTTGCATTTACTACTTCACATAATTTATCAAGCGAATTACTGTTGGGCACAAACAAACCAGTTTTTGGGCATAATTGAAAGCAACCATTCTCTTCAGCTTTGTTTTGATATGTAGATTTGGTTTCCAATTCATTTTCCATTATTGAATTTGAATTAAGTGTGTTTGAAAATGGACTAGTTTGTAAAATTTGTAGGTCAGTAATATTTTTATTATAATCATTTGTGATAATTTCTGTTGGCAAACATAAATTTTCAGCGTTCTTTGTTACTTGTAAGCAATCCACTTTGTCTGAAATAATATTGGATTGTTTATTATTAGGCGACATTTTAATAGACTCCGAGTTCATATTTAATTTCAATAAATCACTCTGAGTTATATTACTTGCTTTACAAAATTTTTTATCGCGCTTTATCTTTCCTTTTTTGGATTTCTTTTTGTTTTTAGTTTTCCTTGTGGCCAATGTGTTGCATACAGAGTTAACAGCACTTAATTTGCAGTCCATTTTATCTTTACTTTTTTCTGTCAAAACTTTTGGGTCAGCATTACAGACGTTAATAAAATTGTTAGTTTCATTTATGTTCGTTTCTCTCTTAACTTTCATTAATGGTGTGGGGTAAAATTTCAGAATTCTTGACGAATTCGGATCAGATCGTGGAATGGCCCGCCATCCGTTTGATGTTTTTGTGATTCGTATGCGATTGCGCTTGTCATAATCTTCGCACCTAACTTCAACAATACGAGTATCATCTTGTTTCACCCATAAAAATATGGGGTTCACTCTAGCAACAATTCTTGTATCCTCAGTAGCAACCTTTTCTTTTGTATCTATTTTTAAATTCTTTTTATTACTCGGTTTATAAGAACAATCTAAATGTATATCACTAACATTGGTAGTAGCGTTTTTCTCCTTCTTAGACTGTTTTTCATTTCTAATTTTTAATAAATTTGAATTGGTTTTTAAAATCGGAAGAACAACACCGGGTACTGTTGCATTAATAACATTTACACTTACGTTGGTACTACTTAAGTAGCATCTTGGTTCATTTTTTATGTCTCGAAGTAGAACTTTTGATTTAACTGGCTCTTCCACCTTAAGGTGGCCAAACTTTGGTTTTGATTGTCTTTTACTCGTTCGTCTTGTCCTCGAAATGGGATGTTCTTCAAAAACTAAAAATATATCCCGCGCCACCCTACGACGTTGGGATTTCCTATGGCAAACTTTCTCAGTCGCCGTTTCAGTTTCAGGTGTCGCCACAAATTCTTCTTTAATGACCTTTTCATTAGCGATTTCATTTTTTGGTATTCTTGTTTGCTTTGTCTTCGATGTTGACAAATTAATTTTATCTGATTTACAACACGATTTTGTATTTACATTACCTTTCTTCGATTTAGATTTAGCTGCGCTTCTCGGCATATTGCATTAGCATATTATTGTTGCTTAACATCTTAAATTTACATTCAACTAATATGTTTGGATTATTGGATTCCAATAAGACTAAATGCTTATTATTAATTTTCTAGAATCGTGAATATTAGCTTTTCATTTTCTGCAATGCATATCCAACGATTTCTACAATTTTTTGGAGCTTGAACTTTTAAAAATACAAGTGTAAAATCGATTTAATTTTGTATATATCATATAATATATCAAATATAGACGGGTGTACAGGAATTTTTATTGTCGAATCGTTGTTTTATGTACATGAATACCGAATATTAATATATTTGGTAATAATCGTGGGGAATTTTATATTCACTTGATTCACACTATGAGCTTAGTAACATGAGTGTTTGACATAACAGACTTGTATAAATAATTACGAAGGGAATAGGAGAGATTAAAAAAATTAACGAATTCTGTTTTTTGTTTCTATTTTTGTAGGTCTCTTTTTACAATTTCGTTTTTTTTTTCTTTCTTTATTTAACATTATTTATTTTTATTTATTCAGTTTAATGTAATACATGTAGCCCCTAGGCCAGTAAAAATATTACAAGATATATACATATGTATATATAATGAGCATAATTATAGAATAATAAAGAGATAACACTTTAATTAATATACAGTATTAAAATATACACATTCAATAGGTGTGTTTCTTTACATTTTGGGTAAAGTTCGGTAAATTGAGAGTAAGCAATAATTTCTTTCAATAAGAGACAAATTTACCCAAAAGTACGGGAACGCAAAAAACCAAATAATTTACCCATTCGCATAAAAATATAAAAAAATCACAACTTTATGTCACACACACGCACATATTGAAAATGTACTTTTGCAAAAATAAACGACAATAATTCGACTTATACATGTTAACTAAGGCAAAGATAGACTTTTTTATATAAATATTGAATTAAATTATGCTATATGCCCTATTGATTGTCATCTTGTCGAATTGATTCAGGACTTTATTTGATTTCTCGAGATAGTGAAGATGACCATATTTCTTTTCAATGGTTCTAAAATCTCCACAGATTTCTGCTGCCAGAGTAATAACGTGCATATATTCTACCACCTTCAGCTAATTGTAGTGTTTTACACTGATTCGCTGTGGCAATTTTGGCAGGATTATTGATTTTATCAATGTGAAATCAATGAAAATCACTTTTTGCTTTTTAATTCCAATTAGTTGTGTTTGGGGTTATATGGTGATTGTTTTTATGCATTTTGATTTCTTTCTTTTCAAATAAATTTCTCATTTATTTATACATTAAGTCTGTTTCTTTACTCTACATTGGGCGCCCGCGGGATCCAAATTTTACCAAAAAGCGTTCCCGTACACAAAGTTTGGGTAAATGAGAGAAGTTTTGAGAGAGTAACATTCTTCTTCTTCATGCACGAAATAGCCCGTACTTTTTCTTCGGGCTAGTTTGTGCAAGTAAACAAATAATCAGCTGTTTAAAAAATAATAGAAAAATGAAAGGTTCAGAAAACTAAAAAAAAATTAAAAAGTTGAATTAAAAAATATTTATAAACCTGCAGTGAAACAAACAAACACAGCCAAAGTTGTGTTTTTCATATTTTTATGTAAATGGGCAAAATATTTGCTTTTTTCCGTTCCCGTACTTTGGGTAAAAAAAAACAGCTGGGTTGACAACAGACTTTAAGAGGAAAAAAATAATTTATATATAAAAGGTTTTATATGAAAAAACAAGCGTCTTTACATTTGCCTTGGCTATACCCATATTTTACACAACTCTGTGTTTTGTTATAGTCGGTAATATAGTGTGTAATAATTAATCATTTTATGAGATTGAAAGATATTGTTCATCACAGTGTTATTCATAGACTTACACGCCTGATAATAATTTTATTTTTATAGTAATGTCTTACGTTCGAGTTTTGTATGAATTTTCTGGTGAGCCTGGCTCATCAGAAATTTCAATAAAAGTTGGTGAAATTTTATCAGTTACTCGCACCGATGTTGGTGAAGGTTGGTGGGAGGGAAAAAACAGTAATGGTGAAGTGGGCTTGTTTCCAGCTGCCTATGTAGAAGTAATGTCTGCTATTGAAGTAAAGCAACAGCAACAAGGATTTACAGATAATCCACCAAAATCTGGAAGTCGTTACGATGTTACAGCAGACGATTATAATGAAGGAGAAGAGTGGGAAGATGACTGGGATGATGATACTTATTCTGAAATTGCTCCTTCCAACAATGAATCGAGTCCTCAAACCAAGCACATTTCCCATTCTACTAATAATTATGATAAATATTTGCCGGCAACGCCCGGCGAAGACGCATTGTCCTCAGCTGCAACTGGAAATAACGCAACTATTAAGAAATCGAGTATGTTCGGTAAAAGTTCGGATTCTTTTATACTTGGATTAGGAAACAAGGACAAATTACCTGAAAATGAACAAGTGCACATTGTACCACTTGGTAACTTCTACCAGTGGCAACCTAACCATCAACCATATACTGTGATGGTCGCAAGTCCTAAAAAAGAAACTAAATTTAAAGGAATGAAAACATTTATAGCCTATCAGTTAACTCCCAGCTTTAATAATATATCTGTAAGTATGAACGAAACATTAAGATTTTGATAGAAAAAATGCTATTGTATTTTTTGTTGTTTTTTATTTATATGTCTTAAAAACAAAATAAGTAAACAAATTTACATTCCTGTGTAATTCCATTTAAAAATGTTTTTTTCTGAGGTTGAATAATTTGCACATAATTAACAATAATTTATATTTTTAATGACTTCAATTGCATTTACACTTTATACTTTTGAAGTCATAAAAAAATAGGACCTTACTGAACAAACCGCACAAAAGCATAACGAAACATTCCGAACTTGCAAAAAGTTGCACAAAAGCGTTCCAGATAAAATTTTGTGTGCAATTAAAAATGTGAGTATAACTACTCTGATCCGGATTAGTGGATCATCCGGACTACAGTTAAAATAAAATTTTAAACCTAATATATATGTATATCTGTGGCATTTTGGCAAAACACCTAAGTCGAGATAAGATAGCAAAAAGTGAAAAAAACAAAACCCGGGGAAAAATAATTTTTATTAAAAAATAAAATAAACCAAAATTAAAGAAAAATTTCTCCTATAATACAAAATTTTAAAAACGTACACAAAAATGATTTTTGAATAAAAATTCGTATCATTAACAACATTTTTTTTTCAACTTTTTAAATTTGACTTTAGATGTTTTGTCAAAATGCCACAGATATATACATATATAGATACGTATGAAATTTATTTTTATTATTATTAGGGCAACCAAAAATTTGCATTAGCATTTCTTTTCTGAATGTTACTGACAAAACAAGAAAAATATTAATTTATTTTAGGAAAAACTACGACGTTTAACCCCTATTTTGTTACAGAATATTTTTGCACATTTCGTCGTAAATGCTTAATTTTGAATTTTTAAATTTTTTTCATATTTGTATGGCATAATTTACAAATATTTACATATTTTAGAAGAATTTCCATGTATAACCAAATTTTATTTTTTTCAAAATAATGACTACGCACTGACAGATAACATACAGTGGCTCACAGCTTATTTTATGCAGTGTAATATTTTGTTTTTAGAGCTCTGTAGAAGCACAACTAACGGTAACTTGAGAAAAAAATTTGGTTTTATTTAAAAGAGAAAACGTTGTTTTTTATCAAGCAAAAACCATTTCTTGCAAAAACATTTATTTTCAGTTCTTAAAAGTATGAAAACAAAAAAACATTATTTTTTCATCTCACAGCTTATTTTATGCAGTGAATTTTTACTGTAACGGTACTTCAATGCAGCTCTGTTTTTGGTTTCGTTTTTCGTATTTCTACTTCTAACAATGTTTTTTGTTGAATTGTTAGTCTAGTTTTGTTGATTGGAATGTCAATTTATAAGAATTCAAATGAGTCCGCGTACCACCTTAGAGCAGAGAGAATTGGTTTTAAACCATTTCAAAAATGGCCATTCACAGCGAAAAATAGCTGAAATGGTTAACATTAATTCTTCTACGGTCCAAAAAATCATTGAGCGTTTCATACATGAAAATCGGGTTCATAACAAAGGTAGGAAGGCACCGAATAAAATTTCTAATAAGCAGGACGAGCGGTATATTTTGCGAAAAATAAAGGCAAACCCAAAGCTATCAGCTTCCAAGCTGGCCTCTGAAGTTGCAGCTGATCTGGGCAAACAATGTTGCGCCGAAACTGTTCGCCGTATCCTGCGCCAGCATGTTTTTATGGCCCAGTTGCACCCAAAAAACCATTTATAAGCCCGAAGAATAAACCATGCAGACTTAATTTCGCCAAGGAACATCTTTCTAAGGAAACTGCATCTTGGAATTCGGTCATCTTCGCTGATGAATCCAAATTCAATATATTCGGTTTAGATGGCATGTCGTATGTATGGCGAAAACCTAATACAGAGCTGAACAAAGAAAACTTAAAGGCAACAGTAAAGCATGATGGTGGTAGCGTCATGGTTTGGGCCTGTATGTCGGCTGCTGGGACTGGAAATCTAGCGTTTATTGAAACTACCATGGACAAATTAAAGTACCTCCATATTCTTAAGGACAACTTGTTGGAGAGCGCAGAGAAACTGGGAATACGATCAGATTTTCGGTTCTACCAAGATAATGATCGAAGCACAAATCTGGCATTGTGCAAACTTGGTTAATATATAACTGCCCACATTTAATGACACCGCCACCACAGTCGCCAGACCTTAATGTAATAGAAAATTTGTGGTCAATTTTAGAAAATAATATAAGAAAACACAAAATTTCTAGCAGAAAGGATTTAAAAGAAGCTATACTGACGGAGTGGGCTAATATTTCGCCGAGTGTGACACAAAAACTGGTCGCATCTATGCCACAACGCTTAAAATCTGTTATAGATAATAAGGGCTATCACACTAAATATTAAAATTTGCATTTTACAGTTTTAATTTCGAGTTGGGCAAAACCATATGTACCTGCATAAAATAAGCTGTGAGAAAAAATAAGAAGTATTTTTCGTTTTTTTAGTTTTACTATATTGAAATGTATAATTTTGGAATAAATGAATTTTGCTTGTTAAACTGTAGCATTTTTCCTTTTTAAGGATACCAATATTTTTTTTAATTTCCCAATATTGTTACATTTATAAAGGTTTAAATCTCAAAAACAGCACTGCATAAAATAAGCTGTGAGCCACTGTATATGTAATCTATTGAATAATAAGGGTACTCTTGTAAACTCTTAATATTAAACATTGTGCAATTGGGGAAATTCGCAAGAATGGTTCATGAAGCTCCTTCTTAAGCTATTGTGCAATAGTTAATGTCAATTTGATAGAAACCTCAAAATAAAACACAAATTAAATACAAAGCATACGCATTTCACATCTAGGGAATTAACGTTTAAAAAATGCTTAATAATGAGTTCTAAATTAAAAGTTACGTATTTTTCAACGTTGTACCTATTGGAGAAAAATTCAATAATTGCATGATTAAAAGTTGATTTTTAAATAATTAAATTTTCGTAAGAATATGCACAAAATCAAGCAATCTGTGTCAAACAGACTGAAGAATATATCAGCGGATACCGAGATTTAAAAACTAATATAAATATTCGGTTTTGTACAGTTTGCAATAAGCCAGTGTCAGCAAAGAAAATATTTACCATAAAACAACACTTCGGAAGACGAAAACATATTGAGCTCAACGGAAGAAATTATACTTTGAAACGTTTGCTTTCAAATTTGAATCAATTACTTCTGTTGATGTCGAAATGATATTCTCGATGTACAAGAGCGTTTTACGACAAAGCTTTATGTTTCAAAATTTGAGGGATATGATCATCATCATCATTTATATTATTTCTAAAGCAATTTGTTTTTGTCGGTTGCAAATATCTCCCATACCACCGAATCAAATTTAATGAATGATATCTCATTTTAAAGCCTATTTCTAACACTAATGACGAAAAATAATTAGAAATTGAAAAATTAATATTTTCATTGATAAAAATTATATATTATATAGAACTGCATGATAATACTGTTGTCATTTTGACTATTGAGAAAATAATTCGAAACATACATATGTATGTATGTAGAGTTGTTATTTAGGGAAATAACTCAACAATGGTAAAAATTAAACTTTTGATGGCAATTTTTCTTCTTGTGTTTGTTGTAAAAAACATTCCATTTGTCATTTTTCCATTTTTTATCCTAAATATATTGTTAGGTTATATTAGGTATATCATATTTTGCATTTAAAATTGTTAACTTAAGATAAATTGATTTGATTGAATTCAACACAAAATATTTTTAATTGTACAATTATTTTTGGTTTAGTAATTGTAACATAAATTTAATTTTATTATTAGTTAAATTATTTGAGCTTAAGGTCGAATAAATATTTATATTATTTATTTTACGATATCATCATACGATCAGGAATATATATTTGTATGTGACAAAACAATAACAAAATTATAAAAAAAAATACATAAAAAATTATGTCATACATATTTTCAAATAAAAACATAATGAACATTTAAAAAATTAATATAATAATTAACCAACAAACAACATTAATAAAAATAATAACAAGTAGGAACGATATGTGTGTATTTACAAAAAAAATAATAAAAATAAAAGTAACAAAAATTACCTGGTATGTGATGAAAATCGACCTTGATTGAAACCAAAATCGAAAGAATTTTAAATTACTATAACTTCCAATTATTTTCAGATTTGGAATTTCTCTTATACTCATTACGTAATTGACTATTGTCATTACATCCTTTATTATTATTATTATTATTATTATTTTAATATAATTAAAAACAGAAAAGTTCTATATGACTTCGAGAAAAGAAAAAAAAAATTATAATAAATTAAAATGATTTCAATCTCGAAAGAAATCGCCTTTCATCACATCCCTGAATTTTAATAAAATTAATAATTATTTTATATAAAAAAATATAAATACCAACGATAAAATAACAATGATAAAAACAGACACAGAGGGTTTAGCCCAAACATACAGACATTTAATATACAAAACATAATATTTATATATATTCATTATTACACTTATTGTTAATTTCTTTTTTATTTGGTTACTGCGTTTTTATCATTGTTATTTTATCGTGATGCACATTCTATATCATTTATATTCTTTGGTTATACTTATTGCATTCATATTTTACATATACTCATTCCATAAAAAACACATTTCATTAATATTAATATTTTCTAGGTTTCCCGTAGATATAAACATTTTGATTGGCTGCATGAAAGATTGGTGGACAAATTTTGTTTAATACCCATTCCTCCATTGCCTGATAAGCAGATATCTGGTAGATATGAAGAACAATTTGTTGAACATCGGCGGGTGCAGTTGCAAGAATTTGTTGATTGGGTTTGTCGCCATCCTGTTTTATCTACATGTGATGTATGGTACCATTTCTTAACGTGCACAGATGAAAAGGTTTGGAAAATGGGTAAAAGAAAAGCTGAACGTGATAGCTATGTTGGCATTACTTATTGTTGGGCTATATCTCCTCCTGAAAAACAACTTCTTCAATCTTATGTAGATTTGCAAATGGAAAGTAGTTCACAATTTATTCATTCTATGGATTTGTCTGTTCGAAATTTACTAACTATATCAAATGATATGACCAAACGCTATCAAACTCAATCCAAGAAAGAGTTTCAACGTATTGGAGATGGATTATCAGACTTATCGAGATCCCTTTCCATCGATGAACGACGTTCTCCTTCTGCCAGTAATATATCATTATCGGAAAGCTTATCAAAAATAGGAGATATATTTGCAGCAATTGGGCAGCAATACGGAGAGCAACCGAAGTTAGATTGGATACCATTTTCAGATCGTTTGCACATATACAGGTATGTTTGTAAGCTTTGGTGCTCAAAAGTTATCGTAGTCATAATGTACCGTAAAATACTGTTGGTACGCCTGTGCAATTATAGAATATCTAACACCGTGTCATATGATTTCAACATACATAAGTGCATAAATATAATTTCTTAATGAAATATAGCGATAGGATTTAAAAATAATAAGAATTTAAAATTTAGCATATCAAAGATTTTTGTTGAATATCTGCTAGCAAGATATATTGAACACATTAATTTTTCTCACATTGCTAGCAAGATATGTACAGTCATGGACATAAGTATAGGCACAAGCAGTACTTTCAAATAAAATAAAAATTTTTACGTATTCCCAGACTTAAAATAATAATGTTATTAACTGATTATGACTACAGGATATGTACATTAACAAAAAAACTAAAACAAATTAGTTTCAGGAACAAAACAATATCAAAAAGTACTAAATAAACTCAGTTTTCTATAGGACAAAATTATAGGCACAGCCATTCTTGTGCATACAAAAAATCATACAGAAGCTTGAATTAATATTTTGTTGATAATCCATTTTGTGTTATAACAGCCTTTAACCTATCTGGCAGTGAATGTACCAATTTTTTGTGAGCTCTTCGCCTATTTTATTCCATTCTCCGATCAACGTTGCCTTAAGATCAGCTTTGCTTAATAACTTCTCTGTTCGAATTCTTCGGTCCAATTCTTCCAACAAATCTTCGATGGGTTTTAAATCTGGGGACTGCGGAGGATGTGGCAAGCCATGTGCGGTGTTATAAACAAGTCACTACTTCACGTCGCGAGCCGAATGTTTCGAATCAGTATCGTGCTTTAATGTAAATGACTGACGTAAATATCATTTCTCTGCGCTTTTTTTAAATTTTTTTTTTCAAAATGTTAAAGCAATTAAATTAATTTGATTTTCTTGTTTATTTCAATATAGTAAATAGATAATGATACGCATATATATGTATATATATATATATATATATATATATATATATATATATAGCCGTGGTCTAATGGTTAGTGTTTTGGCTTACTAAGACATGAGCCCTGGGTTCGACCCCCAGCTCCGACATCTTAAAAAAAAGAAATAT
This sequence comes from Metopia argyrocephala, assembly GCA_963576795.1. Lineage (NCBI taxonomy): Eukaryota > Metazoa > Arthropoda > Insecta > Diptera > Sarcophagidae > Metopia > Metopia argyrocephala. Next base: position 127,210,012 of record OY756210.1, on the reverse strand, counting down.
GAAAAAAATATTTCTTTCGGCGACTACCTCTCAGCAGTCTTCTGGCAAAAGCTCTGAGATTAACTAAGTGCCATGAACAAGCTTCTCAACTCTGTTGTTTGGAGTCGACATTAAACTGTAGGTCCCGGTACACATGGATAAAAATTTACACACACAACATGAGTGCTGCGAGAAGCTAGGCCGTAATCCTGACACAGGGTTGTAAAGGCCAGTTATGTATGTATGTAGTTAAGGGATAAACAAAAGAATTACAAAGAAAACTTAAATCTATATAAAAAAAATCAATGTTGTTCGTTGATCATCGCATCAGTTGAGAACGGCTGGACCGATTTTGATGATTTCTTCTTTCTAATGATCGTCGTGATCCAATTTAGGCTTTTACGGAAAGAAAAATTTTGTCCCACCCACTTTTTTTGATTTACCTAAAATTAGAAAACGGCTCCATCGATTTGACTAGTTTTTCTTTCAACTTTAATCCATTTGAAGTTTTTATGAAGAGAAAAATTTGCCACGCCTACTTATAGGCCCACTTTTTTTCTATTTATCCCTAATTTTTGTATATCTTCAGAACGATTAAAGATAAAGTTTCGAAATTGGGTCTGAATACCTTCATGGGTCCTGTATAAGTAGAAATAGAACCAGCCTTAGCTAGTGCATCAGCTATATTATTTCCTTCAATGCCCTCCTGTCCAGGAGCCCACATAAGGGTAAGCCTCGTATATCCCGCAATCTCTTCCAGATACACCCGGCTTTCTTGAACAAGATTAGATGGTGTGTACATATTTTCAGGGATCTTAATCGCCACTTAATGTCAGCAAAAATGTGTATATTCCTATCCAACATTAAAAAAAGCGGAAGCATTAAAAAACGGAAAACAAAATCAGTAGTGGTACATAAAATAGTGATGATGCTGTACTCTTTGGCGATTTTAAGACAAAAGTGCCTCATTTGAAGTTTTTATGGCACCATTTATTATAATTTAATTTAAGATATAATGCGGGGTTGATTACTGTTGAATTATTTAATGGTGAAGGTATAACACTGACCTTACAGTTTGCATTTTTCAGGTAGAACTATTGTTTCTTTCTGACTGATATGACAGGTCCTGTTCGTTTAAATTTTCGAACGTGCGTAGGTTAAGAGCAAATTTCTTCTCTGTATATGCTCATGTTTGTTTCCATAGGTATTAAATTCGTTGCTACTATCACCAAATTTTATTAGAGACATTTCGAAATATATATTTTAGGGCGAGGTCTTAAAATTTTGAATAAAAAGTTATTTAAATTTTGTGTGCTAGTGATTTATTTTATTTTTTTTTTATTTTTATTTTATTCATTCTCATATGAAAAACCTAGCCTTATGGCCATGATCGGTCTCATTATACAACTCAAAAAAACTTATAAAAAAACATATTATTAGCTTAAAAATAATTAACAATTTTTCAATAAATAAATATACATCTCAACATGTAAACGACAAATAAACAACCAAGAAACAACAATTAAATAAAAATTAAACGAAGGAAAATTCCTCCTGAAGCTTTCTTTTATAAGTAGCTACCGAAAAATTAAATACTTTTAAGGAAGTAGGTAACCTGTTATAGTCCCTGGCCACTCTTACAGAAAACGAACGTTCTAAAATAGGAGTAATTTTTGGAACTATCAACTGCCTATTTCTAATAGAGCTCCCAAATTTAAATAATTCTCTTATATATACAGGCACATGTAAGTAGCTTTGAAAAAGAAATATTAATATTTTTATTATTGTTATTTCTGTACTGCTGCCTCCAAATACACAATCCATAAAAATAAAACAACTTTTTAATAATATATATTTCGAATAATTTGGTTCATCATCAGGATCTATAAAATAAATAGGTATTTCATTAACATTGGCTTTTAAATTTAAGAATTTTTTCACAAACTGCATTATCCTATTCATTAACTTTTAAATAATAGTTAACACAATTGTATAATATTTTAGATTTTTTCTCTTTTTAAATTTTATAAAAATAAACAAATATAAGAACTTTGTTCAAAAAGCTATTTTTATGACTTTTTCAGCAAAAAGTTTAAAGTTAATAGAAAATAACAAAAACAAAAATTAACAACAAGTAAGAGTAAGTAGTTACTTCAGAGATCTGTGTATTTCTAAAAAAGGTGTTTTATTTTTATGGATTGTGTATTTGGATGCAGTACAGAAATAACAATAATAATAAAACTTTCAATCCAGCAATGTAAATAAATTAATTTACAATTAATATTTTTAATGCTATATCAAAATATCACTTTATACTAATTGTAGTTGATCACGTTTTGATTGACTAGCCATTTGACCTGCCTAAATCCTATTTTCGATTTAAGGTTTTAGCAGAAATGTTAATAAATTTTAGCGTTTTGGTAATCCTGTTTCAGTTTTTCGTCTCCTGTTATAGCGGAATATTTATTGTCAGAAACGCTTTAATTAGATCAAAGTTAAATTCTATAAAGAATTGAGTTTTTTTTTGCAATGAATTTTTGGTAATCAAAGGAGAAATGATGTCCGTGAAGCGTTTCTGACGAAATAAAAATCAAAAATCACTCTTCCTGTCCTTTATAATTCGTTATATATTCAGGGTTCATTTATTTGTAAACCAAAACACCGATACTTTTCGATTTAACTTTCTTTACACTCTATAACATTTTTTATAAGTACAACTAATTCAAAACAGTAATATAAAACACATTATTTATAGTACCTACAGTTTTTCTAGTAATTTGCATTGTTTCTATAAATTAGTTTTTAAATAATTCTAGTAATGTAGTGTAGTGGTTAGAGCGCTTGCTTGCAACACCAAGAATCTCAGGTTCGAGTCCCATCATTGGAGAATATGAAAAACAAAAAATGTTTACGGCATTTAAAAGTTTTAAATTAAATAAAAAAAATATATACATATATACAGTTGTGTTCAAAAAAAAAAAGGAGCGCCCTTAACAAAAAACTATTTTGTTGTTTTTTACAAAAACAAAATTTTTTTTCACTTTTGTAACACTAAACAAGAAGTTCTCAAGAAATTATTACATAATTTCAGAGGTGATTAAAGCCATAAAAATAAAAATATATTCATTTTTAACCAAACATGATAAAAATCCATTGTTCAAAATAATAGGAGTATTATACTTTTAATTAAAAAATTAAAAAAAAAAATCAAAACAAGTTTAATCGTTCAGAATGTTTAATATTTCGTAGAAAAACCTCTGTTCTTAACAACGGCGGCACATCGCCGCGGCATGGAGTCGATGAGGTCTCTACAACGACTTACTGTGATGTTACTCCACGCATCCTGGACTGTGCGCCATAAAGCCTTAGCATTGGACGGTTTCTTTTTGGAAACATATTTTTTAACATCCCCCCATAGGTGCTCAATGGGGTTGAGACCAGGGGACTGAGCTGGCCATGGCATAACCTCAACCCCGTTGGCGCGAAACCACTCCTTCGCTAATTTACTAGTATGCTTCGGGTCGTTGTCTTGTTGGTAGACCCATTTCAGAGGCATATTCCACTCTGCGTATGGAAGCATGACATTATCTAAAATTTCGACGTATACCCGTTGGTCCATGGTCCCTTTTACTTCATATAATGGGCCAACACCATTGTAGGAAAAGCATCCCCAAATCATAACTTTTGCTCTTCCATGTTTGACGGTCTTTCTGGTGAATTGTGGGAGATATTCCGTATTGGGTGGACGTCGGACATATTGTCTAGAACCAGTTCCTCCAAATAGAACGATCTTACTTTCATCCGTCCACAATACGTTTCGCCATCTTTCTTTAGGCCAGTTTACATGATCCTGAGCAAATTTTAAACGGGCGTCTGCTTGTTTTTTTTGTGAGTAAGGGTACCTTTCTGGGACTTCTGGCAAACAAATTATTTTCGACTAAACGTCTTCGAATAGTAACAGTGCTTACGCTTAGATTAAGATCCTTTTGGATTTTTTTTGATGATGCAGAAGGATCAGCCTTACTAAAACGTACTATACGACGGTCATCTACGGGCGTTGTTTTACGTTTTCGGCCTCGAGTTTCGCCTTTTTCCGTATACCGTAAAGCATTGACTATCATCTGGTCTGAGCACGACATGATTTTTTTTATTTCCCGATAGGTTTTGCCTTCATTCCTAAGATTTTTAATTAAATTTCGTTTCTCTTCGGAGCAATGCTTACCACGCCCCACTATTCAAAAAAAGATTTTTTTTGGTAAAGAAAGTTAAAGAAATGTAAACACAGAGCTTATTCATACTTACTTTTTGAATTTATAGCTTAAATTTTAAAAGTTTAATAGTTAAATTTCGCAGTTAATACAAATACTCCTATTTTTATGATCAATGCACTTTGGTACCAAAAAAGAAAATAAATTAATTGCAGCATAAATACTACAATTAGCTTGCTTATTTCTTTTGTGTTTTACTTTCCACATTCTATACTAAGTACCGTTAGAATATGGCTTACTTAAAAAGTTGCCAGATCTCTAAAGATCAATTGAATAAATATATGATATGGTTACTCCTATTTTTTTGAACACAGCTGTACATATACAAGGAACCCATCCTTAAGAAAGCTGCCCCCTGATATTCCACTCTATCCTTCTCTGAGCTATCAAGGGTGAAAGTATAACACTGGCCTTTGAGTGATCAACTGACGGCAACTTGTACTTTTCCTATTCCAATACAATGCACAGACTGAGTAGGGATGTTGCCCCCGAGTCTTATATTATATTATATTATTGGTCTTATAAAAAAAATATATATATCGCTCATTTGCGAGAAGAGTGGCATAACTAAAAAAACGATTTTGAGATAAATATGTTTAAACATTTTAATTCAGGCAAACATATACATATGTAAAGTAGAAGACACTTTTGGTCGCCGTTCAATGAAAAATAAGATAAAAAAAACAATTCTTAGATATGTTTTAAATTACAGTTCGCCTCATATTTCTGTATAATTAACGCAAAAAATGTGTTTTTTGAGTTATGCCACTCTTCTCGCAAATGAGCGATATGTATATCATTTAAATTTTTTAATTTTATATAATTGTAAACATACTTGATTTCTAACCTACATGCAGTTTGTTATCGTAATAATACATCTAAATATATAAAGTTGAATGTATGTTTGTTTATTTGTTTGTACCTTATAGGAGACCAAACCTCTAGACCGATCTTCCTGAAGTTTTCACAGCATTTAACTGGGACTCTGACATGATTAATAGGGTACTTTTTTCGACCACGCCCACTTTTACGCCCACTTTTTTAAAATTATATAATTGCTCCCATATAGTTTTTAACAGATTTACCTCAAATTGTATACACATTATACTCCAGGCGAAGTATAAATAAACATTTCTTACGCTACGCCTCCTTTCACAAGGAGTTTTCCCGGCCATTTTAAGAAAATTCATAAGTTTGTTTAACTATCTGTAAAAACTTGTAGATTTTTTTGGGAAAATTCAAAGAATAGGCTTTTAGGGTTCATTCGGTTCCAGTAATATAGCCGGATCTGTCATTTATTTAAAAGAAAAACTGCAAATTTTGAGGCTTAGAAGGCAATTTTAATTCGGTCATATCTCCTACACTTCATACGCAATCTAAACAACTTTTTCTACGAATTATAAAGAAAGTGCTGTATTTCAATAAAAACTGCATTGAAAAGTTATCAATTATTATATCTGACATATACAAGCTAATGAACTGTGTAAAAATTTTCCTCAGTTTTCGTTTTACAATATTTAAGTGACTTCAGTAGAATTTTTCTAAGACAAAATATTACTTTTTAATCAAATAAATTATGAATTTCTCTCAGTGAAACACTCTTCTTTGGAACGGAATTATTTGATTTGTGAAAAATAGTTTTAAAAAATCGAATTTTAGTCACCAAAATACCGCCTACACAGAGTGCAAGACGGTGCGATGGGCGTGGCAAATTTCAATGTATCTTGGCATGAGTCTTTTGTTTTTTCTAAGTAGTATATGTACTAAATTTTAAGGCTTTTGATTTTATACGAAAGGTTTTATGTGAAAATATCCATTTTGATTGTATGGGCGGTGGGCGATAGGTGTGGCTGATTTTCCTGAAACTATTTTATTTTCTTAATTTAGTCAATATAATACTCTGTGCCAACTTTCAAGTTTCTAGGTCCACTCCTTATTTTTTTTGTACAAAAACGTATGAAGCCGAACCAGTGTGCGTCGCCATATAACTATGAACCTGTCACCGCCGTTAATTTTATTATATAACGAGGGGTAGCGAAGCACGCCGGGTTTAGCTAGTAGTGTATAAAACTTAGAGTATACCTTTTTAATGCCTATAATTATGGGCCGATATTTGTTAATTTTTGCTTTTGTCTTTGAGGATCCATTTATCGTCACAAATTTATTTAGTTTTAATGTTAAACTCGTTTAGAACTTATATATTTGTTATTACATGAGTCTTTATGCGATGTCTTTTATTTGTTGTTGACTGCAATATTATTTTATTATTAATATTATAATCTAGTAAAGGCGGCTTTAGACTATTCAACAAGTCGTATGATACGCCAAAATTTTGTGTAGAAGAGTAGCAGTGTGATAGTCTATAAATATAATATGCAATCGAAATATTGGATAATGAGAAAAAATACCTATGAAAAATTTAAGGTCGTATGACTCTGTTTTCTGAAAATTTTTAAAAAATAATAAAATATTTCAATTTGATCTGTGTAATGTTTTTTTTTTTTAAATAATAAAAAACAATTTTCCAGTTTACATAAAAGCAATAAAAACTAACAGAATGTTTCTAGAACACGAATAGTTTTTGACATTCATCTTTTTATATGTGAAACAACAACAAAAACACTCAAATTTGTTAGTGTTTCTCATAAAAAAAGACGAATGTCAAAAATATGAAAATTGTGTTTAAATTGTATGAAATTTCGCTCGATATCGAATGCGGTAATTTGCACCCAGAGCCCCACACACGACAGACATGTGTTTTCTCTCAACATAGATGCACAACACATTCAATTACATATGTATAATATTTAGACATCACACAAGTACTATTGTACAAACTATCCGGTATGTGATGAAAACGATTTCGATCGAAATTAAAATCGTTTGTATTTTCAAAGTCATATAAAACTTATCTATTTTAATTATTTTAAAATTTTAATAATCAAGGATGTAGCGGCAGTAGTCAGTAAGGAATGAGTAAAAAAGGAATTCCAAATATGAGAGAATTTAGAAGTTGTAGCAACTTGATATTTCATTCGATTTCAATTTCGATCGAAATCGATTTCTATCACATACCAGTATATGACTTTTTGGATTACCCCTTTAATGGATACAGTAGTAAATAAAAAATTAATAATTGTGCAAAATGAAATATAAAAGTATTCAATTTATTCCTTCACCTTTCAAATAAATTATTAAATATGAAAAATGTATTTTCTTTTTCAGGGGAATTCTAAACAGTTTTCCAGATATTTTATCTACTCATAAAGGAGCAATGCAAAAGCGAAAAGAATGTGAGCGTTTAGTAGCAGAGCAAAAAATGAGCAACTCACAATTGGCAGATGTTAATCGTCGTACAGATATTGTCTCATATTCAGTAATTGCCGAAATAACACATTTTAAATTGGAACGCGAAACGCATTTAAAAAAGACAGTCAAGTCTTTTATAGAAGAACAAATAAAATTTTATTCGGGCATAGTTTCAAGCCTGCAAGATGCATATATACAATTTGATTAATTTAAAGAAAAATCTAAAGTTGTACAGACAAAGAAGTATGTTGGTGATTCTATATTCGTTTTTTTAAATAATTCTTTGCAACGTTTTTATTTTATTCTTGGAATACTAATGCTAAATATGCATTTGGGATTATATCTTTATTGATTTAAAGTACCTAAATAAGTATTTTTTTAATTAATTAATTTTAAATAAATTCCTATGTATGTACAGTGGTGGCCATATAATTAGAAACGATGTTTAATCAAAATGAAATCAAAGTGTAACTTCTTTTGAAACCATTACTAAAACTTACAAGCACCGCTATTCGAAAAGCACACAAACCACAATATTGCCGCTGCAAAAAAACTTTGAATTTAAAGCTTCACTTTAAAAAATTTTTTATTAATTATTAAGTACTTGCTTGTAGTTTTCAAAACCGGAAAAAAACAAGTGATGCACTTAATAAATAAGAGAGGGCTTCTACAATGTGTATCCAGTGGAAATACTGCCAATGTGGGCTATCGCACGAAGATTTTCATAATCCAAAAAAGTGAAATTTGGCGCAGTTCACTTCTAAAATGAAACAAAAAAGTTTGCAACCCCAGCCAGGAAGCCCAGTGCTAGAAAAACTCCTCAAGTAGAAGATAAGATTATTTGCGGCACCAGTAAAAGTAACCAATTTCTGAATTAACACAAATTGGGATAAAATGGGTAACAAATGAGACAAGAAATATTTACACGGACAATAACAATGCGTGTATAAGCATTTTGTCTTTCGTAGAAGCATTGTATAAAAGACACCGCATGTCGCAAAAAAATATTAAGAAACACTGACGCTTTGCAAGCAAAATGCTCAACAAAAATGCCTATTATCTGAAATAGAATTCTCACAAGCAACGAATTTAAGAATATATTGTTTTCACCTGACGATAAATCTTACGTAAAATCCTTAAGACATTAGGTATTTTGTTAAAACAGTGGTGGTGTATTATAACCTGGGATGCGATATCGTGGTGTGAACCCATTCTTAGAATAAAGAGAAAAAGTTGAATAACATCAATATAAAAACAATTTAACAAATGGTTTAGAACAATATTTCTTTTGGGAGTATGCTCGTTCTCAATATGATAACGACTCAAATAAAAATTCTAAGTTAATGACATACCGGATTTCGTATAAAAATATTGACATTTTGTACTTATCATCGTAAAATTTTTATCTAAACCCAATTAAAAACTTATAGGCAATTGTTAAAAGGAATCACGCGAACAACAGTCCAAAAAAAATTAGTCTAATAGTTTCAAATGATGCAGCAAATTTAGAGAAACATGTCTCTGTAAACATTTAATAAAAAATTGACAGAGAATACAAATACTAGCCAATATTGTCAAAAATAAAATGTGTAAGAGAATATGTCAATTTTTTTTTACTTTTGTGGAACAAATTTTAAGTTTGGTGAAAAACATTTGTGTCGTTTCTAATTATAAGACCAACATAAAAGTTCTATATTTTGTTTAAAGTTAATTTTTTTTAATGTTATCTCAGCTGTACATATTTTTATTATAAAACTCAATAATGATTTAATACTTTACAATTTATAGTATTCAGTTTTGGTATTGTGAACTTAATTTTTAAAATATAGTAAGATAAAAGTGTATGCTGCTAAGTCGTTTCTAATTATATGGCCACCACTGTATGTATGTACATATAATATATGTATATACATATCTATGTTTTTTTTCTTGTGATTTTAAATATTCCGATGTGACGAAAAACCATTTCGATCGAAATTTTGAGATAAATACATTTAAACATTTTAATTCAGGCAAAGTTAAGTATATGAAAAGTTGAAGACACTTTTGGTCGCCACTCCATGAAAAAGAGATAAAATTACAATTTTTATATATGTTTTAAATTACAGTTCGACTCATATTTCTGCATTATTAACTCAGAAAATGTGTTTTTTGATTATGCCACTCTTCTCGCAAATGAGCGATCTGTTTTAATTATTTTAAAATTTTAAAAATCAAAGATCAATAGTTAGTAAGGCAATGAGTTGAAAAGGAATTGCAAATATGAAAGCATTCGGAAGTTAAAATCAAAAGATGTAATGGCAATAGTTAGTAAGGCAATGAGTTAAAAAGAAATTTCAAATATGAAAGGATTCGGAAGTTATAGCAACTTGAAATATTCGATTTCAATTTCGATCGAAATCGATTTCCATCACATACCAGATTATATTCAAATGTATATTTTTCTGAAAGAAATTTTTAAAATTATAGCATTTATATGTATGTCTAGAGTCTATTCAATAAATTTTATTTTAAAAATAAATATTTAGATCATACCTTGGGAATAATGATTAGAAATCCTAATGATTAGCAATTGGATTAGAAATTTTAATTGTCCTGGAAAATTGATTAATTATGATTAGTTAGCCTTTTTAGACGATTACTAATTGATTAGATTAGAAATAATCAAAAATCTAATCAGAATTAGTGACGATTAGCATTTCTAATCAAATCTAATCGAAACTAATTGAAAAAATAATTGATTAGATTTCTTGATTATTTTTGATTAGATTTGATTAGATCAACTATTTTTAACTATTTTTGTGAAAAGAAAATATTTATTTATCACATTTGTTGCTATATTTACATAATGTAACAGTTTTTGAATATTGCATAGAATTTCATACGGTGCAACCTGTTCTTAAACTAAACACTTGACACAGCTGGTTTACCTTGTTGTGTTATTATTAAATTAATTTTCAACGTTTTTTTTTGTGGAAATACAAGTTATCGTAATGGATCCAATTGTTTTTGAAGACCAAGACTTCTCCGCAGACGAGGATGTATGTGATCACAATTAGTGACGATTAGCATTTCTAATCAAATCTAATCAAAAATAATCAAGAAATCTAATCAATTATTTTTTAGATTAGTTTTGATTAGAAATACTAATCGTCACTAATTGTGATTAGATTTTTGATTATTTCTAATCTAATCAATTAGTAATCTGAAATTTTTATCAAAATTCAATTCTAATGATTAGATTATTTTATTTTTCTAATCGTAATGATTTCTAATTCTAATCGAAATTCCCTAGCTATGACTTAGATATTAAGTTAATACGGTTGTGAATTAAACAACTAGCTACATTTCAGCTACCTTTAGCGTGTAAGTCGCTTATTCTGTAACTCGCTAAAGTTAAATCTCTAAAATGACTTTAACAATTTTTAGCAACGAATGCAATTCCGTAACGTGTATCACTAAAATTAGTAACAACCACAAAATTGAATTCGCCTCAATTTTAGCTGAAAATGTTATGGTTAAAAATTTTAATTTTTTATTTTCTAACGCCAAATAGCCTTCTGTTACCATGAAAAACCACTAAATTTTAGCAAGGAATATTTTAAGTGGCAAAGATAAGTGAATTATTACTTTATTTTTTTTTTTTAATTTTATTTTTGACTTATTTTTAAATTATAATTTTTAAAAAACAGCAAATTTTATTTTTAATTTTTCTCCTTCTCTGGGATTTTAACTTGGGCCTTTTAAGTTTTTGCGCTAGCGCTCTAACCCATATACCACGACCCTCCCCAATAAAACAATTTTGTTATAATCCGAACATTTATTGCTTACTTAAACTATATAATATAAGTTAATGTGATTGAGGATCACATTGTAATAAACGAACTATTGAGGGATCGCTTTTGGCTCCTTCTATGAATTCCTCCAAACTCAATTTTCCATCCTTATTTCGATCCATTTGTCTAAATATTTTATCAGTTCTTTTCTCTGGTGTACTTTCGTCTTCAGGCATTTTCATTACAGATCCAACCATTTTGTATATGGCCTAGAATAATAATAAGACAAACAAAAATTTAGTTTGTAAGACTGTATACATGTATACTATAAACTAAATAAACTATAAACTAATAAACTAAACTAAAAATAGCAAAACATTAAAGATACAGTGTTATGTACCTATCGTCGCCCCGAAGTTTTCTTGACGTAACTTTCAAAAATAATTATTTAGAAAATAAAGTTAAAGTTTTATCAATTTATGTACAAAAAATGGACAGAAAAAAAGTGGCTCAATTTGTTTTTATGAGATTTTAGGTTAATACTAGAGGGCATGCACAAGCATAGCTTAAATGTCTTACAAGCAATCATCCATTTTTTAAATACTTCATGTCAAGTACTTTCTCTTTATTATATAAATGTTTTGAAGAGAAAATATTTTAACCTACAAACAAAATCAAAAACAAGGCCCATTAATACAGGTCATTGCATCTCTACAACAATACAACTATAGAAAAAACCACACGCATTTTGTGTTGTGTGATCCATCCATACCTGTCAAAATGATAAAAAGTTTTTGTAAAAAATGGTGGGAAAGAAATTAAAATCAGTGTTGCCACAGTCCGTAAAATTTAGTAACCAAATTTCAATAACCAAATTTCAATAACAAAATTCAATAAATTAAAACTAAACATTTAAATGTCGGCTAATTTTATACATATAAAATTCAATTTCAACATTCGTTCTATGATATAAACTGTAAAATAAAGTGAAATTCTCCTCTATAAAACATATTGTTACGAAGAAATAATTGTGTAAAACAAAATCATAATTGCATTCCCTTAAATTAGTATTTTCACCATATCTAGCATTTGGGCTATATACAAAAATTATTACAATAACAAAATACATGTCGGAAAATCAAGTACGTCTAAAATTATAAAAGATTTATTATTGCTGTGGAATTAGAGACAATAAAAATTACTAGAAAAACTGTAGGTATTATAAATAAGGCTTCACATTACTCTTTTTAGTTAAGAAAATAGAGTGTAAATAAAATATTATTATTATAGAGTGTAAATAAAAGCTTTAAAATCGAAAAGTACAAAACGAACTATGAAGGACAATTCGTAACAATATTATCCTGCTTGAACCTAAAATATTACAATGTTTAGTTAAAACGGTATCATCATTAAAAATACACATAACGTTTATTATTATTATTAATATTATTCATTTAAAATAAAAATACAATTTTCTTCATAAAAAAAAAGAAAATATGTATGTAAGAAAAAAGTAGCCAACTTTGGTTAGATATAGCCAATATGGCAACACTGACTGAAAACATAAACATACAAATAAAACAAAAAAGATAAAAATGTAAACAAACTTTGACGTTTATAGATATGTTTACATAGAATCAGCCTGAGAGATGCAATGACCTGAGCTAATGTAAAAGTGTTTCCATGCAAAAAATTAAGTTGAGAATTTTTAAAGATAGCTATTATTACTCATTTAAGTTTTTTTTTCAATATTCTAATTTATTTTAATAATCAATGAAATATGCTGTTTTGCAAAACAGCAGCGCTTTGACGAAGCATTGAGGTTGTTAATTTCTGAATTTCGCTTTCTGAAATGCATTTCAGAATTTTGCCACCTAAGTGTGGAACATTTTAATTTTTATTTGATTTTTTAGAAGTAAAGAATTTTTGTTTAATTAAATTTTTTTAAAAAAATTTAATATGACCCCAAAGAGTTATAATACCTAGCTATATTTGAAAATTCTCAGTTTCATTTCTTACAATATTTCTATGGAAATGCTTTAACATTAGCTCAGTTGCTTTTGTTCCTGCCACTAGTGTAAAAACGAGTAAGTACATAGAAGTAGTATAAAAATCTTACCGTTACAATTTCAAGCATTTCTTGTCGTGATATATAGCCATTTCCATCTAAATCATACATTGAAAACGCCCACTTCAATTTTTGCTCCAATTTTCCTCTTGAGGTAACACTAAGGGCACAAAGAAACTCTCTAAAATCGATTGTGCCATCTCCATTAGCATCGAATGTTCGAAATACGTGTTCTGCAAACTAAAAATATAGGAATAGCATATTTCATAAAATCGAATGTAAGTTTTTATCAATAAAATTTTATAAATTGTAATGAATTGTTCTTTAGAATTCGTTTATTATTTCCAGCGTTCGCTTATTGTAAAATTATAAAACCAATATTATAGATGTACATATTATGTATGTATGTACATACGAGGGATGATAACAAATAACCGTTGTTTTAAATTTTTTCAAAAAGTATTTATTTATTCATCAATAACTATCTTGTCCCCTTTATAGTAATCCCGCTCAGATATAATACACTTATGCCAGCGTTTTTTCCAATCCTCGAAACACTTCTTAAACGCGCTTTTTGGTATCGCCAACAGCTCCTGTTTCGATTTTTCTTTGATCTCCTCAATCGTAGTAAAACGCTTTCCTTTCATCGGTGTCTTCAGTTTTGGAAAGAGGAAAAAATCAGCGGTGAATACTGTGGTTGAGGGATAATAACGGTTTTGTTTTTGGCTAAAAAGTCACGCACAAGCATCGATGTGTGAGATGGTGCGTTATCATGGTGCAAAAGCATCGTCATTGACATCTTCTCGGTCTTCCTTAATCCGGTTATACCGCAAAATTTATTACAGTGTCTTTGATCCATTTTTTCGAATATTAAAAAATCGAAGGGCACACCAAAACATGACTAATTGTCTGTCAAAAACAATCTAACAATCCAAAATGGCTGATATTACAAACATATATAACAGACGTGTGTACCAACATAACAGAAAAAAAAAATGCGAAAACCGAACATACTCACGAAATTGGAAAATAACGGTTTTGATCAGACCTCGTATATTATAATAAGTTTGAATTGTTTTGTGAGATAGGTTTACCTACTGATTGAGATGATTAGAATCACTTACAGCATGTTTCCAGGAGACAATTATTGTTTTTAAATTGTCAAAAAAACAAACAATAACCATTTTGAGGTTCTATAAGACAAACTTAATTGTTTTACACAAACAACGTAAGACTGTCAATTTTTCTATGTGTAAATTGGATTCTGTATAACAAAAGTAATTGTCTTACACAATATGAAATGTCAAAAATAGACGATCAGAATAAACTCATTATCATTGATTTGTTTGCTCTAACATACATACATACATAATACATTCTCGCAGCACTCATGTTGTGTGTGTGAAATTTGTCCCATGAGTACCGGAACCTACAGTTTGAAGTCGACTCCGAACGACAGATTTGAGAAGCTTTTTCATGGCAATCATTACTCCCAGAGCTTTTGCCAGAAGACTGCTGAGAGGTAGTCGCCGAAAGAAATAATTGTTTCATATTTCTTTTTTCAAGATGTCGGAGCTGAGATTTGAACCCAGCGCTATCGTCTTCGTAAGCCAACACACTAACCACTAGACCACGGCGACTAGAGTTTGTTTTAAAATTTGGTTTATTCAAAAAAAAAAAAAATGTTTTTCATAAAATATTAAAAATAATGGATACTAGATGACCCGTGCGATAATTTCGCACCGTTAGTTGTCATTTTTGTAACATAAAATGAAAATAATTAATAGAAATTTTAGTAACTTCAATACATTTTATTAAAAGTATAAAAATATTAGAAATCTAATATATATTAAGATACCCTATTACTACACTTCATAAAACAAACAATACCATGACAATAACGGCATTACCAAAATGGCTTTTACAACTTTATATATTATGCGGAATAGCATTACAATTAAACAGAGATCAGCAATGAGTAAAACAAAGTGAGTAGACTCGAATCATGATTCATAATTTTTGGACTTATACGCATTCATACTCTTGTTAATGTAATGGATACTCTACTCATCTCAAAAGTTTGAAGTACTCATCGCATTTATATTTAATAATATTTATGATGTTGTTGACTTTAACTCTCCTTAACTCAGTGCATACAGATGAAAAAAAATAAGTATGATTCGATTACAAACTGTTGTGTTTGCTCTGCTTACTGCGTTAGTACGAGAGGTAATTAATGCTATAAACCATAGATGCCCAGTAGTGACCAGAGTGGGCAAACAAAAAAAAAACATTTCGAAAAAATTACAACAAAGTCATACACTTTTCAAAATTTTTTTAATGGTATTATACATGAGCAAAACCAAAACAAATACTTTCTAAATGAGAAAGAGCTCAAATAAAACAATTAGCTTTTCGCTCTTGTGCTTGCTTTGTTTTTTGTTGTTTTTTCTCTTCTTTTTTTCTTTTTCTCTTCTTCTATCCTTTTTCTTCTCATTCATATTTTGTTGTACCTACTCACATTTGAGTTAGTGTATATGTAGTACTCAAAAAAAAAAACAATATACAAAATTAAATGGGACAATCTTTCTCACTGTTTCTGTTTTATTTTTGTTTTACTCATTGTAAAGAATACAACAAAATGAGATTAAACGTTCAGTTTTGTTTATTTTCCTACTCTGGTAGTGACTGATATCAGCAAATTAACTCACACGTATACTTACGCTCTTTTGTTTGATCGTCAATCAACCAATATATATTATCAATGGAATAGTTTTCTTCCAAATTTGCTTTTAATTTCCGTTATTTTTTGCAGTTTTTTTATATAAAAAAAATCTTTTCACATATTTTATTTCAATTTTTTTTTTTAATAAAAATTCATGGCAATTCTTGGTTGTAATTTAAAACAAAAAATTAAATCGGTTTGGTAAAAATAAATTATAAGAAAAGCAAAATAAGTGTTGAAAAAATTCCAAGATTTGTTTTTTTTTTCTGACTCAGAAAGTGATTTCAAATTATCTAAAGCAATCTCTTTCCAGGAGTCTTTAATTTAATTTTTTTTATAGCTGACCCGATTATAAAATTAGTACTAATTGTTAAATGAGTACTAATTTAATTAGGTCACTGAATGTTGGATTGATACCTGGCTGATATTGTTGTAGATGTTATGGAGGTTTCCTTAACGTGACGAATTTATTAACTTACCTTACTTGCATCTCCATATGGAAAGAAGTTTCCATAAATTTTTTTAAATTCTTCTACCGACAAATGTCCGCTAGGACAATCTTTCAGAAACCCTTTGTACCACTCCTGAATTTCAGCATCTAAAATACATTAAATTAAAAAATTATATGTATAGGTATGAATGTATGTATGTATATATTTAATAAGGAAAATTACACCAATATATTTTTATTAAATAAACTACAAAATAATCATCTTTTCTAAAGCCTAAGCACACTAAAAGTTAGTTGAGACTTTTAGCAAAGAATTTTTGAAACACAAATAATAATAAGAAAAATATACATGATACATTTTTGGAACCACTAGTTACTCGTACAATAAAACTTCGGTTTCAGGACCATCCAATACAATAGTATTTATAATAAAGATATAAAAAAATGTATACCTGAAATATGATTGATTTTGGGTGATATCAGTATAAAAACCAAATTCATAAAAATATCATTTCTTAATTTACAGGTGTTACCGCACAGTAGAATATTATATACAATAATATTTCTTATACATACGTACATAATTGGTCATTACAACCCTGTGGCAGGATTACGGATTAGATTCTCGCAGCACCCATGTTGTGTATGTTATTTTCTAACCATGAGTACCGGGACCTACAGTTTAAAGACGACTCCGAACGACAGACTTGAGAAATTTGTTGATTGCAATCAGTTACTCTTAGAGCTTTTGCCAGAAGACTGCTGAGAGGTAGTCGCCGAAAGAAATAATTTTTTCATATTTCTTTTTTTTTCAAGATATCAGAGCTGGATTTTGAACCCTGGTTTTCGCCAATCCCGGAATTCGGGATTTTGAAAAATCATCCCGGGATTTTTCGGGATTGCGCGATTTTTTGAAAAATAGCAAAATTAAAATCTATAAAAAATTAATATCTATATAAGTTTATTACAATTTTTATCAAAGAAAAACTCTTAAAAGTACAAAACAAAACCTTTTAATGTTAAAAAAAAAAACAAAGTAGCAAATAAAAAATTAATAATTTCGGCATTTAAAAATATATCCCCATATCAACAAGAGGGTATTGACTTAACATTTTTAAAATGTTAGTAGAGGCCAAAATTTGTTACATTAAAATAAAATTTCATTGTGTACATTCGATGAAAGTTTAAAAGAAATTAAAAAAAAATTTCAATGATATTATTTCAACGTGTACAACCAGTATGTATCCAGTACTGGCATGTATCCACTGGCATGTATCCAGTATACTAGACGTGCACACATTTAGAGGTCCAAATGTCGACTCGGACCATTATCTTGTCGCAGCCAAGATGAGACTGCGCATATGCGCAGCGAATATGGCACGTTCTAGTGTTCGAGGGAAGCTGGACATCAAAAAGCTGCGATCACAAGAGACAGCCAAGTCGTTTTCCGATCGTCTTTCTAATGAGCTCCACTGCATCCCGTCCTCTCTCGAAAGTATTGGTGGACAGTGGTCTCACATTGCTCACTCTCTGCGCAACGCTGCCGAAACAGTCCTTGGTTTTGAGCGTCCTCCCCGCAGAAACCAATGGTACGATGAAGAGTGTCGTGAGGCCACTGCGGCAAAGAATGCTGCCTACAGACGAACGTTGCAGTCCACCACTACAAGAGAAACTGTGGAGGTGTACAGAGAGAAGAGGAGAGAAGAGAGACGCCTATTTAGAAGAAAGAAAAGGGAGCAAGAAAGGCGAGATCGTGAGGAAATCGAGATGTACAGGAGTAGACATGATGCTCGAAATTTTTATAAGAAGATAAGGCGTCTTACTACTGGTTTTAAACCCGGAGCAACCTCCTGCAGGGACGAACATGGTAATCTGGTTACAGATGCACATGGTGCACTGAGATTATGGAGACAGCATTTCTGTAATCTACTGCAAAGCGACGATGATACAAATTCCGCTGCTAGAGATGCTGTGCCGGACCCAACCAATGATGACGTTGTAATCCCATCCCCCAGCCATGAAGAGGTCAAGGTTGCCATATGGCGACTGAAGAGCAACAAAGCAGCCGGACCTGACGGTCTGCCCGCTGAACCGTTCAAGTATGGAGGCGATGAGCTGGTTAGGTGCATGCACCAGCTCATTTGCAGAATATGGCTGGAAGAAAGTATGCCCGATGATTGGAATCTCAGTGCCCTCTGTCCGATCCTGAAAAAGGGAGACCTAACAATATGCACCAACTACAGGGGTATAAGCCTTCTCCCTATCGCATATAAGGTTCTTACGAGCGTATTGTGTGAACGACTGAAGCCATTCGCCATCTCACTGATTGGACCTTATCAGTGCGGCTTCAGACCTGGTAAGTCCACCATTGACCAGATATTCACACTGCGCCAAATCCTGGAGAAGACCCATGAAAGTCAAGTCGACACACACCACCTCTTTGTCGACTATAAGGCAGCGTTCGATAGCCCGATAAGGGATCGCGTATATGCAGCAATGTCTGAGCTCGGTATTCCTGCAAAACTGATAAGACTGTGCAGAATGACGTTGAGTAATTCCCGCAGCTCCGTCAAGGTAGGAAGAGACCTCTCCGAGCCTTTTAATACCGTGCGAGGTTTCAGACAGGGCGATCCCTTATCCTGCGACCTCTTCAATTTCGTCATGGAGAGTGTTTTGCGAAAGGCGGGTGTGCATCGTAATGGCACTATTTTTAACAAAAGTGTCCAGCTCCTTGCGTATGCAGACGATATAGACATCATTGGGCATACCAAGCGAGATGTCACCGCAGCCTTTAATGCTATTGAACGGGAGTCTGCTAAAATGGGTCTGGCGGTAAATGAGAGCAAGACGAAGTACATGTTGTCGACGAGTAGGGACGTTGATCGTATCGGCTCCCAGGTTACAGCCGGCAACTATACATTCGATGTGGTCAAGGAGTTCATCTACCTTGGCACCGCCATTACCAGCAAAAATGATGTCAGTCTAGAGATCAGGCGAAGAATCACACTGGCCAACAGGTGCTACTACGGTCTCGGTAGGCAGTTTAGTAATAGAGACCTCTCGCGTGCGACGAAATTAACACTCTACAAGTCGCTTATTCTCCCGGAGCAACCTCCTGCAGGGACGAACATGGTAATCTGGTTACAGATGCACATGGTGCACTGAGATTATGGAGACAGCATTTCTGTAATCTACTGCAAAGCGACGATGATACAAATTCCGCTGCTAGAGATGCTGTGCCGGACCCAACCAATGATGACGTTGTAATCCCATCCCCCAGCCATGAAGAGGTCAAGGTTGCCATATGGCGACTGAAGAGCAACAAAGCAGCCGGACCTGACGGTCTGCCCGCTGAACCGTTCAAGTATGGAGGCGATGAGCTGGTTAGATGCATGCACCAGCTCATTTGCAGAATATGGCTGGAAGAAAGTATGCCCGATGATTGGAATCTCAGTGCCCTCTGTCCGATCCTGAAAAAGGGAGACCCAACAATATGCACCAACTACAGGGGTATAAGCCTTCTCCCTATCGCATATAAGGTTCTTACGAGCGTATTGTGTGAACGACTGAAGCCATTCGCCATCTCACTGATTGGACCTTATCAGTGCGGCTTCAGACCTGGTAAGTCCACCATTGACCAGATATTCACACTGCGCCAAATCCTGGAGAAGACCCATGAAAGTCAAGTCGACACACACCACCTCTTTGTCGACTATAAGGCAGCGTTCGATAGCCCGATAAGGGATCGCGTATATGCAGCAATGTCTGAGCTCGGTATTCCTGCAAAACTGATAAGACTGTGCAGAATGACGTTGAGTAATTCCCGCAGCTCCGTCAAGGTAGGAAGAGACCTCTCCGAGCCTTTTAATACCGTGCGAGGTTTCAGACAGGGCGATCCCTTATCCTGCGACCTCTTCAATTTCGTCATGGAGAGTGTTTTGCGAAAGGCGGGTGTGCATCGTAATGGCACTATTTTTAACAAAAGTGTCCAGCTCCTTGCGTATGCAGACGATATAGACATCATTGGGCATACCAAGCGAGATGTCACCGCAGCCTTTAATGCTATTGAACGGGAGTCTGCTAAAATGGGTCTGGCGGTAAATGAGAGCAAGACGAAGTACATGTTGTCGACGAGTAGGGACGTTGATCGTATCGGCTCCCAGGTTACAGCCGGCAACTATACATTCGATGTGGTCAAGGAGTTCATCTACCTTGGCACCGCCATTACCAGCAAAAATGATGTCAGTCTAGAGATCAGGCGAAGAATCACACTGGCCAACAGGTGCTACTACGGTCTCGGTAGGCAGTTTAGTAATAGAGACCTCTCGCGTGCGACGAAATTAACACTCTACAAGTCGCTTATTCTCCCGGTGCTTCTCTATGGTGCGGAAGCATGGACGCTGTCTTGTGCCGATGCAGCGGTCCTGGGAGTGTTTGAGAGAAAAGTTCTTCGTAAGATCTTTGGTCCTCTAAGGCATGGCGATGAGTTTCGCATTAGAACCAACCATGAGCTGTATGAGCTCCTCGGCGATGTGGGCGTTGTCCAGCGTATTAACATCCAGCGGCTACGCTGGCTCGGCCACATTGTTCGGATGGAAGAATCTGCTCCAGCGAAGAAAGTTTTCGATGCGAAGGTCACTGGACGTCGGCGTAGAGGACGACCCTGTTTACGTTGGAAGGACCAGGTTGATGAAGCCCTGTCATCGATTGGTGTGACCAACTGGAGAAGGCGCGCGCTAAGCAGAAGCGCCTGGAGACTAGTGCTGAAGCAGGCCGAAACCCGTTAACGGGTTGTTATGGCCAGCTAAGTAAGTAAGTACAACCAGACTTAGGGCTGTTATTATTATAGAAGAAATTTGTCTTTAATTTAAAATCCTGTTTTCGGTCCCCATAAAGCCTTTAAACATGGTACGAATGCTTCCAGCACTATCTTTTATGATACAGCTTAATCCGAGCGGGATAAGGGCAGAGGAAGGGGTATTCCTGCAGAAGGTAGAACACATGTTATCCCTCTTTTAAAGAAGTGTAACACATAAAGCTTTCAAACTTAGTAGGAATACTTAGAATTATATTTTCTAGGGGCAGGGGAAGTTATTCCCCAAAACAGGTAAATTATGTTCTGTCGTTTATTTAAATAGTACAATAGTTATACATAATGCTTTTAAGCTTGGTAAGAATACCGAAATTATGTAGTATGACAACAAAACGAAAAATATTGTTTATCACAGAGTGCTTTAATTTATTCAATAGTTTATTTATTACTTATATTTTCATATTTTTTTGTATATAAAATATTATCTGCACCGATCTCCCTAAAATATTACCTGTACCTGTATTTTAAATATACACAAAAACAATACTTTTCTAGGCAAAACAACGTTTGCTGGGTCTGCTAGTAATATATATTTCTAACTACACTTTTATTACGATATTAAATAGGGCGTCATATATTCGATGTAGATTAATGTATTTTCCTTCGCTCAACTACAAATAAAGTATGCTTTGTCCTACACTAGCTTACATAGTCATATCGGAGCACTGTATTCTCTATTACAAAAAATATTTGAACCAACAACATTCTTTAAGTTTTAAAAATTAAAAACAATGAATAAGAAACACAAAACAAAAAACTAATTTTATTGTATGTCAGAATTGACAGCAACTTGTTTCATCAACAAATAAAGGCGCAAAATATACAAACATCTATGAAAAAAAAAACCTTCTATCGACCATCTTCACATTCCAATACAATGCACACTGCATGAGTAGGGGTTTACCCCTGAGTATTAGTCTTAAAAAAAAAAAAAAAATGTCAGAATTGTTGTAAGCATGAAACCGTTTCTATAGTTAAGCAAAAAAGAAACACAAGGTAAATTGTCTTTGCACATTTTTAGTGAGGATAAACGAATTGTCTTTGCTGAGAAAGAGAGTAACAATTCTTACATTTTATTTTGCGGGTTCCAGCATTAACACCCGCCATAAGAAATTTTACTTGTACGTGATGCACGTTCTATATGATTTATATTCTTTGTTTCTCTTGTTAGTTTGGCTTTTGTTACGCTCTTTGCTTTTGTTTTGCCTTTTGCCCTTCCCTTCCGCATCAATTAAAATTTTTAAAAAATATTTCGATTCTTGTTGAGATGAGCATTTTATATGATTTATATTCTTTGATTCGACTTAAATGGGCAGTATATGTATACCTTGACTTAAGGTAAGTAGAAGAGTACCACTGGTACAATTTCTTTGAAGTTCAGGTGAGTATATTTTTTAACTTCAATTTAACAACAATAAAATAGGTAAATACAAGATAAGTATGTATATTTCCCTCAAATGCCTTCCTTAATTGGAGATCTTGATTGCTTTAGGATTAAAAGTTAAGTAAAAGACGCGAGTAAAAACTTATTATAAGTAAAAAAAGGCCAAAGATCTAACTAACACTAACAGAAGTTTCGCAAAGTCTCTCGCATTAAGGAAGGTATAGCACCCAGAGCTGCAAAGGAATCAATTCATATTTCAATCTACATATATCTAAAATACAAAATACTTATAAATAAATTATTTGCAATTCAATAATTCACAAAATGAGATGATAGTGTACAAGCTTACTTGGACATAAGCAAAAAATTTTAAAAATCTCCGAAAAATTGTTTTATCCCCATTTAATAAAAAAATTCCCATTTTCAGGACAAATCACCTAATCTGACAATACTGTACGTTAGAGCCTACCACCTTACAAGGAAAAGAATGTTCCCCCCTTCCGTGTCTAATATAATGTGTTTTTGCAAGGAGGTTTCGAAAACAATTTTTTTGCCTAACGTAGGGGTCGCCTTTTTAGTTTTTTCGTTTTATCTTAAGTACGATATATTTAATTTTTTATATATATATTTTATATATATATGCGTATCATTATCTATTTACTATATTGAAATAAACAAGAAAATCAAAAATGGAAAATAATAATAATTTATAAAATTTACTAAAAATAATAATATACTTTAATAATATAAAAAATATATATATAATAAAATATCTTTGTATATATATAACAATAAAATATTAGCAATAAATATATGAATCAATGTTTATGTCCATTATATGTATCATACTTAAGATCAGACTGTAAATGCTTAAGATATAAAGAAAAAAACTAAAAAGGCGACCCCTACGTTCGGCAAAAAAAATTATTTTCAAAACCTCTTTGCTGAAATACATTATATAAGACGCCTTACGGGGACTTTTTTTAGGTAGGGTCTAATGTACATGCACATTTTTGGGTTTTATTTTTTTAATTTCGTAAAAATTTGTGGATTAATTTTTCTTCATTTATGTATTGATAATTTTATCAAGATGTATATATTATTTAAAACTATAAGGGCCATTATTACAACTTGCCGTTAGTTAAAGGTAGGATTTTATCAGACCGATAAATTGGTTTTTGTTATCACAAATAAATTTTAACCTAAAGTGAACGATAAAGTTATTGGGAAGATTGCCTTACCTTTAGGTAAAAGGTAACTTGTAATAACAAACACCATTTTATCGGTCTGATAAAATCCTACCTTTAACTAACGGCAAGTTGTAATAATGGGCCTAAATGTATCATTGTTAATATTGTATTACGTATTTATTTTATCTGGAACGAAATCTGTTTGTATAAATACCTGTAAATTCTGTATTCTGTTTTAAGTCCTCCAGTACTTCTGGCTTTAGCTTGCTGTTTTGTTTTCCCATTTTTAGAACACATGCCGAGTGAAATCTTTAAAACACAACAATACAAATTTCAAATATGTGTAATAAAAATTTATGTATAATAGAAATTGTTGTCTTCCTTTATAGTAATAAAGCAATTAAAGTATTTTTATGTTTATGTTACGAGTATGTATGGTTACCTTTAAAACTAATTTGTCATTTAATGAGCAAAGACGCTTCACTTCTCTTTCTTTATATATAAATATATATATGTATATATATATATATATATATATATATATATATATATATATATAACCATTATGGCTGCTTCTGGTTATTTCTAACTAAAATTGGTTGCTTTTTTGCAATGTGTAATTGTGGATTTTCTCTTTGTCTTGGTTACTTTTTCCGTTGAAGCAAATGAGGAATATTTTTTTTAAATTTTCTCTGATATGTAATATTGGTAAATACACTAAAAGAGGGTACTATCGACTAACAAGATAATTTTTTGATGTATAAGTTTTATGGTTAGTTAAATATAGCAAATTTCACAAAACTCGCAGGTATAGGTAATGAAAACCCTTTATTAAGGAAGTCCTACTTTTAATAAAACTTAAATGTTAAGAATTTCTTTTCAATTAAATAAACCTGTTTAGCTTAGCCAGTAGCTTATGTTGTCTATAATTTCAAACAAATATTTTCCTTGTCAAAAATTTACGAATTTTTCTTCTAAAACTGGTAGCAATATTTAAAAAATGGGTTTAACGACCACTTAAGGTCAATTTATACCGTGTTCACACGAATGGCAATTTTCGAGGTATGCTCTCTTATTTGCAGCTCGCGGCCAAATCTTTTTGGAAACAAGTAGATTCGTCATACAAAATTTTGAGACCGAACCATAGTGTTTCATTTTGAATCTTGTTGCGAACCTCGAGGAGTTTATCATCTCTTATTTTGATTAAAATTTATCGATACTTTATCTGAACTAACCGACACAACAAAAAAAGCAAAACAATAATTCGTGAAAATTTAAATAACAAAAGATATTTTTTTACAAATACCCTGGCAAATAATATTTGATTACATGGTCCAATCTATTTGAAGTGGAGTACTTACATATACGGTACAATGTAATGCTAACATGGGCCATGTTATTGACAAACGATAGCTTATTGCTTTAAGATAAGTGTTCGTGTTTAATATTCTCATACATTTGCCGAATTCACAAAACCCTTGTATTCATTGTATTCGTTGTTAGATTGTATGGCACTAAAACAGCTGTGCGCTTGTTGTTGGTAATTTGTATATAAACATTCGATACAACTCATACACTTTTTTTTTCATATGTTTTAAAAAAGTTGTATTGGTTTCTGTGTTATTGTGAATGAAAAATATTGACAAAAATATAAACACAAAAAAATTCTTTTTATTGTCAACAGCAAATTAAATAAAATAAAAAAATAAATAATAAATAAATAAAATAAAAATGGAAGAAAAATGTATTTTGTTTGTAAAAATCAACTTTTTAATGCAGTTTTTCTTTTTCTCATTTAGTTTTTGACGTTTAATACACAAAATACATTCATATACTTACATACAATAGATGTTCACAAGCCAACATTGTATGCAATACATGAAACAACGATACAAAACTTTGTGAATTCGGTAATTAAGTCTGTTTCTTTACTCTACATTGGGCGCCCGCGGTATCCTAATTTTACCAAAAAGCGTTCCCGTACACAAAATTTGGGTAAATGAGAGAAATTTTGAGAGAGTAACATTCTTCTTCTTCATGCACGAAATAGCCCGTACTTTTTCTTCGGGCTAGTTTGTGCAAGTAAACAAATAATCAGCTGTTGAAAAATTATTAGAAAAATAAAAGTTTTAAAAAGTTAAAAAAAAAAATTAAAAAGTTGAATATTTATAAACCTGCAGTGAAAGGCTTATAGTATAATTTAATTCAATATTTAGTATATAAAAAAGTTTTTCTTTGACTTAGTTAACATGTATAAGTCGAATTATTGTCGTTTATTTTTTGCGAAAGTACATGTTCAATATGTATGTGTGTGACGTAAAGTTGTGTTTTTTTTTCATATTTTTATATGAATGGTAAAATTTTTGGTTTTTTGCGTTCCCGTACTTTTGGGTAAATTTGTCCTTTATTGAGAGAAATTATTATTTGCTCTCTACTTACCGAACTTTACCCAAAAAGTAAAGAAACACACTTATTGTTGCCAGAAATTGGTAAGATCATTAAATAATAATAATATTTAAATATGCAGTGTAGTGCACGCCATAACTAAACTACTCCTCTAGTTAATAGAATTGTTTTTTTTTTTAAACAACTGCTCTACTGTGCTCCATGGAGTAGTTTTTGTGTTAGTCTTTGGGATGAGCATGTCTTTATGGCAATTTCTTTTCTGCTTAAGAGAATCGTCAGGAGACTTTTTCCCAAAGATGTTAATCAAAAATACAAATATTTATATTCAAATAGTTATAAACTAAATTCGAATCATCTCCCATTTAGTATATAAGAACCAAACAAAAGTATTTACCATAATTGGATTTATTGCATTAGATTTAATTTTCCACTCAATTTAGTGGTAGTGGAAAAAATAGTGCATTATCGTCTCTTATATTTAGTGGTAGTGGAAATTTAAAGCATTAAATAAATCGAATTTAGTGGTAGTGGAAATTTAGTGCATTAAATAAAACAAATTTAGTGGTGGTTGAAATTCAGTGCATTAAATAAAACGATTTTAGTGGTAGTGGAAATTTAGTGCACTAATTCTGAATGATTAGTGGCTGGCAATATTAACAGTCCGCGCCATTAAAATCTGACCGGATACTCCGGCAGGAGGTCTCTTCGGATCACTTCTGGTGCAGCTCAGGGACCTATACTGGGTCCTGACCTCTGGAACCTAAGCTATAATGATATCTTGAGAATTAAAATGCTTGAGGAAACACACCTCGTTGGATATGCAGATGATATAGTGGCGGTCATATCGACACGGGACGTAGATGACGCCAGAAGGAAACTCGACCAGGTGATGATAAGAACCCGTATATGGCTTAAGGACCATGGTCTTCGGCTTGCGAGGGAAAAGACCGAGGTTGTTCTCATGACGAGGGCGCATATACCACTCGAGATTAACATGCGGGTTTACAATATATCCCTTGTAACCCAGAAGTCGCTGAAATACCTCGGAGTGCATCTGGACTGTAGGCTTACATACTGGGCTCAGTAAAACATGCTGCGGCCAAGGCGGCGAGGGTGACGGGCATGCTGAGCAGATTGCTGGCGAACATAGGTGGCCTTACCCAGAGTAAGAGGAGGCTTATTATGGCGGCCACGAACTCGATACTGCTGTATGGCAGCGAAATCTGGGGTAATGCCCTAGAGGACAAGACAAAACGCAAAGTGCTGGAGGCACTTAGAGCTGCCTCGGCCTACCGTACGGTATCGGGGGCGGCTGTCCTTGTCATAAGCAGTTAAATACAAGTGGATCTACTGCCGCGAGAGTGAAAAAAGCTTGGGAAGCAAGGGGAACTAACGCCAGCATTTGTCTCGAGGAGCTGAGAAGCTAGTCAATGCAGCTATGGCAGGACAGGTGGAACACCGGAACGACCGGTAGATGGATGGCGAAACTCATCCCCTGCATAGAGATATGGACCCGAAGGAAGTTCGGGGAGGTTAACTACTTCTTGATTCAATTCCTTTCGGGCCATGGTTATTTCCAGAAATACTTGTACCGAATGGGCAAGGGGGCTAACCCCTCTTGCATCTACTGCGAGACGTTTGATGATAATGCTGAACATACCTTTTTCTACTGCATCAAATGGCAGAATGAAAGAGACGCGCTGCGAGAGCGAGTCTGGTATTTCAATCCTGACAACATAGTGAATAAGATGCTTGAATGCGAGCACCTATGGACCACAATACGGAACTACGTTGAGTGCATACTGCGAAGGAAGAAGAAGGATCTGGATATATTCCAGCAAAACGAGATGAGAGCAGGAGCCGATGGATTGGTGCTGGCTCCAATTCTGGCGTCCCCAGACATGGGAGGATGAAAATAGTCCTTATGAGGACGTTGGTCTGGGCGTTTCTGAAGTAATGAGGAAAGCAGTTCTGGGAAGGTATTCTCACCAGAGGAGGAGGAGGGATTGTTTTAGTGGATTCACCACTCGATTCATAGCTGATGACCAGCTGTAAGTGCGAAGGCATTTTAAACACGAAAAAAAATTAGCTCTTTATTGCAGTGGTGTGTACCTTCATGTTATGATAGGTTGCAATAATTCCGTGGCTACACGTTTAAAAACTTAAAGCCATCGTTAACCAACTTTTAAGCCGATTAGATGCTTTAAAGCTCTTTTTCTGCATGAAAATTTAGAAAATTTGATTCTGAAGAAAGAATAGGAAACATTATACGAAAACCCGAATTTGGATTATGTTTACTGTTTCTGTAGTTTATATTATGCGAAATAAATAAGTTTAACCAATTATTTCAAAATGAAAGTGCTCAAATTCATTTGCTAAAGTATTTTAATATATTGTAAAATATATTAATTTTGAGGTATAGAAAAAGATTGATGCAAACAATAGCGTATATCCTAATCCTAAAGATCATAAAGACATTAGGCCGTATTCCAATAGGCGACGTCGTCGTCGTGTAATGACATTTTTGTAATAGATTAAAGGCAATAGAAACTTTTTTTCTTTATTCTGCTACAAAAATGTCGTCAGACGACAATGACGTCGCTAATTGGAATACATACATACATTTTTACACACATAAATGTACATAAATAAACAAAATCGGAATAAGTTTGTTTACTACATTTCTGTCAAGTTAAACTAGCACACAGTTGCATTTTTTACTGTACAATTTAAGCATTTCAGCACTTTTTTCGTGTACGTTGGTAACGTAAAGCAAAGTGAACGATAAAGTGACAATTAGTGGGCCGCAGTTTAGATTCACAGTGAGTGACTGAGTTTCTTTCGCTTAAGTTTTCTTTCGATATCGTGGGCCTGGCTGTAAATGTTTTTATTGTTTTCAAATAGTATCTAGTAGGCTTCTTCCCAAGGAAGAATTGCATTTTATTATAAAATTTAATTTTACATTCGTTAGTCGATATCCGATAGCCAACGAATATCGATTGTCGAATGCAACTCATAATAGGGACCTTAACCAACAGATTTTTTCGGAATATTTTATCAAAGAGAAACCTCTAAAATAAATTACATTTCAGAGTTCAAAGTTTTCCTTTGTTGGAATGGTGAAATACTGAGCTACAAATTTGAAGTCCTCGTTTTGGTAAATGTTTCTTAACTTCAAGGGCATTTTCTCTCTATAATTAACATTCCTAAGAGCAATTGCATAATACTATTATTGCAAAACTCTCATATATAACAAATGTAGGTTTTTATATAATTTTCTAATATTTATGTCTTTTTCGTATTTTTTAACAAAATAAATATTAAGTGGAAAATTTAGTAACGTAACGGCAGTAACGTAACGCCAGATCTTTTTTCCTAGAAGAAAAAAGGAAAAAAAAATTTTTTCTTTTGATAACTTGGAAAATAAACCTATATTAGTCCAAATCCAAAAAAGTTTTAATTAAAAAGACTTGCCCAATTCGCAGAGTTAAACAATTTTGTTATCAAAGTCAAATCGCATTTTCGTTTTTTGTAACGTAACGCCAGGTAATTTTTTTGAGTATATCTTGAAATCCTTAAGCTCGATTAATTGATTTTTTTTACTAAATATAGAACTATCCAATCACTTCTCGAATGTGAGAAAAAACTTTTTTAAATTATGGCTTTTAAAGCTTTTTTTAACATATTGCCGTACAAAAGTAATGTAACGTCTGAAGAAATTAAATAATTAAGTATATAAGAAACCTCTTATTTTTAACATTAAAAAAACCGCAAATTAATTTTTCTTTTTCTCCTTCGCTGGGATTTGAACCTCGGTCGTTTGAATTTCTGTGCAAGCGCTCTAACAACTACACCACGACCCTCCATGACAACTTTTGCTTAATTCAGGATAAAATTGTTAAAATTGACGAAATTAATAAAGGGGAAAATATTTTATATTTTGTTGGAAAAGAAATAAGTAATCTGACGTCTCTTTTTTTTGTATCTAATTAATTCCAAAAATTTCAATACACATATGTATATTGGTCAACTGACATCGTCTTTGATAAAATAACTAGATTTACCCTTAACAATACTAATAAAAAATATATTTTTGCTTAAATCTTCAGACAACAGCTACTGTTTTACACCAATATATTCACATTATACTATATACATTCGGGTGGCCCATTTCATACACTAAAAATTACAAAATACGATTACATAACGGGGCACACCCTCAATTTTTTACTCGTAATAAAATAGGTATACTGGCTAAGTTTGAATATAATATTCCAATGGGAAGACTGGCATGTGTGTTCTTATTTTTTCACAAAAATTTATGTTTAAAGTAAGGTTTCAGTATTTTTATACAAATTAAATTTTAATATTATCGTATTGATATGGAATTTTAGTTTCTGTAATAAACATATACAAAATTTTTAAACAGTAAAAAACTTAATATCTTCGTACAAAGTCTTGTTTTAAGTTGATAGTTTTATTGCGCTTATTATTAAATAGTACATATTAAAAATGTTTGTTTACAAAGATAAAATTTTCTTTAGGGAGCCAACATCTTTGACAATTCTTCATCTTGAAGGCAGCCTTTCAAGAACTCTTCTTGAGTTAATTGACCATCGTTATTTTCGTCCATTTTAGAAAATATATTTTTTGCCCGTTCCTCTGCAGAATCAGCCGGTCTATTTGAAGAGCATGCACCAAGCATATCATATATAGCCTAAATATATAGACATAAAAATTGTTTAATTTTTTGTGTTTTAAATAATAAGTTACATAAATATCATTCGAAATTAAAAAAGTAATTAAAGAATTATCAACTGAGGACTTATAAATTATTTACTTGATAATTTTGTATTCATAATAATTACTATAGAGTTATTTGTCACATAGCACTATTGCATATAAACGTATTTTATTTTTTATGAATACGGCAGTAAAATTTTAATTCAAATTTTACAACACAAACAAAAATAGCAAAAAAAAAAGTACCGCATTCATAACACTGCCTAAACAAATATCCCCTTTATAAAATTTTCCGAGAAGATACTAGCATTTGTGTAACAGCTCGTTTTTGATATTTTTTAAACTACCCATGTTTAGGGAAACGGTCACTTTCAACTGGTACGTTAAAAAAATAATATAAAATTAAAATGGTTACAACGAGAAGACATTATATGAATTAGCGAGTATTAGCGAACTAAATGGAAATAAGTTCGATTCTAAACCTATAATGCTAAGAACACAATTGGGGTGAACGGCGAAATTTGGTCGCAAATATTCGAAAAAACGACATAACTGCTTAAGAAATTTAATTGGGCATCATTCACAATTTTTATAAAAAATGTGTGAATATTTTTTTTAAAAACAATTCAAACAATATAAAAATAATTACATTCCTTCGCCTTAGCCATATTTACAACGCTTATTCTTTTTTTATTTATGAAATGCGATAGAATTTTAAAAAGATAACTTGGCAGCATTTTTATATCTGCTTAATTTTTAAGCAGTTTTAAAATTAACCGCTTATATAAGCGGATATAAACAAAAATTTGTATGTCATAACGCTCTCATAAACCATTTATAAATGAGAAATTTTTATTATAGGTTATTACCTACTCTAACCGTGCAATAAGACGACATTTGGATATTGTATAAATAAAAGTGGAATAATATAGTATTACAATGAATACAACTAATATATGTAATTGCAATTATAGGTAAATACATATTTAAATTCACATAATTAAAAATGTTCCTATAATAGCAAATGATTGGAGTCTCTGTACAAAATTAAATTTCTAAATGGCCAAGCAATTGTTTTTACAGGCTCTGTCATCTGTGCCTGTAGAAATTACGAATGTATATCTCTCTTTCTCTCCAGTTTACAATTCCATTGTACCAAATTTTGATATAAAAAAATTTAAATAGAATAGTGATGGACAAACCAAAAAGAGAATGGTAGTATTCGATTACTTTATATACATGAATTAAAAAAAAAATGCGCTTCAAAGGATTTTTTTTTTTAATTTTGCAGTTAGTTTTAGTTATTTTTTTAACAGCAGTAAATATTATTTTAATCACATGTATTTTATGTATAATTGTGTTACTATTACATTATTTTTATGAATATTAAAAAATTACTGAAGTAACCGATAGCTTTTATTGTTCACCACTATGCTGAAATAACATCATGATATTGCCAGCATAACATTAAAATCGTTTATTAGTTAATTTGCTCTTATGAAAGCTTTATGAATAATATTTTTTATTTAGAGCTTATAAGACAGATAACGTCTCATAACAAATGTATGGATAAAACCTAAATTAAGGTGTTATTATGAATTAGACAACGCAAAATCGCAAATCTAACTAAGCACAGTGAAAATTAGTACTAATTCAGCAGAGACGCAACTTCGAAAAAAAACGCAAAAAGAAACGATGCAAAGCGAGGTATTGGTGTATTAGAAAAACTAAATTGTGATGAACATAGCTGGAAAATTTGTGTTGATCTAAAAATGGTAAATTTCCTCTTAGGCATACAGGTAGGTTGGGGAAAGATACAATGC
Organism: Metopia argyrocephala; assembly: GCA_963576795.1. NCBI lineage: Eukaryota > Metazoa > Arthropoda > Insecta > Diptera > Sarcophagidae > Metopia > Metopia argyrocephala. Next base: position 127,177,017 of record OY756210.1, on the reverse strand, counting down.
AAATATTTTTGTTTGCCTCTAGTAATGTCAAAAAAATTTACAAAGGTGTAAAAAAAATTAAAAGAAATGAAGTAGTAAAAAAACAAGCATAAGTAGAAAAACTGTATTTTTTATGGCTAAATAAGTAAAATAAAAAACAAAACCTATACTATTAAAGTTGAAATATGCAAAAAAATGCTGTTAAGAACAAAATATGCACAAATATGCTTTAACAAATCGGTGCCAAATTTAATAACTTATAATAACTAACTTCATAGGTCGCACGAGTAAAACATGCAATTGAATACTTTTCGTTTCCCTGGATATAACGTACATACAGTTACGAGCAGATAAATAGGTTCACATCAAAATGATAAATCAATTTTGTTTGACTATAGTTTACATTACAGCAATAAAAAAGGAAGAGTCGCTAATTACTAAAGCAAATACCCACTTTTAATACTGCATCACAATAATTAAATTATTATGTAAAAAATTGCCCAAAATTAAAAAAAAAAAAAATTACCGTATAAAATCAAAGAGCAAATAAATAGGTTCACTTTGAAAAATTTGTTAGTTTAAAATGTTAAACGCCAAAATTATAAAAATTATTGTAGAAAACTTTAGATTCAGCCTTTTAATAGAGCTTATTAAAGCAAATACCTCTAAAAATTTAAAAAATGGGACGTTCTAAACATTGTAGTGAAGAGGAAAAAAAGATTATAAAGGATCTACACAGCCGAAGTTATAGCCAACGGAAAATTGCTGAAATTCTTGGGAGATCGCAGAATATGATAAGAAATGCATTGCAGCCTCCAAAACAAAAACTTAAAAGAGGTCAACAGCGAAAAACCTCGAAAAGAGACGATGATCGCATTAAGATGTTGTCAACTCGTAATCCTTTTATGTCCGCAGTTCAGCTGAAAAATGAGTTAAAGCTTCCCGTATCAGAGTGGACCATTAGACGTCGTTTAAGAGAAAAAAATTTATTCGGAAGATCGGCCCAGAAGGTTCCAATGCTTAATAACAGACAAAGAAAAAAGCGCATTGAGTTTGCAAAAGTACATGCTGAATGGGCCGGCCCGGAAGGTATAAAAAAATGGAGAAACATACTATGGTCTGATGAATCCAAGATAAACTTAGTCGGACCTGATGGAAGAACATGGGTAAGGCGTCCAAAAAATAAAGCATATGATCCAAAGTACACCACGAAGTCAAAAAAGCATGGCGGCGGCAACATAATGATATGGGGTTGTTTTTCCTGGTACGGTGTTGGGCCAATATTCTGGATCAAGGAAAATATGGACAAACATCTTTATCTGCATATTCTTAAAGAAGTAATGCTTCCGTATGCCGAGTAGGAAATGCCTTTAAAGTATGAATTCCAGCAAGACAATGACCCGAAGCATACTTCTAAGATCGTAAAAGAATGGTTCCAAAAGAAAAATATAAAGTTAATGGAGTGGCCTTCACAATCGCCGGATTTAAATCCCATTGAGAATCTTTGGAGAATCGTTAAGGACAAAATTGCACCACTCAAGGCTAAAAATAAAGAAGATTTGTGGACAAAAGTGAAGGAAGCTTGGTACTCAATTCCATTAGAGACTTGTCAGTCACTTGTCGAATCAATGCCCCGGAGATGTTCGACGGTGATTCAAAATAAGGGATTTTCAACAAAATATTAGAAATTGTCTTGCAATTGCACTTTTTTTGTATAAAAATGTCATTCTCTTTTCAATGAACCTATTTATTTGCTCGACAGGCATCAATTAATATATTAAATATATCAATTTTTCTCATCTTTTTTTAATTATAATTAAATACATTTTATGTGATTATTTATGTTTAATGTAATAAATATCGCTTTATTGTATATTACCGCTGTTTAAGTTATTTGAAGGCGAATTTATCAAAAAATGTGATGTGAACCTATTTATCTGCTCGTAACTGTAATTTAATTTTTTAAAATTCTAAGAAAATTACGTCGTCTGTATATACACATACATACATAATTGGCCAATACAACCCTGTGTCAGAGTTATGACTAGCTTCTCGCAGCACCCATGTTGTGTGTGTTAATTTTTATCAATGATTACCGGGACCTACAGCTTAAAGACGACTCGGAACGACAGACTTTAGAAACTTATTCATAGCAATCAGTTACTTTCAGAGCTTTTGCCAGAAGACTGCTGAGAGGTAGTTGCCGAAAGAAATATTTTTTTCATATTTCTTTTTTTTTTCAAGATTATAGAGATGGAGTTTAAACCCTGGGCTCATGTCTTAGTAAGCCAACACACTAACCAGTACACCACGGCGTAGTATGCATGTATGTATATAAAACCAAACAAATAAAAGTCATACAGAAAAAATTCTAGCAAAATAAAACAAAACAATTTTGACATATCTGTATTATTTCATCATGCTCCTAGGACAACAAGCATGTTATACTAAATACCCGTGTTTCATATGTTTGTCGCGATAATTTTTTTAAAATTATAATTTAGAAAAACCGCAAATCTCGGTCGTTCGACTTAAATTGTTGTATCGCGACAAACATACAGGGTGTTTTTTAGAGGTATAGAACTTCGAATTGAAAAAAAACACAAGAAAATCGTTTTAATGTCCATCAATTTGGCTTTATTGGAAGGATAATTTTATGCCATTAATGTTTAAATATGATTTCGGGCATGTGGCCGCCGCGGCTAGCTCGAATAAAGCCAATTCTACAGGTCCAATTTTCAACCACTTTTTCGAGCATATGGGGCCGTATGTTGGCAATAACGCCACGAATGTTGGCTTCCAAGTCCCCTAACGTTTCTGGTTTGTTGGCGTAGACGAGCGACTTCACATATCCCCAAAGAAAATAATCCAATGGTGTCAAATCACACGATCTTGGTGGCCAATTGACAGGTCCATTCCGCGAAATTATGCGCTCATCGAATGTTTCCTTCAATAAATCGATTGTGACGTGCGCTGTGTGGCATGTAACGCCGTCTTGTTGGAACCACAACTCATCCACATTCATGCCATCCAATTCGGGAACAAAATAGTCGGTTATCATAGCTCTATACAGGTCTCCATTAACGGTAACTGACTCCCCAGCATTATTTCGGAAGAAGTATGGCCCAATGACTCCACCAACCCATAGAGCACACCAAACAGTCAGTTTTTGTGGATGTAATGGCGTCTCAAGGGTCTCACGTGGATTCTCTTCACTCCAAATGCGGCAATTTTCCTTGTTGACGTAGCCATTCAACCAAAAATGAGCCTCATCACTGAACAAAATTTTGCGATGAAAATCAGCATCGAGATCAATCTCATTTTCGGCCCATACACCAAAATCACGACGCGTTGCATGGTCTCGCGGCTTTAATTCTTGCACAAGCTGGATCTTTGCGCAAAATCTTCAATAAAGTTGATGGACAAAGCTCCAATTGCTGTGCACGGTGGCGAATCGATTCATTCGGGTTCTCTTCAACACTTTGCTCTACAGCGGCAATTGTTTCTTCGGTTCGCACTGTTCGACGTCTCTGCGGATGCGTATTATCACATAGAGTAAACGTAGTGCGAAAACGATCCATGGTTAACCGAATTAATTGCTCTGATGGACGATTATGTCGACCATAAAATGGACGGAGCTTGCGGTAAACTTCGCGAACTGAACCATTATTTTCGAAATAAAATTGCACGATTTGCAAGCGTTGTTCTTTTGTCAACCTGTTCATGATGAAATGACAAACCAAACTAAATATTAATCACTTGACAGCTGACAAAATGGCCGCCAGTTAAAAAAGTGATGCCAACTTAAAGTTCTATACCTCAATAAAAAACACCCTATATGAAACACGGGTATTTAGTATAACATGCTTGTTGTCCTAGGAGCATGATGAAATAATACAGATATGTCAAAATTGTTTTGTTTTATTTTTCTAGAATTTTTTCTGTATGGCTTTTATTTGTTTGGTTTTATATACATACATACATGCATACTACGCCGTGGTCTACTATTTAGTGTGTTGGCTTGCTAAGACATGAGCCCAGGGTTCAAACTCAATCTCTATAACCTTGAAAAAAAAAAAGAAATATTAAACAAATATTTCTTTCGGCGACTACCTCTCAGCAGTCTTCTGGCAAAAGCCCTGAGAGTAACTAATTGCCATGAACAAGCTTCTCAAGTCTGTCGTTCGGAGCCGACATTTAACTGTAGGTCCCGGTACTCATGGATAAAACTTGACACACACAACATGAGTGCTGCGAGAAGCTAGGCCGTAATCCTGACACAGGGTTGTAAAGGCCAGTTATGTGTGTATGTATGTATGTATGTATGTATTCCTATTACAGTTATAATTAAATTCTTCTTACAACCTTAATAATGAAAAGAATCCTGCTATTTGCAATCTGTTTTTATGATTTTGTACCAACTATCTACAGCATTGGTAATTTAATTTAAAACATTGGTTTCGATGTAAAAACACTTTTTAAAGGGAACATAGTTCTTTGATATGATTTGTGTTCTTTTTAATTTTCAATCAAAAATTAAAGTAAATATTAAAATTGAAATATATATTGATTTGAATTACCTGTACAATTTTTGTCATTTCCTGAATATCGATAACACCATTTCCATCTACATCATACATTCGAAAAGCCCATTTTAGTTTTTCTTCTGGGGTTCCACTAGATGTTACATCAATTGCAAGAAGAAATTCCTAAAAAATCCACAAAAGCATTTGTATAATATATGTATATCGCATACTAATACTATGTTCACACTTGTGTTTTTGAACGCGTTTAAGCAAAATGTTTTAGTAACTAAACATAAGCGTTCACATTATATTTGAGATGTTTAAGAATGACGTTTTATCAGCTGATATTGGTGCTTGTAAAAATTGTAAACAAATTTGAGAAAATTAAAAATATGTTGACGAAAAATTGGAAGAATACAATTATGGAATTCTCAATATTAATGATTTATTTAAAGGTGAGCAAAGGGTGTATAAAAGAAAACCACGCGTCATGCGAAAAAATATAAATAATGTGATATACATAAATATAAATTCTGTTGTTATTATTGTTGGTGCTTTTTTAGATTTTTCTAAATGTGCCGCCATTTTACACTACGGTAATGTGTTTAATAATTATAAAAAGTGACAGTTTCATCAATTACATACTGAACACATCCCAAAATAAAATACAACCCTTCCATTTACGTGTTTAACGAAGTGTTTAAATTTAAAACATCTCATATGAGATGTTTAACAAAACACGTCAACGTATTGTAAAACATCTCAAAATCGACGTGTTTAAGGCTTAAACACGATTGAGATGTTAAACACGTTAGGTGTGAACATAGTATAAATCATAAATAGGCACAACTCTAAATAATACCATTTATGTAAAAGAAAACGACTGAATAACTTATAATCGCGCTGGAATAACTAAAAATAATACTCTTTAGTTGATAAAAATAAGCAAAACGAGTTATATAAAAATAGACATAACTGTAGTTTTTCAGATAAGGAAGACAGTGATGTTCACCATATTTTCGTGTTCGGTAAAGGTGTCATCTGTGAACCGATTTTTGAAAAAACGCGATATTGAAAAATGTTTAGTTGTGACTCTTTCTGATTTAGTGTGCGATATGTTAAAATGTGCATTTTAGAAACTTATTTTAAAAAGGTAAGACAAAAAAAAATTTTTATTTTGGTACCACTAGCATTTTCTAGTTACTAAATTACATAAATTGTGCGTGGTATTTTTTTCTAAAACCATAAAACGCCTAAAAAAAGGAAACATTTTCATACTATTTTACTTATTGATGGTTAAAATGAAATAAAATAAAAATTCGGTTGTGCACTCGTAAAAAAAATCTTCTTTCAGCACATGAGTTTTGATTATTTTTAATGTTTCACTGTTTCATTTTGTAGCTTTATCTTATAAGATAATAATTACTTTTATTTTTATAAAATTTATAAATATATTAAAATTGTTATTATTATTATTAGGTCTGTTCAAGTCAGCGCACATAAGGACAAATAGCCGAATTACGACGACAAAAATGGAATTTTTTATTTTGTTAAGTGTGACCATTATTGCACTTAATATGTTCTATATACCAGTAGGCAATCAACCTATAAGTATTAATTTTTTTAACCCATTACATTAGCCTGTACGTGCATGCGAAGTATTAAGTATATTTAAGTATATTTTTATGCATCAGGTATCTAATTTTGTTTACAGTTATTATTTTGTTGGCAGTTCTTTACCCTAAATAACAACAAAAAAAGTAGCTCAGCTGGTATGTCAAATGCATATTGTAATCAATATGCCATGAACAACAAAAAGTCATGTTGTTTCTGTTACTATTTTACTTGTTGTAATCTTAAAAGCACCTTATGATAAGTGCGCCATGGTTGTATTTAAATGCATATGTATGTGTTTTTTTTTTTTGTCAGAAACAGCTGACACAGATTTGGGGAAAGACTACTACTACAAACTAAACAATAGCACGGAAAGCAATAGAAAGATTACAAAATGCAAAGAATAATTTGGCCTTTATTTCGTATTTCTATAAATGGATAAAAAATATTTTTCAGATATTTACACAATTAATTATTTTTTCAAGATGTTAACAAAGTACCCAAACTACAAAAATGTATTTGCACATACATAAAATATTTATTTAGGAGAGATCTCTAGCTTGAAATAATTTAATTAAAAATAAAAACGTCAAAGAAAATAATACAAATATGGATAAAAATATGCAGGCCTTTTAATGTAACATATACGGAGTGTGCTAACCCTATGTTGTTTAATTTTATATATACATAATTTGTTTATATCAAATAATATACATACACACATATGTATGTATAAGTATGTATATATCCATATTTAAATATTTTTTTATATCAATTATAATAATTATTATAATAATTTTATTTGCAAGAACTTGAATACATTTTGTTTTTGTGGTTGCCTGAACTTCCTCTTACCTTAAAGTCAATGTATCCATTCTTATCCATATCAAATGTTCGAAAAACATGGTCGCAAAATTCTTCGGCATTTCCTGATGGGAAAAACATTTTATACATATCCACAAATTTAGCTGGCGTTAACCTTCCATTGGGACAATCTTGCTGCAAAAGTAAGTTTTTTTATTACCTTATTAAAAAAAAGGAAATATTTACCTTAAATCCTTTATACCACTCCTTTATAGTGGCTTCATCATACCGGGTATGAGATTTTAAGAACTCCATATCTTCTTTTGTCAAACGATCTTTGCTACTTAAGCACCCCATATCTTTCACAACTTTTTTTTTATTTGATATCAAATTTTATTTATTCTAAATAAAAACCTTTAAATTTGTTATTTTAAATAATCATTAATTTGAGATTTAATTCTATCAAAGAACATTTATATTAGAGTTTGTCTATGTTAAAATGATAATTCGATACATATCCTTATATACATTTCAAAGCATGCGCAATATAGACGAAATCCTGCATAAAATGGTTAGGTTATTACATATTTTAAGGAAAAAGAGCTACCATATTTTATTTTAAAATAAGTATGAACACAATATTGATCTGGGAAAAATTAATTTTATAATTTAGGCCCTTACCTGAATAAAAGCGTATACCGTACGACGCACAGAGGGGTGAAATCGCAAAAAATGGATATTAATTGAAAAATGAAAATTTGTTTTTTTGAAAAATATTTAGTAACCGATTAAAGTATATAAAATTCTACATCACTACTGAAAATTTCAATGTCATATGGGCATATCCGAAAAAATGTCAACCAACAAAAAATTTTTAAAGTTGATCAAAAATTATTCTTGATTATTTAGAGTAATAGACTATATTTGTACTCTTACAAATATCATCATAAAATATTTTTCTGGCAGTCCATATTACGAAAATCAGGACTTAAGCTTCATCAACCTTACATTTTTAATATTTGGCCAAAATATGCATGTTTTTTGGCTGCTGTTAAACAAGCTTTATCCAAAACACGGCTGCTCCATCTTCGAAAAAGTTTTTTTTTGATTAATCTTCTGCAACTTTATGAAAGAAGCGCTTTAAACACTCTATTGAAACGTATTTAATAAAACTGAGTAAAGTTACGTCCACGGTTTGTAACGTCCGCAACGGAAAATAAGGGTTTTTATATATAACGAAGAAACTAAAAATTTGTTTGACACCACATTAACATTCCAAACAAAACTAAAACTGTGCTTTAAAGTAAGAAAAAAAATTCTAAAATATACAAAAGTATGTTTCATTTTTTAATATCAAATTTTGTTACGTCCGCAACGGTATCGATCTGTCCTAAAATTAAGTTCTGCTAAAAGTTGTTTTGTTTTCACAAATCTATAATTTTAAACCGCATACATCAATACTTATGAACGCATAAGAATTGAAGGGTTAAAGAAAATTAAAAAAAAATAATAATTTGAGAACACAGTAATCTTATTTTGAAGGATGCACACGATTTTTACAGACTGGCCAAAAGTAATATCGATGGGGTTAAACTAATATACGTTACAGAAAACGATATAAAAACCACAACTCAATATCTAGGTGACAAATGGCTAAATATAAAAAATATTACAGGCGTAAAATCTCATCATCACTTTTCTTCACTTAATGAAAATTTTATCGAAATGGCACGCACTGCAGTACCTCCTAAACATAAACTAAAAGTTTAAAAAGAAAAATAAAATTTATATTTTTTGAAAATAAACACAAAAATATTTTTTTATTTATATGAGTAGGACAGTAGTCAAAAATGCAACGTCCGCAACAAATATAAGACAAAATTGTGAATAAACTAACAATTATTTTTTTGCCTCGAAAGTGGGTTTGAAATGCTTTAACATTCCTCTTTCTTTAATGTATTTGGAGTTTTTTTTTTTTTGTTTATACTGTAAAATTCGCTAAAATTTATGAAAGTTTGCATTGATCTCCACAACGACTTCTGTTTTGTGTAACGTCCGCAACGGCAATTTAAGTACAATTATATCGTAACTGATAAAACTCAGAAAATATTTGTAACTGCCATTTGAAAGTACTCTCAAAGGCCAACGTACCAATGTAGGTTACTTAAGAATCTAACGCTCAGACCGCCAACAGTATTCAAAAATATGCGTACGAACGTAACGTCCGCAACGCAGGATTAGCCCATATGTTGTTTACTTGTCAAGCTGCATTATATTAAAGTTAAGTAATTTTTGAGCGATTCGCGTACGATAGTGGTAATTGAAATTCGGTATATTTCGACGCTTAATATATAGTTTTTCGCAAGTCAAAAGTAATACTTTTACTATGGAATCTTCAACCTCAGATATTTTACCGTTGTTCTAAAAATAATTGTGTTAACAAAAGTTGTGTAGAAATATTTTTAAAAAATTTTTTAAAATGTGTCTAAATTTTGGCTATTTTCAAAATATTCGTGGATATTAAATATGAATGGGGTAAGTTGGGGTTAGAATATTAATTTTTTAAGAAACTATAGTTTCTAGGCTTTCATATTCAGCAATAACATTTTGCGCGTTTTTGCGCGAATTTTTTTTTTTTATTAATTTAATTGTGAAAATAGTTTGTTTTTTGTTTAGAAGTATAAGTGGTTTTACATGCCTCCAACCTTGCATAAGTTTTTAATACATGGCCCAGAAATCATTTCGCACGCGCTATTACCGATCGTTGAATTGTCTGAGGAAGCCCAGGAAGCCCGAAACAAAGATTTTAAAAACTACAGAGAACATTTTTCTCGCAAATGTAGTCGGGGGGATTGCAATCGAGACATATTAAATAGGTTCCTACTAAGTTCAGATCCAATCCTATCTTGTAAAACAAAATTGCCAAAAAAAAAATTCCACCAACTTCCAAAATCAGTAGTAGATCTACTAGTTTCGCCTTCAGTTTTGACGAACGTGGCACCAGAAGGCACAAATCATGATACAGATGACGATGATGATTATAACGAGGGCGATGCATTGGAGTATGATGACTTTGGGCATATTTTTTAGTTTAGTTACATATATGATACAATAATCCCCCTCGGCTACGTAATTATATTAAAAATAAATTGATTACTATGTAAAATTTTTATTCCTTTTTTTTTCAAAAAAAAAAAAAAAAAATTCCGACTGAGCCAGAGAAATTTTTTAAAAGGGTCGCGACACCGCGGTGCACCGCCTTATTCCACCTTGGATGTAATTCATACTTTACGATCAACATATATACCAAATCTTATCTTCATACCTCTGATACTTCATGAGATATATCCGTTCCAAGTTTCAGGTTATATGGGCGGTACCACGCCCCGTTATCCAGTCATAACCAAGTATAGCCAAGGACTATAAGCAGGTCAACAGTACAATATTGGGAAAGTTTCATGACAGTCGGTCTATTACTATGGCCGCTAGAGCAATTTTTAATAGGGGGAGTGGCACCGCCCACTTTTCAAAAAGATGTGTAGCCTATGTCACTCAGTCATAACGTAGCATTCTAATAGTGAAAGAATTTTTAAAATCGGATAAGTAGTTTAATTAATCTCCATTTTTTGCGATTTCATCCCTCTGTGCGACGTATAAAAAGTTTAATTTGTATACGTCCGTATTACCGAAATACGCGTGAATTAAAGAAAAAAATAAAAACAAAAATATTGTATTATCAAGTTTTTACTTTTGTTTCTTTTGTTTTAAAAATAAATTTATATCAATCCTAAACAAAAATAAAATTCAATAGAAATAGAACAGAGACTAACAATCAATAAGTTTTTTATCCCTAGAAGCAAACTCACCATTATTTTGTTATGCACTCTTTTGTGTCTTTGTATGTATGCTAATAATAACTCTGATATGTAGTCGCCGTGGTCTAGTGGTTAGTGTGTTGGCTTACTAAGACGATAGTGCCGGGTTCAAATCTCAGCACCGACATCTTAAAAAAAAAAAAGAAATATGAAAAAAATATTTCTTTCGGCGACTACCTCTCAGCAGTCTTCTGACAAAAAGCTCTGAGAGTAATTAATTGCCATGAAAGAGCTTCTCAAGTCTGTCGTTCGGAGTCGAAATTAAACTGTAGGTCCCGGTACTCATTGATAGAAATTTACACACACAACATGAGTTCTGCGAGAAGCTAGGCCGTAATCCTGACACAGGGTTGTAAAGGCCAGTTATGTATGTATGTATGTATATTTTTATTACACAACTTCAAGTTTTTTAGGAAAAAATTTCAAACAAATATTAGTTATTTTCTTTACGCTTGTTTTAATTTTTCTTTTGTACGCACTGTCAAACTTGGATTTTTGAAATCTATAACGTACGAACGCGACGAAATTAGGTAGCTCTCATACAAAATGTATGGGCATGAAAAATTTTGACAGAAAATATACACCGTACGCTTTTATTCAGGCACGACCCATACATATACAACTTGCTTAGTTGGCAGGTCTCTATTACATCCCATCATCTCTCGAAAGTATTGATGGACACCTCTCACTCTCTGCGCAGCGCTGCCGAAACAGTTCTTGGTTTTGAGCGTCCTCCCCGCAGAAACCAATCGTACGATGAAGAGTGCCGTGAGGCCACTGCAGCAAAGAACGCTGCCTATAGACAAGCATTGCAGTCCACCACTACAAGAGTAACGGTGAAGAAGGGAAGAGAGACGTCTATTTAGAAAGAAGAAAAGAGAGCAAGAAAGGCGTGAACGTGAGGAAATCGAGATGTGCAGGAGTAGAAATGATGCTCGAAATTTTTACAAAAAGATAAGGCGTCTTACTACTGGTTTCAAACCCGGAGCAACCTCCTGCAGTGACGAACATGGTAATCTGGTTACAAATGCACACGGGACACGGAGATTATGGAGACAGCATTTCTGTAACCTACTGCAAAGCGATGATGATACAAATTCCGCTTCTAGAGATGCTGTGTCGGACCCAATCAATGATGACGTTGTGATCCTGTCTCCCAGCCATGAAGAGGTCAAGGTTGCCATATGGCGACTGAAAAACAACAAAGCAGCCGGACCTGACGGTCTGCCCGCTGAACTCTTCAAGTATGGAAGCGATGGGCTTGTTAGATGCATGCACCAGCTCATTTGCAGAATATGGCTGGAAGAAATTATGCCCGAAGATTGAAATCTCAGTGTTTTTGATTCTATATTTTATTTACTTTTTATGTAAAAGCTATTGTAATTTATACATTAATAATTAATTTGAGAACAATATAGTTCTAAGGTACCATACTAAATTAAAAAGCTTTTCTAGAACCTCATAATCATACCGGCGCTTTTCATGTCGACGAAATCCATATCTAGAAAAACATTTTCATTAAAAACATAATAAAATTACATATATTTATTAACTATTTTATTGTCAAAAGCGATGATGGTTTTAAGCTAGAGAAATCTGTATAAGACGATTAAATGCAACATTTAACGATAGTATCGCTATCGAAGAAATAGCATCGATAGTTTAATGAAATAGAACTATCCATAGTACTATCGATTGTTTGCCAGCTCTATTTGCAGTAACAGCCCAGCGGGAAATGGTAGTCAATGAGAATCGAGAAGGTAATACAAGGAATGTATAATCTATTGATTACGGAAAGCATTACGCTTAACACAGATCATGTCCTACGAAAGTAATAAATTCTTTTACTGTCCCCTCATAATAAGTATTAGAATGCATTGTTTGTAATACATAAAGTAATTACTTATTAATAATTTGAAGGAATAAATTCTATGATGCATTATTTTTAATGCGTTATATTATTAATGTATTTATAATATATTAAATTATGCATTAAATTATTAATAATAAATTAATTTCCCCCATTATAAATAAAATAATAGTAGCTATTCGGGAATATTTGTTTTACTATTTTCCATGTTAATTTTAAAAACATTTTGCAAACATGTTACTTTTAAAATAATCCCGAATAGTTACTAATATACATAGTTATTAATTAATCTTAAACATTAATTTCGTGTCTGCACTTCTGCGCATTTCAACATAAACTGCATTATTTAATAAAATTATTATTTATTTTTTTGCGTAAAAAATAACGGATTTTTTAACTATGAAAAAAAAAAAATAGAAAACAAAAAATTCACAAACAAATATACGGAGAAAAAATAATTTCTTTCTTCTATATATGTATGTGGGAAGGTATGTGGTAATCGATATGTAAAATAGAATAACAAAAAAATTACAGTTTTTTTTTTAAATATACAAAAAAGACAACAAGCAACAAGCAATAACTTCCTTCTTCATAGATGTGGGAATGCACATGGTAATCAATATTTACTTATATTTTCCCTATGAATGTTTTGTTCAACAATTTGGCGTTTAATTTCTTATTTTTACTTATAATTAAGTACCATTTTAAGGTCATAGAAAATTGCATATAAAATTAAAACAAAGTAATATGTAAAAATTTGACTATTTTATATAAATTTATGTAATTTGTAAAAACAAAATTGTGCTATGATTTTACTGCATTACTATTAATGATTGGCTTTCTTAAAATAAGTGTTTAAATAACAAAAATTTCGTACATATTTGAAACATAAATGGTTTAATATTCTGTAATTCTGTATTCCGTGGTCTAGTGTGTTGGCTTCCTAAGACATGGGCCCTGGGTTCGACTCCAGGCTCTGACATCTTGAAAAAAAAGAAATATGAAAAAAATATTTCTTTCGGCGACTACCTCTCAGCAGTCTTCTGGCAAAAGCTCTGAGAATAACTAATTGCCATGAACAAGCTTCTCAAGTCTGTCGTTCGGAGTCGACATTAAACTGTAGGTCCCGGTACTCGTGGATAAAAATTGACACACACAACATGAGTGCTGCGAGAAGCTAGGCCGTAATCCTGACACAGGGTTGTAAAGGCCAGTTATGTATGTATGTATGCATGTAAATAATTTCAGACATCATTGGTCATACCAAGCGAGATGTTAACGCAGCCTTTAATGCTATTGAACGGAAGTCTGCTAAAATGGGTCTGGCGGTAAATGAGAGCAAGACGAAGTACATGCTGTCGAAGAGTAGGGACGTTGATCGTATCGGCTCCCAGGTTACAGCCGGCAACTATGCATTCAATGTGGTCAAGGAGTTCATCTACCTTGGCACCGCCATTAGTAGCAAGAATGATGTCAGTCTAGAGATCAGGCGAAAAATCTCACTGGCCAACAGGTGCTACTACGGTCTCGGTAGGCAGTTTAGTAATAGAGACCTCTCTCGTGCACCGAAATTAACACTCTACAAGTCGGTTATTCTTCCGGTGCTTCTCTATGGTGCGGAATCATGGACGCTGTCTTGTGCGGATGCAGCGGTCCTGCAGAAGCGCCTGGAGACTAGTGCTAGACTCCGTTAACGGGTTGTTATGACCAGCTAAGTAATTAAGTAAATACAAGGCCATAAAAAACACCAAAATCCTAGAAAGACCGTTTAGAGTGTGTCCACACAGAGAGAAAAATTGAGCAACGTTTGAGTTTGTGGACGTTTACGGTGAGGGGAATAAAAATGGGCGATTCCTTATAATTCCCTCATTCGTCTTTTTTTTTTTTTTGTAGTTTAATATTTGAAAATTTTTTATTTTTTGTTTTCCCCATTTGGTGTATACGTCTTTTTCGTACAATTGCAGCGTTCGTTCATCTTGTCTTTTTAATATGTGCAGAGTTGAAAGTTTAATAAAAATAAAAGATAAAAATAAAAATAATTATTTTTAGACCATACATTTTTTATGTAATTTTGTCTTACCATTATTTCATTTAAATTATTTTTAATAATTCAATTCTTTATCTTTTTAAGTCAACCCATAATATTGGTCACCATATAATTTCATTTCATAGAAATCAAACGATATTCAATACCAGAAACAATATGAATGTCGGTTAGAAACTACGAAGCAACGCATTGAATATATGGATAGTATGGAACTTAATAATCTCCCTCAAGATATTAAAAATATACAAAGAATTTAAATTTTCAAAAAAGGATAAAGGAATATTTGCGTCAAGACTTTTCTCATATGATTTGCAGCAATACAATATACAGTATACAATATCCTATAAGTTAATAATTAAATTTTGTGCATATATATACTACTATTTTTTAACTTCTTTTATTTCTTTTCCTTCTTTTGCAAATTATATACTTACATACAGTAAGGGACAAAATTGTTCACAAAATTACTAAAATTTATAATATATCCAAAAAAGTATGTTTTATTCAAATATATTTTAATTTTTTTACCTATATAGAATCATCTAATATATAAAATTCTCATGTCGCGGTGTTTGTTGCCAAACTCCTCAGAAACGGCTCGACCGATTTTCATAAAATTTTGTGTGCATATAGGGTAGGTCTGAGAATCGGTCAACATCTATTTTTCATACCTCTAAATGTTAAGGTGACCCGCCCCAAGGGAAAATTTATGCCTCACCTAAATAACGTACCGACGATGAAATTTAAAACTAGATATATATATATCTGGGTACCGTAGAACATAATTGATTAAGGGTTTTTTTTAAGTACTCAGAGGGGGCGGTACAAGTGCTGTATCTCCCTATCCCCAACTAATATTCACAATTGATTAAATTTTGTTGGTGTCTTAACACAACTTTAGGTTAACAAACTCCAAGTTGATTCCCGCGAAAACAGCCCCAAGCCATTAATGAGACATCTCCAAATTTAATTTAAGACGCCTAGAGTTCGCGAAAAAATATGAAAAATTTACTTTTGAAGACTGGATGAGTGTAACATGGTCCGATGAAACAAAAATAGAATCAGGTCAGACGGACAACAATGGACATGGGTGGATGGTGTAAAAGAAAGAAATATTTGCCAAACACTTAAATTTGGAGATGGCTAATTAATGGCTTGGGGCTGTTTTCGCGGGAATCAACTTGGATTACTTCGCCGAATTAGAGGCCAAATGTATGCTAAAGATTATAAATTTAAACTTATTGAACACAATTTAAAGATTACTTTTACAATTATACGCCCATGTGCTGGAAAACGTGCGATTTCAAACCACTTGTGATTTCAAAATCCCCAATTTTAGTTTTTCACGTGTTGGAGATCATGCGTTTTCAAAGTTATGTTCGAAAAATGCAAACATGTTTTAAGTGTCAAAAGTAATAAAAACAAACATAATATAAACAAATTATCAAATAAAATTAATAACAATGCCAGCTGCGTCATCGTTAAGTTTAATTAAAAAAAAACAATATGAAAGAAAACAACGTATTAGAAAGCGTTTTCTTAGAGATGAGCATTGAAAAAGAACATGCTTTTTATTTTACATTTTCGATTAAAATTAATTGTAAAATATTACTTTTTTTACTTTGTATTTATAAAAAAGACATTAGATTTTATTCATGTATGCTTTTATGTTAAATTATATGCAAATTTTTAAGAAAATATGCAATTTCACTTATAGATCACATGCGTAAAAGTTTGTGATTTGAAAACGCCTAATTTCTGGCGATTGTGAAATCTAGCACACCTCTTTTGCGACTTCATATCGAGTTCGCCTATTTCATGCGATTTGCGATTTCTAGCACATGGGCGATTATATTTCACAATAAAGCACAAATTAATTTTTTCTTCCGTGGATGTGTTCATTACTAAATTTATAGAAATAATGAGGAAATGCTTGTCAATCACAATTGGAGACGTTCAAATAAAATGTCATCAAATAAAAAAATCAGAATTTTTTGATTTTCTTCAATCAATGCCGACAACGTGTATGTGTAAACGAAAAAGTACGAAAACACTCACACATATAGGGCGTTGATGAGTTTATTTGACGTCTCCAGGCCGGTTTAAATATAAGAGTAAATACACACTTTATACATGAAAGTTTTTATTTAAAAATGTCAATGTATAAAAAGCAACAGCAACAATATATTTTAAAACTTACCAGCAAAACAAATAATGGTTTCATACAAGAGAGAAATAACGGACCAATTTTACATATTTTAGGTGAAGATCTGTAGTAAACATCACTTTAAAGCATCATTTGAAAAAAGAGAATTAATTTTTTGAAATGGGTAGACGAAAAAGATGAAGAAACATTACTGAAATTGTTACATTGAGTCTCTCAATAGTCCAACACATCTTAGAAAGGCTTCCAACCCATAAACAAGTTTTACGAGAAGCAAATTTTCATGGCCAGACCGCCCGAGAGAAGCCGCTAATTAATGGTACAAATAGAAAACGTAGAATAGAATTTGCAAAAGAACATCTAAAAAACAAGGATATATCATTCTGGAAGTGGATTTTTTTTTTTTGCTGATGAAAGAAAGTTTATCTTGTCTAGATCAAATGGAAAATCCTATGTTTGGAGAGGAGCCAACACTGCCTTGAATCTGCAAACTTTACGTAGTACGGTTAAACACGGTGGAGACAGTGTAATGGTTTGGGAATGCATGGCGTCTTAGGCGTCGGAAATTTGACATTTATCGAAGGAAACATGAACAAAAACATGTATATGGATCTATTAAAGGAAAACCTATTACAGTGCTGAGAAGCTTGGTATTAGGGATTCATTTAGATTTTACCAAGACAATGTTCCCAAGGGCACATCAGGCATTGTAAAGGATTGGCTGATCTGGAATTGCCTACTCAGAGCCCAGATATTAACGTCATTTAGAATCTGTGGTCAGTACTCGAAAGTACATTTCGTAATCATAATATTTTCATTGCTTCTGACCTAAAACGTGATTCACAAGAGGAATGGGGTAAAATTAGTTCTGATTACACATGATTATCACAATAATTTCTTGTTAATTTATTGTTTATTAAAATCTAATTTATTAATATTATTGACCTATGTATATTTTCTTTGTTCTATGAGTTATAACACTCGAGATGTTTGATATTTTTATTAAATCCTATGATTGCATTAAATAAGTCGTGACTGATTGTAGCTTATTTTTTCAAGCAACAACACTTCTGCATCAGCTTTTATTGCGATCGTCAGTTCCTAGCACAGTATATATGCACTGTGGTTCTTAAAAAAGCTCCAAAGAAAGAATAATTATTTGCCAAAAAAAATTCATAAAAACGTTATCACAATAGACAAAAATTTACTTAATAGCATAGGTATATTTATATATAGGATATATGCATTAATTTTTTATTTTCATATGTATATTTAATACCAAACTTATATTTTTTCCAAACTAATAGAATACCTACATAAGAATGTATAAACATAATGTATGTACGTGAACAACTGGCTTGACAAGTATGTAAAATTCTGCAAGTTAAACAAAATTAACTTTTATATACTTGTTCTTTTATTATGGAATGAATTTTAAATTTAAATAATTAAGGATTTTTAACATAAAAAGTAAACCTTGTTTACAAGAACAATTAAAATACTCATTATAACTCCTTAGATTCTTTCGCTATACTATAATCTGACTTACATACATGTATATATATATATATATTTTTTTTTTTTTGAACAATGCACAAATCCTATTTATCAAAATGTAACTTACCAATTAAAACTTAGTCATTGGAGTAAGAAAAAAAAATATTCTTTAAAAACAAACGAACTTGAATGCACAGTACTAAGTACGAATTTCAAGAGCTTGAGTTATAAAATTTTCAATTTAATTCACTAATTTCTATACAATCGAAACAACAAACAATATTATCTTTCTGGTCATGTTTACCAGTTGTCATATTTATGATAAACAATTTTTATTGTATATTTACTATGTTTATACACATGAAGAAAAAGAGTACACAATTCATAGCAACTGCCATGTACTTCCTTTTACATGAAATATTTTCTCTTGTATCTACACATGAAACTATTTTCTTGAAATGTTAGTATTCACATTATAAATAAAAATTTTAATAGAAAAACCAAAAATCCTGAAATTGTATTATATATTTTTGGGAAGTGAAAGGTCATTTAAAAATATCGTCGTTGCAAAGGGGTGCGAAAAGGAAAAAATAATCAGTGAACAATTTTTTTTAACATTTCTGCTTCCAAATTTTTTTTTTAATTTCTTCATATTCTTGGTTTTTATATGATTTATCGATCATACCCTATTTTATGGGTATAAACCATAGTGAAATTACTTACAGGGTTGTAACGTTGCAAAATATCTGCCACTTACAATGAAAAAAAACATAAAAAATAAATTTAAAATAAAATTTTATTGCTGTGACGGGGAGTCGAACCTATGCCACACGGGTGTTGGTTCGATATACTGCTTGTGGTGCCATCTCATATTTAGTAATTTGCATGGTAATAGGTATATTATGATGCATTGTATATTACATCAGTAACAGGTATTTTGTTTACGTATTAATTTCATTGAAATGACACCACAAGCAGTAATTCCCATCGAGTTAATATTAAAAATTAAATATATAGTTTAAGTGTTGAGACTAGAATCGGGGTTTGATTTACCTGGAAATATACTGACGAGTCTAGTTAAGTACGAGTCGGTGTATTAACCTGGTAATTATCTCTTGAAAAGAGACTTTGCGAGACATATCGCAAAGACCCCGTCCGATTAGTTACGACCTTGATCGTAACCTGTTACACGACCTCCGACGACAATCAGTGCCGAACCTGTTATACTTTCTCCGACGGCGATTAATGCCAAACCTCTTACCCGATACCCGACAACATTAATCACCGAACCTGTGGCAACGATTTGTGTCGAACGTGTTACCAAACCTGCACGTCGCTAATTGCCGAACCTGCGCGTCATTAATCGCCGAATCTACTACCGAAGCTGCGATTGCTCTAGTTGCCGCTCTGGTCGTTATAGATACACCGAAGAATCGTACTCACTCGACATCAACCGACTTGGCTCGTATTTCCACTATTGTAAACTATTGTTGTCATTGTAAAATATTTCATTCAATAAATGATATTTGATTAACTCCCCTACAAAGGGTTAAATCATTGTATTATTACTTAGGGCTTGTGGATCCCGTAAGTAGACCCTGGAAGCCACTGAATTACCTCAGCCGACGATAAAACCACGTTATAAGGTGGTGGCAGGTGAATATAGTACAAAAACAACGGGGAATTTGTTTTTGTTTTTTCAGCTCTTTAATGTCAAAAGCAGGTATGGTGAATTAAAAAACACATGTCAGAAGTGTGTGTGTATTATTAATAACATATATGTCTCTACACCAAAACAAAAACAAGAATACACACAAAGCAAAATATAAACAAAAATTTTGACAGGAGCGGTATGACAAAAAAAAAAACGAGCTGGGTTGGCAACAGCACCTTGTACGCAATTTCACCATGCCAGCGGTCTTCATCCATATTACCCAGCAAACAAAATTGTTCGGGTATTTATTCAATTTTCTTCGTGAATATTACAACCAGGGTTGCCAATTAATGGAAAATCCTACCAAATAGCTTTCTGACCTGTACCAAAACTACTTGTATCATTAATCCTTATTATTTTATAGTTTAATTTATATATCGTATTATATTTACTGATATCACTTTTTGAGTTCTTAGAAACTTATTTTTATTTTATTTTACTATCAAAAATTTAAGTAATTATTATAATAAATTAGCAGCGTTGCAAAACCTTTCATAAAAAGAAATTCATATGCTTTGTTTTTATCACGGTAAAAGACAACCACAATTATTACAAAAAACATGCGTGTGAGACAAAAATTGCGGATGTATTAGTTTTAAACAGAGCTAAATTTGTTGGTCAGACACAGAAGTTGTGATAATAAGCTAAATAAACTTATTCATGTTTTTATTTTTGTTATAACTACATTTCAAATTGTTTCTAGCATTTAAAAACAATTTATTTTATGAATAATCCAACCATGGGATGGATGGGATACTTCAGACAAGGCAAAGTCTCTGATTGGGGTCAACCTGGCGGCCTCCAGAACGATCCTTGTTCCCGTTGTATTCAAGTCAACATACAGCCTCCTCGTGGCCCTCCTGGATAACATTCTAGCACCCGCTAACTTGTTAACTAATGTATGCGGCGATTGTCCAATCCCCTGGACTTTAAATTTGGGTTGTGCGTAGGGCTTGAAACCCACCACGTAAAAACATTCTTCAATGAAAGCTAAAACCAAAGCCTCTAAACGGACCCCCTTTTATGTTGACGAACTTGGCAAACGTTTTAAGGACTATGATTTAAGGATATGCACCTGGAATGTGAGAACCCTTTATAGGGAAGGTGCCTCTATCCAGTTGGCGGATGCTTTCAAGAAATGTAGAGCTGACATCACCGCCATCCAGGAAATGCGATGGATTGGAAAAGGTTGCACGAGGCAAGCAACATGTGACATCTACTACAGCCGCCATCAAATTCTGCCCTGAGAATAGTCGCGAATTTGGCTGCGGGTTCGTAGTTAGTAAAAGACTTCGCCGTCTTTTTTTCGGAGTTCACCCCCGTGGACGAAAGAATAGCTACGATCCGGATGAAGGCGAAATTTTATATCAGCCTTATTTGCGCGCGCACGATGATGCGGTCAAAGATGCTTTCTACGCAAAGCTCGAGGATGTATACGATAAGTGTCCGGCACATGACGCCAAAATTGTCTTCGGCGATTTCAATGCGAAAGTTGGACGTGAAGGCATCTTGGGCCCCACTGTCGGGCAGTTCAGTCTCCATTCTTCCACCTAGCCGAACGGCATGAGACTGATCGATTTCGCCGCGGCGCGAAACATGGTAGTTTGTAGCACCAGGTTCCAGCATCTCGATATCCATAAGGCCACCTGGCTCTCTCCCGATCGATCAACTAACAACCAGATCGATCACATTGTATACTAAACGTGCGCACATTTAGAGATCCAAATGTCGACTTCGACCATTATCTTTTCGCAGCCAAGATGCGTCTGCGTATATGCGCGTCGAATACGACACGTTCTAGTGTTCAAGGGAAGCTGGACATCAAAAAGCTGCGATCAAAAGAGACGACTAGGTCGTTTTCCGATCGTCTTTCTAACGAGCTCCATCTCGTCCCATCCTCTCTCGAAAGTATTGCTGGACATTGGTCTCACATCTCTCACTCTCTGCGCAACGCTGCTGAAACAGTACTTGGTTTTGAGCGTCCTCCCCTCAGAAAGCAATGGTACGATGAAGAGTGCCGTGAGGCCACTGCAGCAAAGAACACTGCCTATAGACGAACATTGCAGTCCACCACTACAAGAGCAACGGTGGAGGTGTACAGAGAGAAGAGGAGGTAAGAGAGACGCCTATTCAGAAAGAAGAAAAGAGAACAAAAAAGGCGTGATCGTGAGAAAATCGAGATGTGCAGGAGTAGAAATGATGCTCGAAATTTTTGCAAAAAGATAAGGCGTCTTACTACTGGTTTTAAACCCGGAGCAACCTCCTGCAGAGACGAACATGGTAATCTGGTTACAGATGCACATGGTGCACTGAGTTTATGGAGACAGCATTTTTGTAATCTACTGCAAAGCGATGATGATACAAATTCCGCTGCTAGAGATGCTGTGCCGGACCCAATCAATGATGACGTTGTGATCCCGCCCCCTACCACGAAGAGGTCAAGGATGCCATATGGCGACTGAAGAGCAACAAAGTAGCCGGGCCTGACGGTCTGCCCGCTGAACTCTTCAAATATGGAGGCGATGAGTTGGTTAGGTGCATGCACCAGCTCATTTGCAGAAAATGGCTGGAAGAAAGTATGCCCGATGATTGGAATCTTAGTGCCCTCTGTCCGATCCTGAAAAAGGGAGACCCCACAATATGCACCAACTACAGGGGTATAAGTCTTCTCCCTATCGCATATAAGGTACTTTCGAGCGTATTGTGTGAACGACTGAAGCCATTCGCCATCTCACTGATTGGACCTTATCAGTGCGGCTTTAGACCAGGTAAGTCCACCATTGACCAGATATTCACACTGCGCCAAATCCTGGAGAAGACCCATGAATGTCAAGTCGACACACACCACCTCTTTGTCGACTACAAGGCAGCGTTCAATAGCCCGATAAGAGATCGCGTATATGCCGCAATGTCTGAGCTCGGTATTCCTGCGAAATTGATAAGACGTACGAATTGAATGACGTTGAGCAATTCCCGCAGCTCCGTCAAGGTAGGAAGAGACCTCTCCGAGCCTTTTAATACCGTGCGAGGTTTCAGACAGGGCGATCCCTTATCATGCGACCTCTTCAATTTCGTCATGGATAGTGTTTTGCGAAAGGCGGGTGTCCATCGTAATGGCACTATTTTTAACAAAAGGGTCCAGGCCCAGCATATACGCCATCTCTTATCGGTCTATCGAACGCTACCTTATAGTCGACAAAGCGGTGGTGTGTGTTGACTTGACTTTATTTATTTATTCAACAATTCAATTCCTGTACAACAAGACTTAATCTTATATTTAAAGTACAGAAAAGCCAATTCATAGAAGCATTAAACGATAACATATTTGAAAGATAACGATTAATTAAAAAAATTAAATTAATTAAATTATTAAAAAAAAATATTATTATTAATTAAAGAAACTAAAAATTATTTATATTATAAGAATAGTGAATGACTACATTGCAAAATAACCAAATAAAAATTTTTTAAAACTACTTGCGTTGCGATTTAGTTGCTGAGTATGAGGAAGGCCATTCCAAAGACGTGCTGCATAAATGAAAAAATGATATTCAGAAACATGAAAACGGTGAAAGAGGATTATAATCCTTCTACCCCTTAGTGATCTGGCGAACCTAATTTTATCGCTGAGATAACGTGGAGATTCAGAGTATATAATCTTATGTAAAAATAGGAGCACGCGAATATTAAGCAGATTGTTAAATGAAACACTGTATAACTTTGAAGAAAAGTGAGACACATGATCATATTTTCCCAAGCCATACACATATCTTACAATGCTATTATACAAAACATTCAGCCTTCTCTTGCTAACAGAGTCACAATTCGCAAAAAGCTCACATCCGTACATCAATCCAGGTAAAAGGTAGGACTTTGAAATCATTTGTCGAATATTTAAAGGGGTATACTATTGTGTCAACCAAAGGGACCTTAGTTTCATATAAGTTTGACCTACATGTGTGTTAACATGATTTGTCCATGTTAGGTTGTTATTAAAAATTATCCCAAGGTTCTTGACAGCATTTACAATTCTGATCTTTTCGCCGTTCATTAAAATGTCAAAAGCATTTATAGGAACAAATGTTCTTTTCCGAATAAATACATACATAATTGGCCATTACAACCCTGTGTCAGGATTACGGCCTAGCGAATAAATATGCATTTAGATTTATGAGGGTTTAAACAGAGTCCATTGGTCGTGGCCCAACGATAAGTCCTATCCAAATCATCATTGAGTCTATCAACATTCTCATCGATTGATCCTACATACATACATACATAACTGGCCTTTACAACCCTGTGTCAGGATTACGGCCTAGCTTCTCGCAGAACTCAGGTTGTGTGTGTCAATTTTTATCCATGAGTACCGGGACCTACAGTTTAATGTCGACTCCGAACGACAGACTTGAGAAGCTTGTTCATGGCAATTAGTTACTCTCAGAGCTTTTGCCAGAAGACTGCTGAGAGGTAGTCGCCGAAAGAAATATTTTTTTTTTCATATTTCTTTTTTTGAAGATGTCGGAGCCTGGAGTCGAACCCAGGGCCCATGTCTTAGTAAGCCAACACACTAACCACTAGACCACGGCGACTACAAACTACTTAAATACAGCTGCACATCATTTGCATATACATAAATGAACCTTACAGTGCAAAAGCTGCTCTGGCAAGTCATTCACATAAGTTGCAAAAAGAAGTGGTCCAAGGATTGATCCCTGTACATATCAAGCTTACACGATACTATTCATTCTCTTCTACACAAAAATTTGACATGTCGTTTGAATTGTATTACCGTCTTTACCCTCCTTAAGCAAATATCCATACTTACGTGAGGTGTAGAATCATACACAACACACATATTATACTGCACACATGGCGTTGATTATAAGATGCATTTGACATACCAGCTGAGCTCCTTTGTTTATAACAATTTGTGAAGAGAGTTGTAAAATTTTTCTATGTTTTATATAAATTGTTTTTATTTTCATACTTTTTGCTGTTTTTTTTTACAGTCCTTTACCCTGACCAGCATCAAAAAGTAATGTTGTTTTTGTTACTGTTTTACTTGTAATCTCAAAGGCACCTTATGATAAGTGCGCCGTGACTGCATACTTACCTAATGTGTAAGAATTCTTCTGAAATGCTTGCTGTGAAATAAAACACTTATTATATTTTTTATAAGATTCATGTATTGGTCAACACACTAAAATTTTTAAGTAAGCACTTTTTATGTAATCAAATTATGTTATTGAATCATAAAAACAAATAGACGTTAAAATTTTAATTTATATAATTTTATGGGGATAAACAAATTTATATTATTGACAAAATTTTTAATGTTTGAGACGTATTTTAAATAAATATTTACCCTATTTATTTTCAGTTTCGAATTCTTTGTGTAGAATCGTGAGGAATTAATTAAGCGAAATATTGAAACTACACTGATTAATCAATATTAAGGTAATCTCACTTTACCAAAACAATTACAGCTGTTGCGATTGTCAAAATCTTATTTTTCTTCTTCCTTAGTTATTTTGGCGTTAAGCAAATTTGAATTTAAAATTTTTTCTTTGACAAAAATTAGAAATAAAAACTGATGAAATGCAACACAAAATTATCAATACCAAATTTATTTTTTTATTTTTGTTTTCAATATAAATTGCAAAACATTTATATTTTTATTTATTTAATTATTTATATGTTCAATATAATAGATTTTTTTTAATAAAATTTTACAACAAAATTAATCTTTTCATTCAGAGCTTCTGTTAATGCAACCATCCAATGCGCCTTGAGGTAGCCTCGGGATAATTATATTACACAACGGGCGTATATTCATATTATATTATTTACAAACTATTTTTTTACAGAACGAAAGTAAAATTTTCAACTTTTAAAAAAATTTTCCACACAAAAAAACGAAAAGGAAGAACTAGTTTACAATAATATATTTATTTGTGTACAACGGTCAACCACAGTGTTGCTTTTATTTGACAATTGCCATTTCAAACTGGGACTACCTTATAATGATTATACCATGATCAATATCAAAAAAGGAAAATCATATAAATATGTATATATTTTTTTAATATTAAACATTGTGTGCACATAAATTTTTAGCACTTCAACAATATATAAACAATCTGGTATGAAATGGAAATCGATTTCACTGGAAATCGAAATCGATTGAAATTTTAAGCCGCTATAACTTCTAAATCTGCAAATATTTGAAATTCTGTTTCTACTCATCACATTAATGACCATTGCCACTACCTCATTGATTATTAAAATTTTAGTCCAACCAAAATATACGCCTTATATGACTATGAAAATACAAACGATTTCAATTTGGAACGAAATCGTTTTTCACCACATATCGGAATATATTCTATACAAAAATATATTTTATACTTATATTCATATATAATGAAAACTCTGAGAAACATATCTAATTGGTGGTTTCTGTAATAAAATTTGTGAATTAGTAACACATTTAACACTTTTAACGATATAAAGATAATTGTGCATTTAATTCTGATTCGTCGATTTCCTTCATATTTAGTTCAGCTTCCTGTTTCTTCAACAACTCAAATATAACTGCCAATTGTTCACGTTCAATTCTATAAAATACAATAAAAATGTGTTTAATTAAGTATGAAATGAATTTTAAAAAAGAAAATAAAAAATATCATCAATTTAAAACAAATTTTGGTGTCACGGTTTAATACAATAAAATAAACAAATTTCATTTCTACGTGTGAATATTTTTATTCGAGAGATCTAAAAACCAAGTTATCGTTAATTCCAAAAATTTAAATCCCAACCACAATTCATAAGCACTTATGAAATTTTAAATATAAGTGAGTACAAGTAGTTGAAATTTAACTACTCTGACTCACTCATACTCACACAACGCTGATTCATTAATAAAGGTTGCAATAAATATGAGTCCAATGTTGACATCAAACTCATACTCACTGGGATTCATAATTTAAGTTTTTATGAATACGGGCATTAATATATTGACAATTTTTTTATTTTTGAATGCCCATAAAAGAAAAGGCTACTTATTTTTGTTTAATAAATATATTTTGTGAATTTGAGCCAAATCGTACCATAAGTAAAAAAAATTGAAATATTACGACAATAGCGCCACCTATCGTTGTTAAACTTAAGAGAAACCTGGCTCCTGACTAAACTTATATATTGTCCAAGTTTGGTGTCAATCGGTCCAGCGGTTCTTGAGTTTTTGTAACACGTACACGGCACAAACGTTTTTATATATTAAGATTTTGTTATTCTATGGTAATATTTAATATTGTATATTGTGCTGCTGTGGCTGTGGCACATTGTGTGTTTTATTCATTAAAGTATGTATAAAGCATTTAAATAAAGTTCGGGGAGTCCCATTTATTATTGTCAATTCTATTCAAATTTCATTAAAAATGCTCATCACACAGCAAGAAATATTTAATATTTTCACACCAACACATAATATCAAAAATGAATTCCACAGCACCAAATAAATGAACTACGACAGCACCATGGTACAAGAATAACAGGTAGCCTCACAAGGACAGCTGGTTTTTTTTTCTTTGGATCGCTGAAATGTCAAATTTGTTTATGTTTATATTTTTATTTAAACAACTTTTTGTGTTTTGAAAAATATAAAATTAAATTTTGGAGAAAATATTTTAAAATTAATTGTGTAAAGAAAGGAATTTTAAAAATATATTTTCAAACACTTACGTAACTATGGAAATTTTTTCCACTAGCATTGACTGCACTAAATTGCTGTAGGTATATTTGTATACATATGTATATGTATGCAATTTTCTTTAGATATCATTCATGTAAATTTTTCTCTGTGCTACAATTAGTGTCTTCGACCGGTCGTGTTTTCCCCTGGTGTAAAAGCTTAATATAAAGCCAAGGTTTGCAAAAATTTAAATTTATCAAAACGGATATACCGAACTTTCATAAAAAATGAGGAAATGTGTTTGGAGAGCCCTTTTTATATAAATAGTACCGGAAGTATGTTTGAGCCTTATGTGCCACTAGAGGGAGATGGCAAAAATCTTTTATTTCGGCTGACGGAGTAAAGCAAAATTTTGTATTCTTGGAAAAGAAAACCATTTCCAGATTTCAATACCGACAGTTTTACCAGTAGAACAAACCAAGATCTTTACATTAAGGACCAATAAGAACAAACACCAGTTACGGGAAATTGGTACAGAACGTGCCTACCCCGAGATGATGCATAATCTGTAGAATTAAACTATACATTATAAACTTTGGTTAAAAAACACGAGTATAATTTTATTTATATTAAATATTAATTATACCTATGTATATCAAAAAATTTATGTATTTAGCAAAAAGTAACTCTGCATATGCTTTGCATATTATTTTGTGTGACAGAAATCGACGAAATGAATCGTACGACTGTGTATGATAGTTTATCATGGCCTTTAAACCACTCTGGAAACAGGCTGTAAGTTATAATACGGATACATTCAATCAAATTTTTCAAATAAACTACAAATTTTTGATTTGCTATAGTTAAAATTTTCAAGCATAACTAAACCTCTTAAATTAAATATTGAGCGTACATTTCCAAATAAATATTTTATGTTAATTTATTTTTAACTTGATTTTACACTTAAACAAATAGTATTTTTTTAAATATTATCATAATTTTCTTAAGCTCATTTGAACTTTACTTGTAATATTCTTATAATGACCAATAAATAGGTCACATGTATTACATTTGAATTGAAATAAATAAATAAAAATGAAATAAATAAATAATTATCACGAGTTTAAGCTGCTATAAAGTAATGTAAATAACAATGTGTATGACGCTATTTTAAATACATACATATCTGATATGAAACGGAAATTTTTAGTCGAAATTTATAAAATTTTGTAGCATAAGTATATCTTATAATCAATTTGCCTTTTTAAATTTATCAAAATTACTAGTTAAATCTCAACTGACATTGGATTTTTTGTTTAATTTTTAACTTTTTATTTACATATTTTAGAATTGTTATTTTTTAATAATGTACATACCTCTTTTCCTCTTCCAGTTGATCACTCGTTAATTGTGCTTCCAATTCTTTAATTTTTTTCGATTTTAACTTGCTAACTAAACCATCAGCTTGTATTTCATCGCTATCATCATCCGAGTTATTGTTAGTAGAATAATTGTATTTGGCATATATAGTATTATAGCAAACATTTTGTTCCAAATCATCATCATCTAAACGTTGTTGGATTTCCTGTTGTATTTGATAATGACTGTCTATGTCAATTGTTGGGTCATTCAAATTATCATCTGGTACTACTTTATCTCCATATTCTTCTCCGATTTCGTTTAACACTTCTTTTAATTGTTTTTCCTAGAATTTACGTAAAAGAAGTGAGAACAGCGTACAAATTTGCAGAAAAAAAAATTATTACAACCAACACTTACACTTTCGTCCTTGAGAAAATTACTGCAATACAATGCTATAATAACTGCTAAAAATGCTGTTGCAATACTAACTAAATATATATTTGAAACTCCATCAAATATTGATTCAGCTGCAGCATATTTATACATTTTAATGTATTTATAATTATACAGTCATAAAATCGTATAAAAGTTATTGCAAATCCTGTTTAATGTTTGAGATAAAAGTATTTCCAATATAAACATCAAAATACAAAAAAATAAAAAAATCGCCGTGAAGATAACATACTATTTCCAAACGTTTAGTTTTTTTATCATTCGCAACAGTTGTGCGGACAACAAATTAAAATTTTCTATTTCTAGTTAGATATACATGGACTCATTGACATTTATAAAGCTGGCTACAGACAACGCAATGTGTTTCTGAAATCTGTTGCATTTCATTACAGATTGCGTCGTCTGAATTCGTGTTTCACTTCGGGTTGCAATCCAGGTTTCATTAACATCAAAATGTTTTGATATTTTTTGGTTGCATTGAAACAGATTGCATTGTTTGTATCGCTGCTTCATTATTTTATGTGTTTAGTACATTGACAACAAGCAATATATATATTTATAATATATTATATTATGCATTAAATTACTAATAATTAATTAATTTCCCCCATTAAAAATAAAATAATACTAGCTAATCGGAAATATTTGTTTTACTATCTACCATTTTAAAGCACCTGTAATTACACTTTTATTAATAAATTCCTAATTTTATCATGTTCATATTGAAAACATTTTGCAAACATTTAAATTTTAAAATAAATATAAAAAAGATACGAAAAGCTATAGGTGACAAAAATGTTTAACGGTCAAACAAGTAATCCCGAACAGCTTAATCTTAAACATTAATTTTGTGTCTGAACTTCTGCGCATTTAAACACAAACTGCACTTTTTAATAAAATACATTTCTTTTTGCTTAAAAAATAACGGATTTTTTAACTATGAAAAAATAAAAATAAAAAACAAACAAAAAATCCACAAACAAATATACGCAGAAACACTAACTTCTTTTTTCTATATATGTAGGAATGTACATGGTAATTGATATATAAAATAGAAAAAAACCAAAATAACGGTTCTTTCAACAAAATATACAAAAAAGCAAAAAACAACAAACTATAACTTCTTTCTTCTATAGATGAGGGAATACACATCGTAATCAATATTTACTTGTGTACCACATGAAATTACCTTCTCGATTCCAAAAGTAATATGTTCTGGAGTAATATATTACTAACTTACTTATTTAGATGGCCATAACAACCCGTAAACGGGTTTCGGCCTGCCTTAACACTAGTCTTTAGGCGTCTCTGCTAGGCGCGCGCCTTCTCCACTTGGTCACACCAATTGACGATACGGCTTCATTAACTTGGTCCTTCCAACGTAAACACGGTCGTTCTCTACGCCGACGTCCAGTGACCTTTGCATCGAAAAATTTTCTTGCTGGAGCAGATTCTTCCATCCGAACAATATGGCTCAGCAAGCGTAGCTACTGGATGTTAATGCGCTGAACAACGCACACATCGTCGGGGAGCTCATACAGCTCATGGCCTTAGAGGACCAAAGGTCTTACGAAGAACTTTTCTCTCGAACACTCCCAGGACCGGCACAAGACAGCGCCCATACCTTCGTACCATAGAGAAGCACCGGAAGAATAAGCGACTTATAGAGTGTTAATTTCCTCGCATGAGAGAGGTCTTTGTTACTAAACTGCCTACTGAGACCGTAGTAGCACCAGTTGGCCAGTGTGATTCTCCTTTTGACCTCCAGACTGACATCATTCTTGCTGGTAATGGCGGTGCCAAGGTAGATAAACTCCTTGACCACATCGAATGTATAGTTTCCGGCTGTAACCTGGAAGCCGTTACATTCAACATCCCTACTCGTCGGCAACATGTACTTCTTTTTGCTCTCATTTACCGCCAGACCCTTTTTTGCAGACTTTCGTTCAATAGCATTAAAGGCTGCGATGACATCTCGCTTGGTAAGCCCAATGGTGTCTATGTCGTCTGCATATGCAAAGAGCTGGACACTTTTGTTAAAAATAGTGCCATTACGACGCACATCCGCCTTTTGCAAAATACTCTCCATGACGAAATTGAAGAGGTCGCAGTTTAAGTATATTGCACGATATTTAAAGGTTTGGAAAGGTCTTTTCTGGTCAGCGTCATTCTTCACAGTTTTATCAGCTTTGCAGGAATACCGAGCTCAGACATTCCGCCATATACGCGATCTCTTATCGGGCTATCGAACGCTGCTTTATAGTTGACAAAAAGGTGGTGTGTGTCGACTTAATTTCATGGGTCTTCTCCAGGATTAGGTTCAGTGTGAATATCTGGTCTATGGTGGACTTGCCAGGTCTGAAGCCGCACTGATAAATTCCAATCAGTGAGATGGCGAATGGCTTCAGTCGTTCACACAATACGATCGTAAGAACCTTATATGCGATAGGGAGAAGACTGTAGGGAGACCTGTAGTTGGTGCATATTGTAGAGTCTCCCTTTTTCAGGATGGGACAGAGGACACTGAAATTCCAATCACTGCTTAGCGGGCAGACAGTCCGGTCCAGCCGTTTTGTAGCTTCTCAATCGCTGTATGGCAATATTGATCTCTTCATAGTTGGGCGACAGGATCTCAACGTCGTCATTATTGATAGGGACCGGCACAGCATCTCTAGAGGTGCATCTGTAACCAGATTACCACGTTCGTCTAAACAGGCGTCTCTCTTCCCTCTTCTTCTCTCTGTACACTACCACAGTTGCTCTTGTAGTGGTGGACTGATATTATTGATAGGGACCGGCACAGCATCTCTAGAGGTTCATCTGTAACCAGATTACCACGTTCGTCTAAACAGGCGTCTCTCTTCCCTCTTCTTCTCTCTGTACACCACCACAGTTGCTCTTGTAGTGGTGGACTGCAACATTCTTCTGTAGGCAGCATTCTATGCCGTAGTAACCTCCGACACTCTTCATCGTACCATTGGTTTCTGCGGAGAGGACACCCAAAACCAAGAACTGTTTCAGCAGCACTGCGCAGAGAGTGAGCGATGTGAGACCACTGTCCACCAATATTTTTAAGAGAGGATGGTATGCAATAGAGCTCATTAGAAAGACGACAGGAAAACGACCTAGCTGTCTTTTGTGATCGCAGATCTTTGATGTCCAGCTTCCCTCGAACATTAAAACGTACCATATTCGGTGCTCATATGCGCAGTGCCATCTTGGCTGCGACAAGATAATGGTCCGAATCGACATTAGGACCTCTAAATGTGCGCTCGTCTGGAAACATGCCTTCCATATACAAAATATAAATCCTCGAGCTTTGCGTAGAAAGCATCTTTGGCCTCATCATTCTTCTCTTCCGACCAAGCGTGCACACAAATAAAGCTGATATTATAAAACTTTTCCTTCACCAGGATCGTAGATATTCTTTCGTTCACGGGGGTGAACTCTAAGACAAGATGGCGGAGTCTCTTGCTAACTACGAATCAGCAACAAAATGCGCGTCTGTTATCATGGCAGCTGTAGTAGATGTCACATGTTGCTTGCCTTGTACAACCCTGTCCTAACCATAGCATTTCCTGAATGGCGGTGGTGTCAGCCCTACATTTCGTGAGAGCATCCGCCAATTGGATGGAGGTACCATTCCTATAAAGGGTTCTCACATTCCAGGTGCATATTCTTAAATCATAGTCCTTAAAACATTTGCCAAGTTCGTCAACATAAAAGGGGGTCCGTTTAGAGGCTATTGCATTGGTTTTCATTGAGTGATGTTTTTACATGGTGAGTTTCAAGCTCTAGGCACAACCCAAATTTAAAGTCCAGGGGATTGGACAACAGCGCATACATTAGTTAACATGCTAACGGATGCTAGCATGTTATCCAGGAGGGCCACAAGGATGCTGTATGTCGACTTGAATACAAGGGAAACAAGGATCGTTCTGGAGGCCGCCAGGTTGACTACAATCAGAGACCGAATTATCCCATCCATCCCATTAAACTTTTTATGCAAATTAATTTAATAAACGTTACACCCAAACTACACGCGCCATAAACTTGGAAATAATTATATTTTCAATTGTCAAATTCTATTTCTAACATCAAATGTTCAAGTCTAGACCGCAATTCGCACATTTTGCAAAGAAATAATGTGAAACATAAGCTGTCAAATTAGACTTTTAAACTCGATTTTTGGTTGAAAAAATATTTTTTTACATTTTTAATTACGCTAAATTATTTAAAAAGGAAGTTTTAAATATTCTATGAAAAAAATAATAAACCGTGTGTATATTTTGAATTTTTTAGATATTTTATTTATTTATTTTTGTTACAATACGAGTTCTCTACCTAAAAACATAAACTTCAATATAAAGAATTTTTTACGGTTACTCTGCCGGCGTTTGTTTTTATGTTTGGAAAAAATTATTGTACGTGTAGATGGAGGGTTATAAATAATAAAAAAAAAATTGAATGCCATTCTATTAAACGTTGATGACACACGTTCAATGTTTTCTTTAAATTTTTTCACACACACTTCTCATAATTTTTAGAAATTGTAAGATGTGACGTAGGCTGCATTCAATTTGGTAGCAATTTTATTATTCAAAATAACTATGACAGTCGTTCCAAAAGAAACAAAAATTACATTACGAATTGATAGTAAATTGACACACTCGCATTAAAAGAAAATTTGATATCCAGTTCGTTTCAATATCTAAAAGTGTCAGTCTTTAGTAAAAAAATTGAATGTATTGAAAATTGAAAGTGTAACCCCCAAGTAAATGGCGCGATTTTTCTCCATTTTGGTGCGTTTTCAAATTTAAAAGTTGACAACGCCGGCATTGAATTTGCTCTGCTTTACTTCCAATAAATTTGGCAGCCCTACTCATAATGATTTAGTAAATGAACATGGTAAAAAGAAATAAAAATAATGTTTAAGTGTAATAGGTGTGCTATTTTTTAATTGGTTGCAGTGCTTTAAATCAACGTAAAACATTTATTACTTTTTAATTAAAGGTAATTTTTTTTTATTTAGTTTTGAACTAAGTAAAACGTTTTCACAATAATTGAAAAAAAAATTTTCAGACGGAATCTTAGTCATCGCCCATATACATATGTATGTATTGTCAGCACATAAACAAACGGTTCTTTATTGCGTCCAACGTTACCGTTTGTGAAACAAAAGTGGCAATTCGACCTTTTTTCAGTTGACCTGAATGGTTCGAATTTTTTTCTTTTATTTTTTATATAGGTACTTGCATACATACATACAGTCATTCAAAGAATTGGGCACGGGTTTGAATGTCCTATGAATGCTTACAACGCCAAAACTACTTATCCGATCTTGTTCATAGAGCACTAATTTTTTTTTGTTGGGTTTTCTTTTAAATGGGTGCATTAGGAGTACAGTCTATGTAACCGTTATTTTTTATATTCAAATAAATGAAAAAAGTGCACGTGGTCAATTTTTTTTGTTTGCTTAAAACCCAAACATAAAACTTCTTATATTACATAAATTAATATTTGATATATCAATCGTTGGCAATTATTGCAGCTTCAGTTTTTCGTGGCATGCTTTTGCGTATGTTATGGTAGATCCTGGGAGGTTTCTCTCCCCAGGCTTTAATCACATGCCCTCACAATTCATTAAATGAAGTAGGGATTTCCACCACACGCATTTTCAGCTCTCCTAGAAGTGCTCAAGCAGATTGAGGTCATGTAATTGCGGTGACCATGATATCACTTAGTCGGATATCATTAAGCCACTTTTGAATTATTTTGGCGGTGAATTTCTAATCATTATCGTGCTGGAACACAATATCTGAGGACTCGACAACCAATTTTTAACAAGTTGTTGCAAGATTCGTGAACAAAACTTTGTAATAGTTGGCAGTTTTCTTGCCCTCATTTAACCCTGCTACTACGTTAGGGTCATTTTATGACCCAAATTGCATTTTTCCGGCGAGTAAAGAGAAAAAGACATTTACAGAATGCATTACTTGTAATAATTATGTGTGTCCATCGCACCGAAACACCAAACATAAGTTTATATAAAACCTACTGCAATCATCACGAGTCTTCAAAACTTTTTTCTTTTGTAAAAATTAATATTTTTATAATAAAAATATATCGGGTCATAAAATGACCCACAACATAATATACGTAAGTTTTTTCTAACGTAGTAGCAGGGTTAAAAGAAAACAACAAGAAAATAAATAAGTGCCTCATGAGCAGAATCGATCGGATATGTAGTTTTTAGGTTGAAAGCTTTTGATCATAAAACATTAAAACACGTGGTCAATTCTTCTTTGCATTACATATCATATGGAGACTTAAATATTCAGTTAATAATGACCCATGAATACAAAATTGTATTAGGATGCACAGTGGGGTTCAATAAAAGAGATTCACCATGATCTAGCATCATTGAGACCAAAAAAACATTAGAAAAACGTGAATATTATTTTGTCTTTATTTTAGTTCAATTGTAAACTAATTAACATAAGAAAGACAAAAATTCCAAAGATCAATGGTTTCAGCTCTGAGTGGAATTATATACACTTTTTTTAATAACGGCATAGAAGCGTTTTGGCATTGAATCAACAAGTCTTTGACACTGTTCGATTGGAATTCTTTTCCACGCATCTTCAACTAATTCCTACTACTATTTCTTATTAAAAGGGAGTTTTTCTCGAATAGTCGCTATGACAATTACCACAAGTTTTAAATAAGATTTAAGTCTGGAGACCGGACATGCCAAAGTACAAAGCACTGCAAGAGTAGGGGTCATCCCCTAAGTACTGGCCTCGTTATATGTACATACTACATATGTACATTTCGTTAACTAAAATGCAAAAAATCAAAATATAGTTTTTAATTAATTATTATGAATGTCATTAAACTGCATTTCTTGACAAAATTGAGATTGACTTAGGAAAAGCAGTTTTGAAAGTCTAGATCGCAATGTAGCTGGCATTCATACTTTCTATATACATAATTGTGTGTCTGCCAATCACGTCTAAACGACTGAATAGATTTTGTTGAAATTTGGAACATAGATAGACTAAATTACCGAAAGTTCAATAGGGTATGTTTTTTTCAAAATTGGACCTGGGCGTGGTTCCTCCCATACAAAGTAAATACTGATTTTTGTATATCTTGAGAACCGTTAAGCTAAAGATTCTGAATTGGGTTTGAATGACCACGCTCATTGCACCTCCTATGCGACCTAAATACTAAAATTTCTAAATTTGGTCTGACTTCGCGATCAAGGAAAATCATATGTCAGGAAATATGCGAAATAAATAAGTAGGCGTGGTACCTCTCATACAAGTTAAATATTGATTTCTTTATATCTGGACATATTTTGCTGGATACATGGAAATTATGCAGTTGTATCATGTGTTTAAGAAATGATAAACTGAATCACTTAAAAAATTCCTTTTTGATTGAAATTAGTTTTATCGGTTATTTTTCATGTACTAATTTATATTAAATTTTTATAATACATACTTTAATTAAATAATTTTTTGTATTAGATAAAATATTTTAGAATGTCTACGCCCATACAAAAAATACAGTCTCTAAGCGTGGGGCAGTTACTTCTTGTCGAAACAAATGAAGGTCAACTATTAGTGGGTACCTTAAAAAGCGTTAATACAAAGTATTTAATAATCGAACTTGAAAATGTTCGTGATATAAGCACAAACTTTACATACCAGTCACCACAATTGCTCGCCTACACACAAATGAAAAAAGTAAAATTATTTTTAAATGAAAATGATGTAAAAAATCACATAGAAAATATTGAAAGTGATAGCGATGGTATGAGAAAATCCAATGTTAATGATTCGTCTACTTGTAAATTAGCACTTTCCAGTTCGGAAAACTCTAATAACAGCAAGGAACTCTGTGACACTTTTAGTATACAACTCACTGCTTTGGACTTGAAATTATTGCAAAGACAACTGGACAACATTACATTTATAAAGCAAACTGATCAAAAATACCATAAAGCTTTAAATGACATGAAGTGTCAATCAGTTATTGGCCTTCTAGTAGAACCTATACAAATGGGCAGAAATTGTAAGACTTCAATTTTGGCTGTATCCACACCACAAAATATTTATATTTTTGATATGCTCGCATTAGGAAATATTTTTAAAGAATTTCGTCTAATTTTGGAATCCGAAAGACCACGTAAAACTGTACATTATAGTCATAAAGTAGCTGATCATTTAAAATATCGTCATAACGTCTTGCTTAAGGGTGTATTTGACACATTTTTGGCATACTGTATAGTAACGAATGAGAAAACGAATCTAACACTTGAAAAAATGGTACAAAAAACCTTTAATATATCGGATGTATACTTCCAAGCTGAAGTACGAACTGAAGTAAGTTAAAGTGTATTTAATCTATTAAACAACAGTTATTAATATATATGTATATTTTTTCAGTTAATCATGAATACATATACTAGACCACTACCTCATGAACAACTTATAATAATTGCTAAAAAGGTTGCGTTTCAACTTAAGCTTTATGATCATTTATTACATGAATATATGCTAAAATCCTTCTACCAGCAATGCGACAAATTTTCTCAAACATTTTGTAGCATCGACGATAATTTTCTAGTAGGCCAAGAATTACATCAAACTAGTCGTGCAGGATTTGAACATATACAACCAAATGGCAACTGGAAAGATAAGTTAAATATTGACCTCAAACTGTTAGAATAATATTAAGAGACTGAGTTCAAAAAAGCTTTCCATTATTTAAAAAGCAATGAAGTACTTTTAATTCTTTTATATTGTAGTGACTGACCATATTCATAATAAATAATTTTGTTTTATAACAGGCTTATGAAATGAATTTTTATGCACATTTTGTTTAGTAAACCTTTTATAAACTAAAAATATTATTATGAATAAGGGATAGATTTTTTAATTAAAAAAAAATATATACAGTATGTCAAGAATGACTTCACACACTAAAAATAATACAGATTTTTTATTTTGCATTGATCAAAAAATTCGAATCCAGCATTGTTAAGCAAATGTGTATGGTTTATTGCAGTTGTATGCATTGCATATAATCATGACGAAAAATATTAGAGGGTACTGTAAAATAGGCGAAAACTACAACAAAAAACAAATATTCAATCATTTTGTTAATGTCAAGTAACTCTTTACACATTTTCAATTTCTGTTTTACACTTTTTGCACTCATTTCATGGTTATCTGTGGATTTTCCGTTTTTTTTTTGTGTGGTTGATTTTGTATATTCTTAAAGTTCTTTATCATAAAGATTTTAGTGTATGCGCATCGTTAGAAAATCATTCATTAGAAAAATTATCCAAAACCCTAAAATTTCAACCAGAAGGGTTGCAAGGGAGCTTTACGAAGAGTGTGGATCTATTGTTTCTCATCAAACTGAGCGACAAATCTTGTAGAGCAACAAGTACTTATCAAGAGTAGCACGTAAAAAACCTTTACTTTCTTCTTCAAATATTGAAAAATGGCTTTCCTTTGCTACTCTTAACGCCACAAACCCAGTTGAATATTGGGACGACGTCGTTTTCTGTGACGAAACGAAAATTATGCTGTACTACAAAGATGGACCAACATGAGTATGGCGCAAGCCTTTAACCTCGCTAGAAAATCAAAATATTATCCCAACAGTAAAGTTTGTAAACTTTCTGTAATGGTTTGGGGATGCATTTCAAGCAAAGGCGTCGGGGACCTGGCATTTATAGACCCAACGATGGATAAACAGCAATACCTGGACATTTTAAAGAAATATTTGAAAAGCAGTGCTGAAAATTTTGGGGTTTTAAGGGATAACATACCACGATTTAAATTCTACCAGGCAACGATCCTAAACACAAATCCTATATTGTTCGAATATGGCTCCTTTATAATTGTGGGAAAGTTATAGATACCCCTGCTCAAAGCCCCGATTTAACCCTATTAAAAATTTATGAGTGTATTTGAAGAAAAGAGTCGCTAAGCGAGGAGTGGCGAAATATACCATCTAATTACAACTTGAAAAAGCTTGTTAGGTCCATGCCTAGGCGCCTTCAATCTGTGGTGGATGCTAATGGTGGCCATACTAAATATTAAAATAATTAAATTTGTAGGTTTTGTAATAACCTTATGTAATATAAAAAATATCACTTTTGTGTAAAGAGTTATTTGACAGTCTCAAAACCGAGGAATATTTTTTGTTGTTTTACCATTTGTTTGTTTTGAATTGAATTTTGTTAATTTTTTGTTAAACTACTTTCTATACATGTAAATAATTATAATAATTAAAAAAATTTGTGCGTTATGTAATAAAAAGTATTATTATAGAACTAACAAATATAAAACACACGATTTTATTTGGTGTATAAAAGGCCTATTAGACGGGCATACTTGTCTGCATACATGTACGATGGCATACTTTGGGTTTTGCTATTACACTATCGAACGCTGCCGTCGTACTTCAGTACACAAAAATTATTGAAGGGAAAACATGTCAATAAAACGGAAGGTTGTAGCTGCCTAATACATTGTATGCATTAATTTTCAATTGTTTGTTGTGGTACAAATCTGATTTCATTTGCCACAATTGTGGAAAGCTTTTATATTTCTCAATAAACTCTTCCCAGAAAATAATATTAGTAAATGAAATTTTTTTTTAATTTCCGACGTACACACAGCAGCGACAACAAGCAAACTGATTTTTTTTATATATAAAGTACGACGGACACGTTATTACACGAGTATGTTGGTATGCGACAGACTCAGAAAATCAAAAATTTTTGAAAACCAACGTACATGTCTGATATACTCGAAATACATGCTATTAGACAGTGAATTTTGGTATGCCATCGTACATGTATGCAGACAAGTATGCCCGTCTAATAGGCCTTTAAAGTCAATCTTGACAGACTGGGGGCAAATTCTTATAGTAGGGTTAGAGAGTCTACACGAGCCAAATCGATGATCGACCAAAAATTTGTTCATGATATACCAAATCTATGGCTCGTATAGCCGGGGTGTAACGGCGTCAATATTTCTAAGTCCCTGTGCTGTCAGATAGTTTTATATTTTTATCCCCGGAAATTATAAAAAAAACCCAAAAAACCTTGTTCAATACTATTGTATGGTCCTTAAATAGAAGAATGCACAAACAGTTAAAATGGGTGAAGCAAAAAATTTTATGTTTAGTTATTATTAGTGAATAATAAAATAAAAAATATTATTAAAGACTTCAATTATCGTACTATTGTTGCTAACAATATAAGTAATTCGACACAACTTGTATTGTTAAATTTTTATAATTTAATTTTTATAAATTTTTTTTTTTGGCCTTTTTATTTGTTTACATCATAAATGTCAAATGATTATCGAAAGCTCGAAAACTAAAACCACTACATCATAATAGAAACGCTTAAACGTGTAAAAACATAAAAAATCACTTAGCACAATCACCTTACTCAGAATCTTTAACAAGAATAGATTTAACGTTTATTTTAAATCAACATTCAAATAAAAAGAATACCACTCATAGAAGAATACCGCTCACACATAAGTTCACCATGATTAATGTGGATGATACACGTTTAATGTTTTTTTTTTCAATTTTTTCACACACACTTCTTGTCAAAATTTGTAGAAATTGAAAGCTGTGATTCAATTTTATAGCAATTTTATTATTTAAAAAAACTGTGACTGTCGTACAAAAAGAAAAAGAAGAAGAAGAAAGAGAAAAATTACGTGGCGAGTTGATAGTAAATTGATATACTCGCATGGAAAGCAAATTTGATATCCAGTTAGCTTCAATTGTCAAGTGTATTAGCACAGTGTACTGTGCACTGTGGTATTAGTAAAAAAGTTTGAATGTATTGAAAATACATTCGCCGTGGTCTAGTGGTTAGTGTGTTGGCTTACTAAGACATGAGCCCTGGGTTCGACACCCAGCTTCGACATCTTAAAAAAAAAAGAAATATGAAAAAAATATTTCTTTCGGCGACTACCTCTCAGCAGTCTTCTGGCAAAAGCTCTGAGAGTAACTAATTGCCATGAACAAGCTTCTCAAGTCTGTCGTTCGGAGTCGACATTAAACTGTAGGTCCCGATACTCATGAATAAAAATTTACACACACAACATGAGTGCTGCGAGAAGCTAGGCCGTAATCCTGACACAGGGTTGTAAAGACCAGTTATGTATGTATGTATGTTATGTATTGAAAATTGAAAGTGTAACCCACAAATAAATAAAATAAACTTGGTGCTTTTTTTTTTTTTAACACCGATACTAGGGGTTTACCCCTCATGCAGTGCATTGTATTGGAATGTGAAGATGGTTGATAGAAGGTTTTTTTTTATATTTGCATATTTTGCGCCTTTATTTGTTGATGAAACAAGTTGCTGTCAATTTGCCCACTCAAGAGCCAGTGTTATACCTTCACCCTCAAATGATCAAACAGCAATTGCCTCATCTGTCGGCGGATGTTTATATGTGAATGGTGAGCGTCTTCAGTAGATTAGCTGTTATCTTCCCAGAAGGTGGCGCTGTACTCCTGATCATTGGTTTCTGGTGGAATAGATTAGAAATGTCAGAGGGCGGTTTCTTGCAGATGGTCTTGCTGAAGGGGGGGGGGACCTCTTATTTTACTTAAATTGTACATTACAACTGTTAGTTCGAAATTACGCTTTTAGTGCTTTTTTCAATTTTAAAGTGCTTTTTGTTCTAAAAAAAGTTGGCATCACTGGCTAAGACGCCTTTACGCCGTTAGTATAAGTTGTTTTAATTGAACTTCTGTATTATTTTATTTCATTTTAAAAACTGACCGGGAGGAGTTGATTACATTTTTTTATTTGGTAGAAGATAAAATAATTATGCCTTCTAAAGCAGTTTGTGTTATCAATGGTGACGCCAAGGGAACCGTGTTCTTTGAACAGGCTGTAAGTGAAATCAATTTACATTAATGAATTTCGCAATGGAGTGTTTGTATGCGTGTTAAAAAAATTAAAGGTCAACTAAGGCTGTTATACATATGTATCAGAAAAGTGCGTCAGTGTGTTTGTGAGGTTTTTGCTAAAGTCCAAAATACTTTTCCATACATATGTACATATACTTTAATTTTTTTATTATCTAGTTTTGTGCATGTTTATGCAGTACATTTAATAGATGTGTTTAGAAGAATATTAAGCAAGTCATGTAGGTATAGGATGACAGTTTTTACTCGGGCTTCATCTTTTAATAAATGCATTTAGTAGTGTTGCCATTACTCATATATTGTTATATCGAACAAGAGATAAAAAAATGGATTTTGATGGCTTTTATTGGAAAATCTACGTTCAATTTTATCAGCTAGTCACAAATTGTTTACATTGTGAAGGAAAAACAAAATGTGCCTAATGCAAATAAAATGAATACATAGTGCTGTTTTTAAAATTTTATTTTTTTTTTGTGGAATATCTTTCTCTAATAGGTATATACAATTTTCGTGTAGCAGTCTTTGTTGCCAAACTCATCCAAAAGGCTCCACCGATTTACAAGAAATTTTATGTGTATGTCGGATTGGTCTGAAGGCCTGGTTAACCAAACGTTGATGTCAAAAAAAAAAAAACGGGACGTACGTTACCGTACGCACGTTTGTGCAGTTATACAAACGTTTCACATGTCAACAGAAAATGTAAATAAAAACAAAAAAATTATGAAGGCATTCATTTGCTTGTACCAGTAATATTAATTTTTCGTCGTCCATTAAAAACAAAATATAATAATTTTTTATTTTATTAATATTGATTATATAATTTATTATATTTTTTTACTTCTCACAAAACACTGCACAAACAAAAAATTTAAAGTTTTAAATGGCAATATGAAACCAGCTGTTTAGTGCAGTGA
This sequence comes from Metopia argyrocephala, assembly GCA_963576795.1. Taxonomy (NCBI): domain Eukaryota; kingdom Metazoa; phylum Arthropoda; class Insecta; order Diptera; family Sarcophagidae; genus Metopia; species Metopia argyrocephala. The sequence continues at coordinate 127,133,512 of OY756210.1, read as the reverse complement.
TGAGTATTGTTAAATTAAGACAAAGTTAAAAAAGTACCAAAATAGGAGCATATTATATTTACTTCTTATATTTTATGCTTCGTAAAGATTCTTATACTACTACTGAATATTCAATTTTTGGTTTAAAGTCATTATTTATTGAATCGAATCCAAATTGTTAAGTAGAACTTAAAAAAAAAATTGGAGTTATCTCGGTAACTAGCTAGCACTTAAATAAATCAAGCATCCCACATGCGTCTTTTTATATAATCGAATAAATTTTCATTTGGTATGTATATAATTCGTCTGTGTGACCCATAAAATGTCGAAGATATGTTAAGTAAAACATGGTACTTGTAACTTAAATGCAAGCTTTATATCGTCGATGGAATTAAAGAACGCTGTAACCGACAAAACCTTAAATGTTCATCAGAGCCAAGAACAAATACATTGGTATTTTTCATTTCGCAGACGGCGTAAGTGAATTTAATTTCATCGTAGAAATCTGAGACCAGGACCAATCGAGGCGTATTTTTTTTTTATGATAAAAATGATGCAAAAAACGTATTTTCAATTTTCTTGTCAGTTACAGCGTTCTCTAATTCCATGGACGATATGCGCATAAAAATTGAAATTATTCATGAATGTTGATTTCAAACAAAAGTTAAAAGTGATTGTGACAAGTGATTTTTACAGTTTTTACAATTTAAAAATATAAATAAGTTATAAATATTTATATATTTTATTAAGTGTAATTTTCTTTTAACGTTTTGCATGTGTTTTATTTTTGTAGTGTTTCGTTTTGCTTTTTCCTTGTCTGCTGTGCAGTGTTGCCGTTTTGATTATTTTTAACCAAAATTGGTTACTTTTTGTCTCAAAGAAATTAATAAAATATTTCGAGAAATAATATTAATTAATATAAATACTATTGAACAAAAATATTTATTTATTTTATTCTATTATTATTAGGATTTAAATGTAAAATTAGAGACAATTATTAAAGTAGAAAATAAAGCAGATGCAAAACTGATTATTTACTGACACAATATGCATACATATGTTAATATGTACACTTTTGCGATAGTTTTTTGAGTTGTATCGCTACAATCGAGTAATGATAATGAATAATAAAGTAAAAAATAAAACGGGGAATCACTGAGTTATTTGTGATGTATACAAGTCGGTCTTAGCGTGTGAAATTTGATATCTTTGTACAAATTTGGGCCCGATGATAACTAAAGTTCAAAATGAAATAATCATACTTGATACATATTGATTTTATGTTAAAAATCAATTCAATACCTAATAATTAAAAACCTATTTGAAATGTTTCTATTAATTTTTTTATTAATTAATAATAAGCGACTTATAGAGTGTTAATTTCGTCGCACGAGTCTTTTTAGATTGGCAATTACTAATTACTTATCCCCATAAGTAAAAAACATTAAAACATACGCGGATAAAAATATTAATATTCGTAATTTTGTGCATACTCTAAAAATATACTCTAATAATAAATCGTCATCCGATGAAGACATTTTTATATACAAACACTACGAAATCACAATTCAAATGTTGATTGACGAATTTATTTGTATGTCTCCTTTTAAACGTCAAGCAAACGACACTCACACATGTGCATTGATTGATGAGTTTATTTGAACGTCTCGAGGCCGCTTTGAACTTGAATAAAAGCTTAAATCAAAATAATACATTTTTGTTGATAGAAAAGTAGTCAAATATATTATCACGAAAATTGTCTTATATTAGGTTTTAGCGATGACAGAGTAAGCGGAATACAATGAAATTTTTACGGGAAATAGATATTGATGTAGTTAGTTGATTTTTTGCAAAAAATAAATTTCAAAAATTTTGAATAATAGGGAATACCCTATTGTTGATAAAGTGCGATATGTACGAAGTGATATACACCTGCGGTATAATCACCCCTATCATAAAAATTTTTTCCTTCGAAATATTTTCTCTTTTCCCATAATTGCAATCGTAAATAACTTTTACTTTACATTTTGGTCACTTTCTTTTCATGAATTTAAAATTTTTTTTTAATAACTTAAAATCTCTTTTCTGCACCTTAAAAAACTTGTAAAAAAAAGTTAAATCTGACAATATAATCCTGGGTACGCTATAGATTTTTTATTAGAATATTAGTTCTAAATTTCCTTTTGCACTTAGATTGCCATATTTAATGTAAAGCCTCAATAAAATGTAAACTTAAACAATCAATTTCATTTAAATTTTTATGGAATTAAATTAAAAAATTCTAATATAAAGCAATTTGTTTTTGTTTATGTAATTAATATAAACAATTCTTAGGACGAAAAATCACCCGTGATAGTAACTGGCGAAATAAATGGCTTGTCCAAGGGTTTACATGGTTTTCATGTTCACGAATTTGGTGACAACACTAATGGATGCACTTCAGCTGGTCCACATTTTAATCCATGTGGTAAGGAACATGGCGCTCCTAGCGATGAAAATAGACATGTAGGTGATTTGGGTAACATTGAAGCGAGTGGTGATGGTGCAACTAAGGTATGTTTGTAACATTAATTATTTTATGTCTTTAGAATTAAAATTTTAAACGACTTTCTTGCAACAGGTCAATATATCAGATAAACAAATTAGTTTATTTGGTGCTAACAGCATTTTGGGACGCACTATTGTTGTGCACGCCGATCCCGACGATTTGGGAAAAGGCGGACATGAATTGAGCAAGTCGACTGGTAATGCTGGTGCTCGTATTGGATGTGGTGTTATTGGCATTGCAAAAATTTAAAAATTAAAAGAAATATTTCCATTGTTCAAATAGACAGTGGTGCTTTTTTTTTTTTTTTTTTTTTTTCTAAAAGTAATGGAGTTACGAATTATATTCAGTACATATATAAATTAACATTTAATAAACACACAATATTTTCTACCATACTGTATGTATGTATTGATTTAGTACTAGAATAAAATATATGTACAATATATTGAAAAACATTGTTTTTATTTGCAAAATAAATTTTCGATAACGATAAAGAAATATTGATATGTAGGAGATAATCTTTATTTCCAAGTGTCCGCTAATGGTCGGGTAAAAACTGCAGTTTTGGAAAGCACTTGAAAGAATTAAAACAGCATCGATGTAAATTTAGTGACAAACTTTATCAATATTCACACGAAAATGATTTAGACACAAAAAAGTCTATTGCTTCTTTAAATCCCTTCATATAAATTTATGTTGTTTGTTTTCAATTTAAATAGAATGAAGTCGGCAAATATTTTAAAATTTCAGAAACTGTGAACTTTTGTAAAAGAGCTGAGGTTTGAACCCTGAGTCTTAGTAAGCCAACACAGTAACCACTAGACCACGTCGACTACATAAATTGCACATATACATGCACACAAAATTTACATACATAATGCATCCCTCATCCAATTTAAATTTTCAAAAAACAAAGAGGAGTACGACTCAAATTTTCATTCGAATTTTTTCTCAATGTCGTACGCTCTCATTACATATCAATTCCCCGGGAGATTTTTCCTTTCTTCCAATTTTCTCATATAAATTCAATTGTAAAAATTGCAAAAGGGAAAAAACTTCCGGAGAATTTTTATTCATAATTGAGCTGATAGATACATACATGTTTACTTTATACCTGTAAAATATGTGTACGTATGAACAATACATAGATAGCGCACTTATTCAAAAATAGGATATATGATTTTCTTTTGCTCAAAAATAATGATTATGGCTGATTTTTTATATTATTACTCACAAGTAATCATTACCATTGAAGAAAACTTTAAAAATCAAAAATTTAAAAATTATGACGGATATGCAAAGGTTGCCAAAAAATAATAATAATGATGTAATAAACATTTTTTATGTCTGTTCTAAGTGATTGATTTTTTTATTTAAAAAAAAAACGAACAATAATCATTTACGTTCCCTGGAAAAATGTAAACAAATCAAAAAATATTTATGAAAATTGTAATGTGTTTGTTTATTTATTTGAAATGTAATGAAAATCCTTGAAGCAGTTCCTGGATCCCTTTGGAATGCATAAGAAAGTATCGCACTTATATCGCGTTTGTCCCTTACATCCTTTAATATCCATATGGATACATAGGAGCGAAAGGGTTAAAAAGGCAAGTGATTTAATATCGACAAGAATTTACCTGACAATTTTGTGCTCAGAACACTTTTCTCGTGATTTGAAATCGACAAGCATTTACGTTACCGATTTAAAATCACAAAATCTCAAACGATTTTGGTGTCAGGACACCTTTTATCGTGATTTTAAATCACTTTCACAAAAAGTGATTTTCAGAACATGCCTGTATGTCAGAGAAAAATTGGCAGTTCACAGAGTTGTTAAAATTGTCATAAAGCAAAAATTGTCAGAGCAATCATTATCTTAAAAAAATTATAGAAAGTAATTTTGCGTTTCTTTTTTTTTTTTTTGTTGTACGAAAAAAAAGCGTGACAAACAAAAATTGCCTAAAAAATGTTTCCTTTCTCCAATTTATCCTATTATATAAACTCTAATTATCATCGAATGCGATCAACTTCTTCCATTTTAAAGAAAATTTATCAAAATCATTACAATCAATTCCCTTTTATCAAAATTCAAACAACTGGAGAAACTTTACCGGTAATATTCGTACAGAGGCCGAATGTGATGCATCTGGTAATAAGTAATAACATCTGGTAATGCAATAATTTTGCATTATATATCGCCTATGTTTGATATTAATATATACATAGATGTACCAATTATTTATAAATGCACTCAATTTTCTATGTATGCACGTCTTATAGTCACAATTGTGTAACTTATAACTACCTTTTTTATTACATATACATACATAATTTCATTCTATGTTCTTTTAGAGCTCATTGTATAATTACATATAAATATATATCATCGGGAGAGACATTTGGACATAAATAAATATTTTTAAGGGATGTTGCCTTTATATTTATAAATTTGTGGTTTTTCAGTATCGCGTTCAAATTCTTTTAAGGAAACAAATCACATTAATAAATTTAACTATTGGCTTCAATTTCCTTGTAAACTTCACGTTTATATTCATCTAGACCGCCTTCGATAGCGCGTACAGTTCGATTACCACAAACCCATAACTCTTTGCAAACAACCTTAATTAAACGTTCATCGTGAGAAACGAGTATAACACCACCCTAGTAAATACAAATTGAAAACAAACAAAAAAATACATGTGTTTTCATAATATCTCACTTGCATTTGAATTTAGAGTTTACCTTAAATGCATTGATGGCTTTACCTAAGGCATCTATGGTTTCAATATCTAAATGATTTGTAGGTTCATCGAGTACCAAGAAATTCGGTTCAGCTACAAATATAATAATTTTATGTAATAAACAAATTTCCGTAAATAATATCAATTAATTTTTATTTACCCATGCACATTTTAGCTAAAGCCACTCTGGACTTCTGACCTCCTGATAAACTAGCTAAACTTTGCAAAGCTAACGGCCCCGATATACCAAAACTGCCCAATTGTCGACGATATTCTTCATCTGGTCGTCCCGGAAAACTTTCAGCAAGAACACTAACACAAGTTAAATTCATATTGAGGTGATCTACATGATGCTGGGCAAAGTAACCGATACGTAAACTACGATGTAATACAATATTTCCCAGAGGTGTTGTTAATTGGCCTACAATTATTTTCAATAATGTAGATTTACCAGCTCCATTTTCACCTACCTTGGAAAATAGTATTATGAATATACAAATTGATTATATTGAAAGAAAAAAAAAACTTACAATACATATCCGAGAATCGGATGTTGCTGATAAATTAACATTTTTAAATACAGGCAGGGAATCATTTGAATTGTATTTAAATTCAATATCGGAAATAGCCAAAACTGGTGGATTAAGTGGTTCAACATCAGGAAATTTAAGTTTAACTTCGATTTCCTTTTCTACAGGCTTTAATTCAGGCCTTTTAGGAAAATACATATTTTAAAAGTATCAATTATTAAGAGAGGTTTCTGCCACTTACAATTTTTCCAGCATTTTAATTTTTGATTGAACTGAAGCAGCACGATTAGCATTATAACGAAATCGGTCAATAAATTCTTGAACATGAGTCCGATGAGCCATTTGAGCCTCATATTCTCGACGTTGAGCTTTAAGTTTCTCAGTTTTAGTTTTTTCAAATTGTTCATAGTTACCCCTAACGAAAGAACGTATTAAAATTAATAAAATTTGTTTAATGTTATCTTACTTATAAGCCTCCAATTGCTGGGAATGTAAATGTATAATATCTGTTGGTACAGTATCCAAGAAGTTACGATCGTGAGAAACTACTAGAATAGTTGTGGGCCATGACTGTAAATAGTTTTCTAACCATATTATAGCTTTAATATCCAACATGTTAGTAGGTTCATCAAGTAATAACAAATCGGGTTTTGAAAATAGTGCTCGAGCTAAAGCTAAACGCATACGCCAGCCACCTGAGAATGATTTTGTCGGTTTCGCTTGCATTTCCGTATCAAAGCCTAAACCTTTTAATATAACCGATGCTCTTGCTACTGCTTTATCAGCTTCAATATTCTGCAACTGTGCATAAATTTCACTTAGTTGAGTATTAAGGAATGCATCTTGTGTTCCACTGTTCAAAAGTGCCATTATTTCCTTTTCTCTTGACAAGAGCCGATTGCGTTCTGTATCACACTCTAAAACACTGTCGACAGCAGGTGTGTCATCTCCAACCACTTCTTGTTCCACATGCAAAACGGTGATGTGAGACGGTATTTGCAACTGACGTTCAGATATCATCCGAAGTAGAGTGGTTTTACCCAAACCATTTCGGCCGACTAGACCATAACGGCGACCAAATGACAATAGGAGATTTGCATTTTGTAGAAGTACTCTGAAATAAAAAAATAATATTTTTTTAATTTTTCAACCATTTAACATTATTTATTAACTAAGTAATAAATACATTTTTTAAGCTAGTACAAGAATATATAAAATATTTTTATTAACATTTACAGACCACTAAGGACGAGAGATTGGGGTGAGAAGGCAGAATATGAATGACACCAAATGACCTGCAAAGAATCTCCGAGTGGGGTCTCGCAAACAGGATCGAAATTAATGCCCGCAAGACCCAATGTTGTTTTATAACGCATAGGCGTTGTGGTGATTTAATCCTGCCATCTGTGACTATGGGTAATGTAAATATTGAGAAGGCTGACGCTCTTGTTGTTCTGGGCATAGAATCAATTGTGATGTCCGTTGGAACGATCACATATTTCGAGTGTCGAAAGAAGCATTCAAGTGCCTCGGTTTTCTAAAACGGTGCAGGAAATACTTCACTCCATCTGACCTTCTCAATATTTACAAAACCTTCATCCAACCTAGGATGGAATACAACTCCCATGTATAGGCCGGTGTTTTAAAATCAATCTTGGAGCTTCTCGACCGCGTACAGGAAAGGGCGAAGGTTCTTATCAGCGACGGGAGGGTATCCAACTCTATCGATTCGTTGGAGCATCGGCGCAATGTGGCGTGCGTTTCATTGTTCTATCGATACTACCATGGGAGGTCCTCTGCTGAGATAGGGGATTTGATTCCGGATGGTCGCATATTCTTGCGGACTACATGTAGCTCTCCTAGAGCGCACCCATTTGTGGTTGATTGTTCAGAGAATCGCACAATGCATTATAGAGAGAATTCGTTCTTTAGCCGCTCCGCTCGTTTGTGAAACAATCTTGCACAAACACTACTCCCTCTTTCCCCCTTCCCACAACATATTTTCCTAGACCAGCACAATGTACTGCATGAATAGGGACCGTCCCCTGAGTGCTGGCCTTAAAAATAAAAAAAAAACAAATTTTACATTTAGGGGAATCAGCGTTTATGAGCATGAATATTTTTCACACACTTACTCGCTCATGTATACTCGCTTTGCTTTTCAAGTGATAAATTCAAATTTACAATTGTACGTATGTATGGTATATACAGCAACAATACTGTTCTATTTGGGATTTTTTTATGTAATTGTTGTGTATTGTGTTCGCGACAGGCAGGCGTCAAAAATTCAAAAAATTTATGAATGCATTACAACAACAACGTCATGAAACAATTTTGCTTAGAAAAATATGAACGTTCGAGTGTGAAAAAATTTGTGCTTCTCGTTTATGTGCATGAAGAAAATAGAAAAATTTCTTTACTCTTCATATATGGACGCTTAGAAAAAAAATGAATGCACACGTTCGCGTGTGATTTTAAGAAAATAAATTTTGCTGCTCGTTCATGTGCGTGAAGAAAAATAAAAATTTTTAAAAATCGCATTCTTGATAATATTCATAAATGTTAGTTTTTGAGTATTCATAAATGGAAAAATTTGAACTCTGTCCAAAACGAATAAATTTGGTTTTCTTTGAGTTTAGTATTATCCCATTTAGGCGGGCAAATTCAAAAATTTAAGCAGCATCTCTTTCAATGTTAATTTTTAATACTAAATCATTCTTGTATGGAGTAAGTTAACCCCAAAGGTCTATGTTTTTAATGTCATTTAAATAAATAGAGAATAAAAGGGGACCCAATCCACTGCCGTGAGAAACTCCATAAGTCACGTCACCAACAAAACTTTTAGAATTATTTACTTCCACATATTGTTTTCTATTTGCAAAATAACTTTTAAACAGTAAGAGTTCACGAACTTGTATACCATAACATGACAATTTTTGAAGCAAAATTTCATGATCAACCAAATCAAACGCTTTCGTAAAATCAAAAAATACCTTTAAATTTAATAGAAAATAAAAGTAAATGCATTTGTTTTGCAATTATCCGATTTTTTCTTTTAAACGGTGTGCTTATATCCGAATTCGACTGTACTGACTTTTGTGTATCTTGAAAAAGGTTAAATATAAGATTCTAAATTTGGTCTGAACAACTTCACAGTCGAAGAAAATTAACAGTCATAAAGTGGGGTGATTCTTCCCATACAACGTCAATAGTGATTTCTTTATACCTTCAGAAGTGTTGAAGTTAAATTTTCTGAATTTGGTGTGATTAATATTGTAGTCAATAAACTAACAAACTATTGATTGAAATAATTTCTTATTAATTTGAGATCGATTACAGCTAAACTTTCTGAATTCGGTCTGAAAATTAGGTGTAGCGTAGCACGCCGGGTTTAATAATAATAATCAGGGAAACCAAAAATATGCTCTAAAAAAAGAGTTGTACCCTAGATCTAATCAGAGGGTGAGAATGTTACATTTTTAACAGCTGAATCGTCTGCAAATATAGCAACAAGAAATACAAATAAAAATGCAAAAAGAAGAAACGCTATATAAATCTATTTTTAATTTTTGTTTTAACGTTTGGGTTATTTTTTTGCTGTTATCTTGACACAGCTTATTTGTTTCTTGCAATCAGAAAATGAAAAATGATTTTAAAAAAAGAAAATTATTTTTTAAGTTTATTTGTACTACAAATAACCAGATTACGGTTATTTAAAACATGTATGTATATCGTATATATAAACAGATTGTGATTATATGAAAGTGGTAGCAATTTAGGCTTTTGAATGTGCAAATCAAAGTAACTGAATCATTCACAGCTGTAAAAAAAGCATACTTTTTGTTCTATAGTAATGTCATGGAAGGTAGAATTTTAACAGGTTGAGATTAAAATTTAAAGATTGTTACTTTGCAAATGGGCACCACTTATTTTTAGAAAAGAAAACACCATAATATTCATAAATGTTAGTTAGAGTATTCATAAATGGAAAAATCTGAACTCTGCCTGATACTGTTCTATTGCAAGTTATACAAAACAGAATTTCAATTTCTGTTAGAAAATCTGAATATTTCTCAAATATCTCTTTTAATTTTACTATTTTGGAAGGATTTGCTTTTGCCATTTTCTATAAAAAAAAACAAAAATCTTAAACTGTAAAACAAGTAACATATTTATACACGATTTCTTATATTGGTTTTGTAGATGTATGTACACAGTATTAATACGGATCTAAAAAGCACCAATCCTTATACAATTTTTTGCGTTTGACTTTTTTAAAGAAATTTTGGATGGCGTCTGAATATTATTTTTGATTTCCATTAAACTTGAAATATTTTTTATGGTTTGCTTTCACATCTTTCAAAGCTAAACAATAAAACGAACGCCTTGCGCCAAATTTCGAGCCATTATCAAAAAACTATTTTTGCGCCGGTGGAAATATTTTTTTTAAGTTTGGTAATTCTGTTTTTACAAATTTTTTATTTCCCCATATAGAAAATTTACTGGCGAAGATATCAGAGCTAGTGATTAAACCCGGAGCTCTTGTCAAGTAAACCAACATACTAACCACTAAACCACGATAAATGAATTACTTATGCGCCTCTAAAACGAACGCGTTTCCTTGTTACCTAAGATAAGCCGAAAAGTTTGATGTTGTAAATCTTTATATTAATGATAACATGTACGAATTTAAAAAAAAAAAGTTTCCCTTTAAAAATATCCTCCGTGGTCTAGTGGATAGTGTGTTGGCTTACTAAGACATGAGCCCTGGGTTCGACACCCAGCTCCGACATCTTAAAAAAAGAAATACGAAAAAAATATTTCTTTCGGCGACTACCTCTCAGCAGTCTTCTGGCAAAAGCTCTGAGAGTAATTAATTGCCATGAACAAGCTTCTCAAGTCTGTCGTTCGGAGTCGACATTAAACTGTAGGTCCCGGTACTCATGGATAAAAATTGACACACACAACATGAGTGCTGCGAGAAGCTAGGCCGTAATCCTGACACAGGGTTGTAAAGGCCAGTTATGTATGTTAAAAATACTGTAAAAACTGAATCACTCACTCTAGAAATAACCCGTTTCGGATGAAAACTAATAATTGCAATGTTATTGTGAATGTCAGGACAATAAATCACACCAAGTAGAATGATTTCTCTGAATGCACTTCAATTAGCTTGTTATAACCACCACATCTGAAGAAGAGTCTTAGATGTTGCAGACATACAGGGCCTGTGCGTAGATGCATTACATTTAGCAATTCAAATCAAACTGCTTTGTTTTTTTTATAGAATTTTTGTATACATAAGTTGTGTATTATTTTTTCATTTTGCCATCGTGATACAGCACAGTGATGCTTTTACAAACAGACCCATATTTACAGAGACAGACTGTGTATTACAACATATTAAATCGGGGAAAAAATTAGTAAAAGTTGCAGCTAACATATTCAAGCCGTAAGTACTGAAAACAAAAAAACGGAATATCCAAAAATAAATTAAAGATATCCTGCAAAAAAAAAAGCAGTATGGATGTGATGTGACTGTATAGCCCGCAGCACGTAATAATAAGAAACACTTTAATAAAGAACAAGTATATACAAAGAACTGCGAAAAAAAAAACATTTTTAGTACAAAATGAAATAAATAAAAACAGATTTTTTTAATACTTTGATCTATTGATAAAAATATCAATTTATCACTAAAAAAATATGTTTATTGTAGGAAACTACGCAAGACATAACGAAAATTTTTGGAATATTGCATATTCCGACAAACATTTTCCTATCAGTGAAAGTTTACTTAGCCGTATGTATAAAAATTAATGGATTACATATAACCTGGAATCTATAATTCTTTACAGAAAAAAGTTGAAAAGTGAAAAACAGCTTATAGTGATGTGAGCTTATAATTAGGTTTCGTTGATATGAATAAATCAACGATGGATATTTTTCATAAAAAATATTGCTACATAACAAAAAAAAAGGTAAAGGCCAGTTATGTACGGTTACGGACAGGCCACAGGAGTTGTATTCACAGCAAGATAAAGTCTGTCGGACTTCGCTAGTAATTTGTATATTAATTCCGAAAAATATTTTACTTACTTGTCACCAAATGCCAAATCAAAATTTTCAATTTTTATATCCATTGAACGATTGGTTCCTTTTGCATCCATTTTTGTGGCCTTTTTATTTGTCACTTGAGAAGCAGTGGCTTGTTGTAATTTAACTGGCCCGGCAGGTCCCTTGCCAACATCTTGACGTTTTTCTTGCTTCTGTTGTAATTTGGCCTCAGCTTTTTCCAGTTTTTTTGTGTCAACTTTCTACAAAAAATAATTAGAGTTATTCACTAACTTAAGCACAAGTCATAAAAGTAGCTTTTTACATTGGCATTGTCCTTATTCACCAACCATATACTATGCATATCTCTATCGATAGTTTCCATATCTTTGGCCATATCAGCTATATTAACAGGTGCATTCAAAACTTTATGTTCTACAGTTTCACTTCCACCAACTTTGATTATATTGAAGAATTGTGTACATAAACCTCGGATATAGTCTTCAGTCTTTCCGGTGCTAATACTTTGAAGTATATCACCTACCGCATCATATATATCATCACAAGTCTCGAAATCTTCTAGACTTCCCGCGAGGACACCTTCTACGTACTCTTTCAATTCATTGTCCATGGAAGGAAATTCCCTTCGCAATAGCTCTGTTAACTCACTCATTTGGAAAACTACAGCCAAAATTATTCTATCTTTCTCAATAAGCAATTTACCTGGTCTTCGGTATAGAAACTTTCTTTCTCACCAGTTGCTTTTTTAAGATGACGTGTGTCGACTGGAAAGTCTGATACAAATATTTCTATATTAAGGTAGTTACTAAATATCGTAAAAACCTACTGCCAGCAAAAACAAACTATAATTTCCTTAATAAACTTCTTTCGCACAAAAACTAACCCAACAATAATCACACACAACCATCAGGTAACAGAACAGCACAGTGGATAATGAAAGTATTATATACTGTGACAGTATGTCAACCGGCGTTGCCATAGAAGAAATTTTTTCCTACCAAAAATTTCAAAAATCTACCAAAAGCCTACCAAAGCTCAATAATATAAAAAATTTAAAATAATAACAATAATATTGTACGGTATTAACAGATATCACTAAAAACCTGTTTTTGTTTATTTTCCTAACAAAAACTAAATTATTTTTAAAAAAATGTACAATGTTAAAAATCGTTCATGAAAAGACAACCTAAATTATAAACGACAACCACAATTATAACAAAAACATGTGTGTGAGACAAAAATTTCGTATGTGTTTATGTTTTATTAGTTTTCAAGATAGCTAAGTTTGCTTGTCAGACACTGAGAAGTTTTGATAATAAGCTAAATAAACGTATGAATGTTTATATTTCTCATAACTACATTTCAATTTGTTTATAGCATTTACAAACAATTTGTTTTTTGAATAATTTTAATAAATTAGTTTAAATTTTAAAAATAAAGGTTTTTGAAACGAAAATTTTCATTAATTTCATTTAAATTGTGAAAAAACCAATCTCATCTGTCAGTGTGTTTTTGTGTGACTCTCTTAGTGAAGACCACTGCTCTAAAAACTTAATTCTGGTAATACCATGAAAGAACCGCTATGAATTTATTTTTTTAGTTTTGTCAGTTGACATCAGCGTTATCGTTTTTGGTCGAATCGGACCAAAATTGGTATATTTTCGTTATTTTAAAACCGTTTGGTTCTTTTGTTGCAACTTTCTTAGATTTTCATATTGAAAACACTATTTATAATTTTTGAGTAAGAAAAGAAAGCTTTTTTTCTAGTAAACAATTTGCATTACTGTTAACACTGTTTAAACATACTCACAAGTGGGGAAGCTATGTATAAAACATCTCTGTTCTATTACATATGGATGATTTAAGTTAAAAGTAGCTATATATACCATTAATTGTGCCAATTGTGCAACACTGGTGTAAAAAAGCTAAAATAGCGAATTTTCAGAAAGCAAATTACTGGCAAAATTGGCAAATTATTTAACGTATAGAAGTTGAACAATTTTTAAATTTTAGAATAGTTGATAGTTGGACGGTTGACTTGCACTGTAGATTGTAACCGCTGTTAACGATGTAACGTACTTCTACCTATAAATGCAATTAATTTGTAATATGGTTGTGTGCAAATTTTTATCCATGAGTACCGGGACCTACAGTTTAAAGTCGACTCCGAACGACAGACTTGAGAAGCTTTTTCATGGCAATCAATTACTCCCAGAGTTTTTGCCAGAATACTGCTAAGAGGTAGTCGCCGAAAGAAATAATTTTTTCATATTTCTTTTTTTAAGTTGTCCAAGCTAGGAATTGAACCCGGCGCTATCGTCTCAGTAAGCCAACACACTAACCACTAGACCACGGCGACTATCTAAATATATGCAAACATAAATTGTAGATTGTTATCAAAAACACAGAAGTCGAACGAAACTGAAAAATTTAATTTACCGCAGTCATTTACATTCCAGCATGATAATGATTCGAAACATTCGGCTCGCGACGTGAAGTAGTGACTTGTTTATAATACCGCACATGGCCAGACTTAAATCCCATCGAACATTTGTTGGAAGAATTAGACAGAAAAATTCGAACAGAGAAGTTATTAACAATGCTGATCTTAAGGCAACGTCGATCGGAGAATGGAATAAAATAGGCGAAGAGCTCACAACAAATTTGGTACATTCCATGCCAGATAGGTTAAAGGCTGTTATAAAACAAAACGGATTGCCAACAAAATATTAATTCAAGCTTCTGTATGATTTTTTGCCTCCATAATAATGGCTGTGCCTATAATTTTGTCCTATAGAAAACTGAGTTTATTAAGTTTTTTATTATTGTTTTGTTCCTGCAACTAATTTGTTTTATTTTTTTGTTTGTTATTATGTTAACCCATTTCCGCCCGCTGCACTATATATAGTACACAACTTAAAGTTCAAGTTTAAATTATAAAATGCAGTTCTTTTACTCGGGAAACCTGTTTTATCTGTCAATAAGAGTACATGCAACATCCACGTAGCTGTTGTTGTAAATCTAGTAATAAATATTTAATTTTAAAAATTGTTCTTGGTTTTCATTTGGACGTTAATGGGTTAAAACAATTCAACTGATGCAAATAGAAAAAAGTAACAGTTTTTTGTATTTGATTTTATTGCTGCGAAAGTATGTTTGTACTATGAAGAGCGTGGGGCGTAGCCAAAACACTGAAACTTGCAACATTTATAACTGCGCAAAGTACCCACAAAATTTAGTTTGAGTAAACAAACGCAAAAAATAAAAAATGCAAATAAATCTCATTATTTTCCATACAAAATACACGTACATTTGGCCAGATGCATGCGCTACGTATGTGATGTGCAGATGAAGAAATCCACATAAATTGTTTTTTTTTTAATTTTTTTCAAAAAACGATAGCTAACAATATTTGTAGAGGGTACCTAGAGACACAAACACCTAGCTAAATTTGTTTAAATCATTTTTAAATTCGTAAAAGATCTAGCCAGATACATGCGCAGGACGGAGGGTTAAATTTATTACAGTGGTACATGAAACAGGGACCGACCTTAGGTAGGGCCTTCACAAATTGCTTCATAATACCTAATTTAATGTGAAGTGAAGGTAGCCGAATTTTTTACCCATCAAGTTCACAAACACATTTTATGCGGCACCCAATTTATGTCTTGGTTTTTTATCTTGATTTTAAACTAACTAGCATACAATTCTTAAATACTTAGAAATATTTTGTAATTGTTTCCGTATTACATAACTTCTACATACATATGTAACAAAAGTTATCTGGAGAATCACCACTTTTGCGAGAAGCCATTTGTCTTATTATTTCCAAACAAAAATCACAAAAATATCGACACAGCCTATAAATGTAAATCGCAGTATGATTTTTAATCGCGACAAAAGGACGACTTTTTATGATAGATGAATATGTATTAAAGAAATTTGAAATTAACATTAGTAATACGGGGTAATACTAAGAAAAATTAAAAAAGTAATTTTCACAGAAAATTTACGTGATGGATTTTTTTGATATTGTTTTTCGTAGTACGTATCCAAATTGCTAATTAGTTTTTTAGGGGTAAAACCATCGAAGGTCTGTGTAATAAATGAATACAAAATTTTTTCGAAAATTCGTAAATTTTTACGAATTCGTAAGGTTTTCGATTCGAAATACAAAGTAACCCCCCTGCTGATTGGTGGTGTAGTGCTAGTTCTGTTGATCTGTTTATAAGAAAACATTTTTACAAAGTCAATTTCTCTTGTAAATTTTGTAATCCACTCCCTTCCAATAAGGATACCTAAATCATTTTCAACGATTTAAAAATTTAATTCGCATAACGTGCATATCGTGCTATGTATATACAATAATAAAAATACGGACATATTTTAAGAATAAAATAGAAAAATATACAAACCAACAGCAGTTGTAAGATATGGCAATTATAATGATAACAGCAATTTCATGCGGTTTAATCCAACGAGCACAAGTAGAGAAAAAAATTTCTGGAATAAATTGGCGCTAACATTAAATGGTTCTGGGCCACCAATAAAATATGCCAGGAGTGTGGTATAAAAAGTAAAACAGTATTAAGAAAATATATTCTTTCTCGATCTTTGAAAATTCGTTTGATCTTAAACTTCCCAGATCAACAATTCAAGGCATTCTTAAAAAATTTAAGAAATTAAAAATTATAGCAATAATGTTGCAAATAGATGTCGTGTATGCAATAGTCCTTGCCGCGGGAGAACGGGTCTGGCGATAAATGAGAGCAAGACGAAGTACATATTGTCGACGAGTAGGGATTTTGAACGTATAGGCTCCTAGGTTACAGCCGGCAACTATACATTCGATATGATCAAGGAGTTCATCTACCTTGGTCTCGCCATTACCAGCAAGAATGATGTCAGTCTGGAGATTAAACGAAGAATCACACTGGCCAACAGGTGCTACTACGGTCTCAGTAGGCAGTTTAGTAACAAAAATCTCTCTCGTGCGACGCATTTAACACTCTATGAGTCGTTTATTCTTCCGGTGCTTCTCTATGGTGCAGAAGCATGGACGCTGTCTTGTGCCGATGCAGCGGTCTTGGGAGTGTTCGAGAGAAAAGTGCTTCGTAAGATCTTTGGTCCTCTAAGGCATGGCGATGAGTTTCGCATTAGAACCAACCATGAGCTGTATGAGCTCCTCGGTAATGTGGGCGTTGTCCAGCGCATTAACATCCAGCGGATACGCTGGCTCGGCAATATTGTTCGGATGGAAGAGTCTGCTCCAGTGAGAAAAGTTTTGGAATGAAGGTCTCCACATCGACGTAGAGGTCGATCATGGTTACGTTGGAAGAATCAAGTTGATGAAGGCCTGTCGTCAATTGGTGTGACCAACTGGAGAAGGCGCGCGCTTACCAGAGATGCCTGGAGACTAGTGTTAAGGCAGGCCGAAAACCGTTAACGGATTTGGTATGGCCATATAAGTAAGTAACAAATACTTTTGAGTAAAGATAGTGAAGCTATGTAGGCTTTTTTTTGTATTTTCAAAACATTTACCCTATAATATACAGATTTGTTTTTTTTTTAATTTAAAAAATATAAAATAACCTTCCCGAAAATATACCCTTTGAGAGGCAGTCGATACTATTTTTTTAATAAATAGGTTTGAATGTTGATTTTGTAAAACAGATCCAATATAAAAAAATTATACAAATTTAAACCAAATTTATTTGGAATTAAAAAAAAATAATAATAATAATAATACATTTATGAAAATGTGCTACTTAAAATTAGTTAAGTATATTACAATTAAAACTAAAAAATAGTTAGAAAAAAAAAAACAGCAGATATATACGAGTATATAAAATAAATAAATAAAAAATCGCGATAACATAACAGTAGATTTGAATTAAACTTAAACAAAACTGAAAGAAAAAAGTTCAATGCAAAACAAAAAATAAATATTAAAGTATTATGTAGTGATTATAATATAATTAAAAAATTTATGTATAACTTGTTCAAAATATATTATCATTTAATAACTAACTGTCTAATTCCGTAAGACAAGCATTTTCAAACAACTGAACATTTGTATGAAAAGCATTCATATAAATTTTCAATCATTTTAAACTGCTTGCCCTACGCAAATAGGCAGTAAAACTAATTGTATTATAATTTATTAAATAAATGAAAATATAAATAACCACAATATATAATTCTAATTAATTTGTTTTAAACAAAATAGCTAATTTGTGTACAATGTTATATTATAGTATGTGTATTTATAAAATGTACAAAAAGGCGTTAAACATACTATTTTTATAATATGAAAAAAATACACATTTTAAGACATTTTAAATTGATCTTCTTCTATCTTATTCTAACTTTGTTAACATTTTTAACTAAGTGCATTTTTTAGTTGCTTTTTAGTTTTTAATTTTTATTTAAAAATTAGGTATTGAGAGAATATTAGAATTCTTTTTTATTATTAAATGTACAACTATATCAATATCCATATTGTAGTAATAATGAAATAATATTTTCATTAGTAGATAATATTTATGTAAATATTCAAGATAAATTTTAATTCAGTTAAGAATGAATTTAAAAACGTGTATTTATTTTATGTAACATACATACATATATACATACTTATGTTAATATTTTTTTATTAATCCTTAATGTTTTCATAGTTTTAGGTTAAATATGTAACAAAAATATATTAAAATTTTTTTTTTATAAAAATATATATTACAAGTTTATATATAGTTTTCTTTTAATTCACAAAAAAAGAAAAATAATATAATTTTTTAAGAATTTAAAATCTCAGTAAGTACATACATATGTATATAATACATATGCATTATATAGTATCTCTTCTTTTGAGCGTTTTTTTACTGTTTACTACAAAGATGTTATTACAGCAGATTTGCGTTGCCTTGCACCACGACCACTTAATAAATAAGTTAAATCTATAGGTGGTTCATGGTTTAGTGTCAAGTCTGGTTTACGTAAGCATTTAATTTTTTTCAAAACCTTTTCCAAGTACGATCGTTTATCTTTTAAAGTCTAGAAAATAAAATAAAATAGAAAAATTAAATAAATTAATTTAATATCTTACCATTGGAGATGTCGAGGGTATATTTTCTGATGGTGCCGCCTGACTTAAAACAGTTGCGGGACTTTTGCTATTTTGCCTTTTCTTTGTTGGAGTTTTGTTTAAATCTTGCCTTGAACAAGATGAACCATTTGGCATCGGAAAGTTTATTACAGAAGTTGTCGCTGTAGAGCTTGTAGTTTGGTTTTCAACATCAGCCTTTTGCTTTTTCGATTTCAAAAATGATGGGTTAACATCATGAGGCTAAACAAAAATGTATAAAATTATCGGGTATATTCTGGAATTCGAATGAAATTGAAATCGAATGATATTTCAAATTACTATAATTCTAAAATGAGAAAATCGTTAAGCTCTTTTTCATTCGTTCGCTTAATGACCATTAATGAATTTTTTAAGACCAATACTCAGGGGTTTCACCCCTACTCATGCTGTGCATACATATATATTTATATTTCCAATTCCCTACAATGCACAGCATGAGTAAGGGCTCATAATTCGCTTTTTGAGAAGAAAATAAGAATCACATGAATCAAAGTGTCTGTTGTCGTCCTTATTTAAAGAGTCGTTTGTATATAGTTGTCGACGAATAAAAGTTATCAAAAACAATAAATATAAATAAAACTAAGCAGCGCTCTTATTTTTTTTACTTTTGTTTATTTGAATATTTATTTGAATATATTCAAATAAACAAGTGAGAATGATCAAATGATAAACATATTACATAGGAAAATGCTGAAGTATTTCCATTCTAGATACAATGTACGTTTTGCTCATAAAGCATTTTCATATATTAAGGCATGTGTAAATTTTTCAGATTTGTAGACACATTTATCCGAAAGTCTGCAATCTCGCCGACAATAAAACTTGCAACTGCTTTGTGGTTTTACGCAAGGGTCATATCAGCTACGTGCTGGTACATACATACTAGAGGTGACCACAATACGCTAAAATTGTACAATATTGTATTTTTGTCATGAGCAAATACTGATTGTAATTGCAAATATAAATAAGAGTAAAGCAAAAACAGAGAACAAAAAACAACAGCACACAAAAGCCATTGTACAACATTTTAATATAAAGTTGGTTCGGAGGACAATAAAAATACTGTACTCTTCATAGTGTGACAACTGCATTTCTTTATAGTAGTTAATGGAAAACAGTGTTGCCACGTCTTTTAAATTTTTGTAACCAAATTTCAGCAAAAATCTTACCAAATTTTTAAGTCCTAATTCTAATAGAAATAATTAAGAAAATTATGTCAAATCAACTATAACCATATATAACACTGATGGTTCCAGAATTGGAGATAAAGTGGGGTGTGGGATCTATTCAGAGATGCTCGCCCTCTCCATATCCCTTCGCCTCCCTAAACACTGTACCGTTTTTCAGGTCGAAATAATGGCTATATGTCACGCTGCAAAGGTGATACTTCAGGGTGGCACTCCCACTGCCAGTATCACCATATTATCTGACAGCCAGGTGGCGGTCTCTGTACACCTCCACCGTTGCTCTTGTTGTGGTGGACTGCAATGTTCGTCTATAGGCAGCGTTCTTTGCTGCAGTGGCCTCACGGCACTCTTCAAGGTACCATTGGTTTCTGCGGGGAGGACGCTCAAAATCAAGAACTGTTTCGGCAGCGCTGCGCAGAGAGTGAGCGATGTGAGACCACTGTCCACCAATACTTTCGAGAGAGGATGGGATGTAATTGAGCTCGTTAGAAAGACGATCGGAAAACGACCTGGTTGTCTCTTGTGATCGCAGCTTTTTGATGTCCAGCTTCCCTTGCACACTAGAACGTGTCGTATTCGGCGCGCATATACGCAGTCGCATCTTGGCTGCGACAAGATAATGGTTCGAGTCGACATTCGGACCTCTAAATGTGCGCACGTCTAGTATGCTGGACACATGTCTTCCATCAATCACAATGCGATCGATCTGGTTGTTGGTAGATCGATCAGGAGAGAGCCAGGTGGCCTTATGGATATCGAGATGCTGGAACCTGGTGCTACAAACTATCATGTTTCGCGCCGCGGCGAAATTGATCAGTCTCATGCTGTTCAGTGAGGTGGAATTATGGAGACTGAACTGTCCGACAGTGGGGCCAAAGATACCTTCACGTCCAACTTTCGCATTGATATCGCCGAGGACAATTTTGGCGTCATGTGCCGGACACCTATCGTATACATCCTCGAGCTTTGCGTAGAAAGCATCTTTGACCGCATCATCCTTCTCTTCCGTCGGGGCGTGCACGCAAATAAGGCTGATATTATAAATCTTTGCCTTCATTCGGATCGTAGCAATTCTTTCGTTCACGGGGGTGAACTCCGAGACAAGATGGCGAAGTCTCTTACTTACTACGAATCCGCAGCCAAATTCGCGTCTCATGGCAGCTGTAGTAGATGCCACATGTTGCTTGCCTCGTACAACCTTGTCCTATCCATCGGATTTCCTGGATGGCGGTGATGTCAGCCCTACATTTCGTGAGAGCATCTGCCAATTGGATAGAGGGTTCTCACATTCCAGGTGCATATCCTTAAATCATAGTCCTTAAAACGTTTGCCAAGTTCGTCAACATAAAAGGGGGTCCGTTTAGAGGCTTTGGTTTTAGCTTTCATTGAAGAATGTTTTTACGTGGTGGGTTTCAAGCCCTACGCACAACCCAAATTTAAAGTACAGGGGATTGGACAATCGCCGCATACATTAGTTAACAAGCTAGCGGGTGCTAGAATGTTATCCAGGAGGGCCACGAGGAGGCTGTATGTCGACTGGAATATAACGGGAACAAGGATCGCCGCCAGGTTGACCCCAATCAGAGACTTTGCCTTGTCCGAAGTATCCCATCCATCTCTTTTTATGCGGTTTTAAAATCGACTTTTTTTGTGTTACATATTGTGTTCATTGAGATTTCATAATTATTTTGTCGAGAAAATATTCCACCAATTCAAATGAAGAAAAATCCCTTACCAAGTAGTGATTCCGATAATGCGTAATGCCTTACTTTTATGTATCAAATCTTAATATTTTAAAAATGAATTTTTTGGTTTTTAGTGCGTACGTATGTATATATTTTTTTAACTTTTCTAAAACTGGTTTAACCAGATAAATGACTGTTTTTCTCCTATTTTATGTGATTTTTTAATAAATAAATGCATTTTTTTTGTTATTATTTTATCTTGTGCCTTTTTTATGCCATTTTGGTATAATTTGTACACCTAAATTTGAAGTTAAATTTCAAGTTTTCGGAACGAATCATCCATTTTGCGTAAAAATTAGTCTTTTTTATGTGTTTTTTTTTTTTTGGAACGCATCTACCACATAAAAAAGACCTAAGTGTACACTAAATTATAATAGTAGATATAAAGAAAAAAAAATCGGGATTTTTAGTTAAAGAGCACAAGGATTTCCTGCCAACGGGATTTGTTCAATAGATTTGTCCTATACTGTGCATTAAGCTTTTATTACAAAGAAAATTTAGAAATACTTCCTAAAAATTGGAGTTAATGAATTAATGCGAATTCACTTAAGCTATTACTATTATGCATAAGTATTGTAGATAGATAGAAAAAAATGTTTCACTTACCGCATAAGTTTTCGATATCTTCAATTTTTCGTTAAATTTACGGAATGCATATCCTTTAGTACAAGTTGGATGATTTGTTTTAGCTTTTGAAAAGAAACGAGCTGATTTGTCCACCCGTAGTTCGCATATAAAACAATGAGCTTCATCATGGCATTCTATAGGACGGCCTTTGCAAAATGTGGTACGATCTAAAACCCAGCAACGACCCATTACCAAATCAATTGGAACAACTTCGTATAAAGGAACACGTACGACTTCGTTTGGATAAAATTTACGAGACGGTTCATGGAATGTTTCGTGTGGCCGAAGAAAATGATGACCGAAAATAAATCGTTTACCAGAGTCATCTTTCCATAAACGTTCAACACGAAATATATCGCATTCATTATAATCAATATCGCCAATTGTTTCGTAGGTATGCTTTTTTGCAGGTACCACATTACCAGCAGAATCCTTAACGGGAATATCACGTAGAACGTATACAGCATCTCCTTGGCGTATTTGTAGAGTACCCCTCATTAGCGTTAAATAATACATATAGCCTTCTTCTGTGTAATCTTCTAGAGGTATTTCACGATCTACATCACGGGGTTCACATTCTTCACATAAGTAATTGTCAGCATTTATATCGGCCTTGGTGCATTCAGTATGTTGCCATACCATACAACGTGCACACTGTATCATTAGGCCTTCATCTCTAAAAAGACTACAAATACAGCGTATTATATCTTCATTAGACGATATTGGGTTATTAGTCAATGGTAGAGGTGAATTAGATGTTGAACTATTTTCAAAGAATTCTTTTTTATGACTCAAAATATCTATTGCTGGTTTGTTTGATTTGTCTTCAAAACCATTTAAAAGTGTTTCATTTCCTAACAACTCTAACAGTACAGGGTATTGCCTCTGTTTTTCTTCAACAAAATATTTCTCCAACAGTTCTATTAATTTAAGTTTCTCCTCTTTCTTCTTTCTACAATTCATTTTAGCATCCTCAAATAAACTCTTCATATCGGTGTTAAATTCGGATGGAAGTTTATAGTATCCTTGCTCGATGTTATTTTGAATTTTTCTGAAATCTGTGGGTTCTTGTTTTTGTTGACCTTTTAGGGAAGTTTTTTTCTTTTTATTTGATCCCACGCTTGATAATGATAAATTTGATAATACTGATACCAAGGACTGTTCGGAATTATCTGGACATTTAATTGATTCCAAATTACTACAAATATCTCTTAATATCTTTGCCAATTTAGCCATTTTTTCAACTTCTGGATCTTGAACGGCTAATGTGAGTCCTCGAGTTTTAATGTTTCTGGCAGTGCATAAAGCTGATATTTGTGCTGCCAATGAAGCCGGAGTAGAAGGTCGCCTTTGTGATATTGTAGCGGGTGAACTACTATTACAAATTGTATTCGTTACCGACAATTTTACTGGTGATTGAATTTTAGATTCAATGCTAATTTTGCCAAATGCTTTGCGCTTAGACTTTAATAAACGAATTTTCTCGTAATTCCTTATTAGAAACGTAGAACTCTGTTTAATAATTTTTTTTTCTTTTTCGGATAGAGACTGCATGCGGGTTGGAGTAGCTATATCTTTTGCTGCATGACGCTGAGTATTTTTATGTGCTTGGCGTTTACGTTGACGGCCTTTACAATCATCCTTAGGTGTTGCATCATTTGTGGGCTAAAATTTAAAAATGTTTAAAATAATAGATACAATAATTAATTTATGTTCTTACCTTCGCCTCTAAGGTTAATGGTTTAATCCTTTGCGATTTACCACCAATTACTCCGCGACAATTTGGAGTGTTACATCGGCATGGTTGGCCTTCTGAGGGATTAAAAAGCGAAAAATTATAATCGTATGTAAGTTCCTCTCCTGCTGCAATGTTACGTTTGGCAAACAGAGCCATGCGTGATAAACCATTGACGGACCATTTTTGCATTTCACAATTCGGCTCACAAGAATGATTAACGAATCGGCAATCGCTGCCCATACGTTGCCCATCAATGACCAGTCCGCCATCTAAATGTAAGCAGTAATGATGAGTATCATTTAAATAAATTGTAGCCATGCGTTCCTTAAATTCTCGTTCAGTTACAACTTCACCGACGTATTCCAAAATGTATGTACCTTTTTCGATTGGAAGTTTTGTACGCACGCCCCAACCTTTATTCTCAGTCATAAATCGCTCAACCCCAGGAGCTATATCGTGTTTTTGTATCTTTTGATTTCGACATTTTTCGCGAGTGGGGCAATTGGATGGGGAACATTCAGTGTAGACCATGCGATTTAAGCAATTGTCTCCACATCCTGCATCGGATTTACAGTTGCACATGGGATGATCATAAGCAGCAATGGGAGGCGGTTTAACATTTTCAGCATAAATATTTGTACGTATTTTTCGAAAATTCCACGATGGTACTGTAATTCGGTTAGGCAGCTTTGCATTTTTATAAGCCCACCAAATATCATAAGGCAATTCGAAATCGTATTCGGTTCGGCGAAAATATCTTTCACAATAAGGGGGCGGAGGAAGGAGAGGAAGCTTTACAGATTCGTTATCTTTTGTATTAGAACCACCACCTGTGACGGTGCTTTTATCTAATTCAAATTTTCTATCAGCGTCTTTTTTAACAGAGTTCTTTTTATTAATTAAATTATTATTCATTTTAAAATAGTCAGAAAACAAACCGGCCGATAAATACATTTTCTTTACAATTTTCATTTTTTTGTTAACTATAGAATTCGAAGAGGACTTTTCATCACTGGTATCACTAGTTTCTGTCTCACCAGTAGAATTAATTAAAAGACTCTCATTTAAAGGTAAAATATCGTGTTCTAAAAAGTCTATATTACAATCTTTGGCGTTTGAATCCTTTTCGATTTCTTCTGCTGTGCGCGGAATTTCTGTTGTTAATTGCTTTGAGGTTGTAGGTATTACATGACTTTTTGTAGTAGCTTGAGGATGTATGGAATTTCTTCGTTTTAGTTTTATTTTGCAACTTAATATACTTTTGGCGTCTACTCCTGCTGGTAATTTAATATTGGACGCTAATAGAGATTTTGCTGTTTTTGACACAAGCGATTTTCGAACTGGTGATGATTTAATAGCTGGAATTTTTGTATCCTTTGTCTCCGTCTTGCAACGTCTAACTCTCACAGCTAAAGGTTTATTATCATCATCTTGATCACGCTTTTTTAAATGTCCAGATTTACCAGATTCAAAACAGAGCTTTGCGTCTAGCAGTTTCTTCGAAATGGATTCATTCAGTGCCGTTTGTTTTTCCTCTTTTAGCATTGTCCTTTTACTAAGATTCCTCTTATATGTTGTTTTGGGACTTTGATGGGTTTCGTCAAGTGCTTCCTTTGATGCAGATTTTTCATTATTACTTTGTGGAGATTCCTGTAGTCTTTCCAATGCCACAACAGATAATCTTGGAGTTTTATTATTACGCTCCAGAAATGTTTGTGATGCTTCTCCTTGCTGTGGTACACGATCACATTGTCTTTCCTGGAAATTACCGATAGTCTTATTTAGAGCATTGAGGCTTATATGCTCATGCTGTTCGTTAACATCTAAAGTGGCATCTATATTTTCATTTATTCTGCGTTTCTTGCGTCGCACTGTTGGAAATCCAGTTCGATTAATTTTTTTACGTTTTCTTTTTAAAATCAAATTCCCTCCTGTTTTATTAAGCAAACTTTCTACAACACGGGGTCCATTACTTTTCGTTACTGTGTCAGTAAAACCTTTATTTAAATCCATAAGTAATGGAGAATCGACTTCAGATTTCGTTATTATAGTTGAAGTTGCTTCACTTAGTTTGCTTATTGAAGGAATTTGTATTTCCAATTCCACAGATGGTTCAAATACTCCTGGAGGCGGACATGAAGACGATTCTGACTCAATTTGTAAAATTGTAGATAAATTTGATTTAGACCTTGTATTTGACAAAATATCGTCGCCGTGATTTGTAGCAATTTTTGAAACAAGTCCTTCAAGACGAGACCTTTTTCTGTTAACTGCTTCCGTTACTTGTTTCAAACTGTTTAGTGATTGTGGACTAATGTCCAATAATTTACCACCGCTTATTGAATTAGGATCGCCCACTGTCACGCGTAGGGGTGAAAATGTACTAGCAGTTTTGTTACTGTTAGAATCTTCATTTACTACATGAGGAGTTTGTTGCAGAAGATGACGTTTTTTTGGAGTAAGATTCGCTCTAGCAGTTTTTGCAATAAACTGCTGTTGTGATTTAGTATTCGCAGTATTTTTCGCAGCAGCCGCAGCAGCGGCCCAAGCTTCTACATTGTTTGCAAATAGTTTTGCCGCAACTGCCACAGCAACTTCACTTGACTTCTCACCCGGAGTAAGTAAGTAGTGACGCTTCTTAAGTGGTAATTTATGGTCATCAGGGCTTGAACTGCTAGCCTTCTTGTGCCTTCTTTTTGAAGAACTTCCTTGACCGGAACTTGGACCCGGTGTTAGGCAATTGCCTTCTGCTCTCGCAGAAAGAGTAGCAAAATCTAAATTTTCTGATACCTTCCGTTTCTTCACAGATCTTTTATCTCTTGATTCTCGCTTGTTGGATGATAAAGTTGATGTTGAAGCAGTAGCTGCTGCTGCTAAACATTGCTGAAGCTTTGTTGCTTCAGCCATCAGCTTCTCCTTTTGTGATAAATTATTTGCCGCAATATTAGTTGGTTGTATTCGACATCTTGAGGAGAAAGTATTTGTTAAAATTTCTATTTCCGTTAATAGTTTTGAGTCGATAACGGAATTTTTACTAGACGAAGAATTGTGAAATCGAAAACTTTTCCTTTTTCTGCGCCTTTTTAATTTTGTTGTACCGACAGAGTAATATGAGCTGCAAAAACTGGCAACTGAAGATCTTCGAGACTTAATTTTTCTAGCTGCTTGAGTGGTAACAGGTAGTTGCAGTAAATCATGAGCAAATTCAGACGTTGTGGAATTTTTTCGTTGAAGCAAACTTTTTGCTGGTGTCTGTGGTAATTCATTTGATAGGTCAAAAATTCTAGCGCTGCTTTTACTTATACTAGCAAATGTATTTTGTGAATTATTTTGACCACTGGACCCCCTACCGAAATATTCACCAGTTGCTATATATCGATTTATTTCCCCATATTTTTTGGAAGCACTTGTAGTTGGAAGCTTTTCTAATGATGGTTTACAAACATATTCATTTGATTCCTCGCTACTTTGACCCAATGACAACCCAGCTAATTGTAGAATATCTTGCTCATCTTTTAAAGAACCCACCGACTTCTGTATTATTGACACTCTGCGTTTTCTTCGAAATTTCAATGATTTAGCATTTCCTACGACACTCTCTTTACAATCGCTACGATATCCACATGACTTAGCTCTAGATTTACGTGAGGCACAACTTTTTAAACTATATCGACTCTTACAGCTGGCATCACTTTTGTATCCAGAATTTTGGGATGTGTGTTTTGAATGGCGTGATAAACGCAATGTAGACGCACCGTAATCTGACACATAACCACTTTTTGCTGCTAAGACTTTACTACATATAGTAGATTTATTAGACCGCTCTCTAATGCGATCATCACCGTCACTTTTATAGCCTGTAGTGCTACAAACGCTGGGTCTTCGAAATTTGCGATTGACGTCGATTTTTCTCCAAACAGGGTCCAGTTGTGGATCATCTTTTGATGTATGCTGCTGAGGATGAGAAGAAATTACTCGTTGTTGTTCGCTAGCGCTAACTAAAGCGGCACAGATAGATTGTCTCCTTTTGTTTCTGGGTGGAGGATATAAAACTCTCTCGGTAGCATACATTCTTTTATCCAATAAGTCAATATCGATTTTTGGTTTGATGTTCGATGATAAAGGTGGTAATTCATTGGTGTTCTTTTCTGAAGTATTGTTTGGGATTTTATTTGGTGAATTTGTTGAAGAAGTATTATCGTGGGCTGATGATGAGGCTAAAGTGGTACACGGATGTGGAGATGTACTTTGAGTTGATATACTAGTAGTAGAAATTACTCCAGAATCGGCAGATTCGTTTATATTTGAGATTCTGTTATTTACACGTACGGGAGATGTTGAGTTGTTTGTAGCTTCGCGTTCCTTCTCCAACTTTTTAGGTCGACCTCTACGTTTTTTATTACTCATTGATGAAGAAGCTATGCTTTCAGATTGAGAATGTGTGTTAAGTTGTAATAATATTTCATTTTGTGCAGCAGACTTCGACTTAATGCTTTCATTTGATTTAGGCGTTTGCCCTAACATCTGTGTTTTTTCCATGAAATCTTGTAGCAATGTCGATTGATATTGCGGTAAGGGTTTCGTTTTAGATTTGTGAAAGTGAGACGAACACAAATTATCGTCCTCATCAGAGTCTCCAACAACTCTTTCAATGGCTGCTCGGATATTTGGTAACTCATTATCACTACTTGATAAGCCAATGTGATCACTTACATGCTGTAATGAGCTTAATGTAGTGTGTGTAGTTGGTGTGATTATATTACTCCCACTGCTTTTTGTATTAATCGCTGTTAATAATAATCTTGGAGCTCTTTGTGTTACCGTCTCTGTGTTTGACGTTATCTTTTGTGTTAATGGCTCATTTTCTGAATCAGTAGAAAATACATTATCAATGGATATTTCGAGTGATTGCAGTGATTTTAGAGTCCTCGTTGTTTCATTGCCTTTCAGAAACGTCTTCTTCCTTTTAATCTTTCTCTTTAAGAATTTCTCTTGGTTCACAGTTGCATTTGTTGTATTTGTGGCCTCCGAGCAACCCGAATCAGTTGCATCACTTAAACAAGCTATTTTTGTTGTAGTTGATATTGTTTTTGTTAATGGCGTTTTCTGTAATATATCCGGTTTAATTTTTGACAAAGGATTCACAATAAGAGACATATTTGGTTTAGTTTCAGATTTTTTCCGCTGCTTATCTTGCGATGTTGGCGAAATTTTGACTTTTATCGAATCTAGACTATTATTGTTTTTTTGTAAATTTTTGTCTTCCTTCAAATTTTTAGATTTTGTATAATTTCTTTCTTTTACAAGTGTGGGATTTTCAGCAACGTTTGTTGGAGTTGAAACAACAGTCGATGTTGTTACTAAAGAAGTGGATGGCCTTATAGCTGAAATTTTCATTCGTAGGCACCCATCGGAATCCGTACGTTGTATGCTAAATTGTGTTGCTAATGTAATATTTGATAAGTTGAATGTACTATTAGCGTTTATATTACAACTTTTGCTAGCACTGCTATTGATGAAGTTGTTACTGATATTCGATGCGGCCTGTGCAGTTGTTGTTGAATTAAAGTTTTTCTTCTTTTCGTGTCGTTTCTTATATTTATCTTTTTGTGAGACATTGTTGTCCTTGGATAAAAAAAAACATAATTCAAATTTAAATATTGCAATGAATTGTTAAAAATACAATTGCATACCTTATGTTCATTTGTGTTATCTTCTTTGTTTTGCTGATGCGGCTTTTCCAAAACATTCCTTGATGTTGCATCATTCAATGTGCTCATTATTTTTCTGAACCAAATCCCTTAAATTAAAAAGTCGTATTAATTACAATACATAAAACAAATTTAAAGTTATTATTCCCAGCAGAAAATTTCTCAAATTTGGAAGCAATAAATAAAATTGTAAGCAATACCGGAAGCATTATATTGTTTATTCATACCATAAAGCTTCCAAAGATGCTATAGAATAATCAGATTTCGTATATTACAACTAGTTTCAAAAAGAATTTCCTGTACATTTTTGCAGCTCTCTGAAATTTTTATGTGTGTGAAGATAAATTCGAATTTAACTAGTCGAGACATATACCAAGTAATTTAATTCAGCCGTATTTTATGCTAACAGAGCTCCGTTAACACGTATAATTACTGAGCCGATTTAGGAGAAACAGGACATGGTACACATATGTGACTATATACGAATGGTAGACCAGAAAGTACTCTATTGAGTTCCATAAGTAGAATAACCAGCGGTACTTTGGGATTTTGTAAATTTGCATTCAAAAAAACCACTTTATGAAAAATATTAGAATTCTGTAGATCAGTGGCCATTTCTGGGAAAATACGACTTGGTACACATATGTGACTACATATATACAAATGGTAGCCCAGGGAGTCCTCTATTGAGTTCCATGATCAGTGTAACCAGCGGTACTTTGGGATTTCGTAAATTTGGATTTGAAAAAAACTAAAATTTATGAAAATTCTGTAGAGGATCAGTGGCCATTTCTGGGAAAATACGACTTGGTACACATATGAGACTATATACAAATAGTAGCCCAGGGAGTCCTCTATTAAGTTCCATGATCAGTGTAACCAGCGGTACTTTGGGATTTCGTTAATTTGGTTATATAAAAAATTACTCTTGTACACAATGATTCTAAACATTTTCTCTTACATTATTTTGAGAGTAGGCATCTCAACATAACTGCTTTGTCCGTTAAAATTTTTAACAGCGTCAATTTGTTTTTTGACTGTTATATATCCTAAACTTATTAACAGTATGTACATACATAAGTATGTATGTATGATTCCCATAACAGAAATAAGTCTATGTATGATATGTTGATTTTTTCAAATCCAAATTTACGAAATCCCAAAGTACCGCTGGTTACACTGATCATGGAACTCAATAGAGGACTCCCTGGAGCACCATTTGTATATAGTCACATATGTGTACCAAGTCGTATTTTCCGAAAAATGGCCACTGATCCTCTACAGAATTTTCATAAATTTTAGTTTTTTTCAAATCCAAATTTACGAAATCTCAAAGTACCGCTGGTAATACTGATCATGGAACTCAATAGAGGACTCCCTGGGCTACCATTTGTATATATGTAGTCACATATGTGTACCAAGTCGTATTTTCCCAGAAATGGCCACTGATCCTCTACAGAATTCTGATATTTCTCATAGTGATTTTTTTAAATCCAAATTTACGAAATCCCGAAGTACCGCTGGTTATACTGATCATGGAACTCAATAGAGGACTCCTTGGGCTACCATTTGTATATAGTTACATATGTTTACCAAGTCGTATTTTCCCAGAAATGGCCACCGATCCTCTACAGAATTCTGACATTTCTCATAAAGTGTTTTTTTTTTGAATACAAATTTACAAAATCCCAAAGTACCGCTGGTTATTCTACTTATGGAACTGAATAGAGGACTCCCTGGACTACCATTCTTATTCTTATATAGTCACATTTTTATGTGTGTGAAGATAAATTCGAATTTAACTAGTCGAGATATATACCAAGTAATTTAGTTCAGCAGTATTTTACGCTAACAGAGCTCTGTTAACACGTTAACAGTGGTTATATGCTAAAAGGGTATAATTAATGAGCAGATTTAGGAGAAACAGGACATGGTACACATATGTGTACCAAGTCTCGTGGCCAATACAACAATTGCCTGCTGGAAAGAAAACGATTAAATACAAGTAGATCTTTAACACTAAATATATGCAGCTGGTAACAAAGTTTGCAGTAAAGCGAGACTTGATGTATAAGGTTGTAGCCAGCAAAAGGGCATAGCTTACCAGGAAACATTTGCTCCGGTAGTACGCTTTACGTATATAAGACTTTTATTGGCATTGTAAGCATGATATGACTTAAAAATTTATCAGCTTGATGGAGTGACGACTTTTCTCAATAATTTTTATGGAACAGCCAAGTTGTTGTGAGGTTGGTAGTGACCGCGTCTGCATACTAAAAAAAGGGCTATATATAGATTGAAGCAATCCAGTCGTGTATGGAATACAACTTTACGTCTAGAAACTGGCTTGAAGAGAAGTGCAGTTGATCAATTCGTATACTACAATGATGGTGACGGAAAAATTGTGTATGTTGCAATATACGTGTACTAATATTTTTAAATGAAAAAACAAAAGCTTTGAATATGTTATTGCACTTCAAAGGCGTACGAATGTCGCGTTCCAGATCCGGGAAATGCCCATATGGTTTCGTCGATTAGAGCGCGAATTGCTTGGGAATCCTCCAGATTCTAAGGTTCTCTATTGCGACAATGAAAGTGCAATACAAATTACCATGAACAACTCTTACTCATCCAGAACCAAACATGTTAATATCAAAATCAAATTTATTCGTGAGAAACTTGAGAACGGGGAAGTATGCTAGCTGATATCTTTACAAAAGGCGTTGCAGCTGACAAAAATTTTCACACAACAGTTTGGTTTAAGATAATTTTATTACTACTTATGTGTATTTTTATTTTTTAAAATGTTATTTTGACAGAATGTTTATTCAGGAAAGTGTTATAAACCGAATAACTATTTAGTTTTTGAATTACTATTTGCATAGTTGTGGTAAGAAGAAATAAATACATTTTTTATTACTTGCTTTGTAACTTCCACTCATATTGCAATGTAAAATAATAAATCTATTATGAGGGGAGGTAGGTAGCATTTAAGTGTGGGGTATTGTAGTATATTGAATTGTTATATTTAAATATTATAAATAGAAATCATATTTTGGATATATGTATAACAAAATTTAAGAGAACAATTTTAAAAATTGTATGAAAACTGACTTTGCATACTGTTTTTTCGTTCTTATAGAGATGCCACATGATCTATATTTTTAATTACAAATGATAACGAAAAGTTACTGAATCGCGCTACCGTTAATGCTCTTCTTTTTTTTCTTGTTCCTTTATATATAATAAAAGTTAATGGTAGAGAAAAACAAATAATCTGCCCTACAGATTTAAAAGAAAATCGAACAAAAATTGATCAGTCAGACTTGATGTGTGTGAATTGGGACTATTGAAAAATTCTTCGTCAAATAATAGAATACTAACACGAACGGATAAAATGCAACGATATTAGAAGCAAGTAAGAAAACAACAAACATAACTCAGGCGTAAAAAAGCAGATGTTTTTTCTTATACGCAACTCGGCAATACGGTATATGCATATATGAACACAATTATACAATACATATATTCAAAAAACAAAACCAAATTTTTAATAAAATAGAAAATAAAAAAATATATTTTAATCAATTATGAAATTAGGTCACCAAAACAGTATATGTATGTATATACATATATATACAAAAAACTTAGCATTAAAATAAAAAAAAAAGATTTCTCCAATTTTTTTGACACTGAAAGAGGGAAAAGTTTTTAAACAAAGAAACTTTTTATTGAAAGTCATCATATAAAATTTTGGTTTTTCTGCATTTTACTCACACTATATAAAATAATTTTTCATGTATCAGCCGGAATAATTTTAACCATTTGTTATTGTTTTTCTTTTTTTGTTAACTTCTTAGGGTATTTACGTACGCTTTTCTTTAGTGTATTTATAATTAAATAAATAAACAAATAAATTTTACACCTTTTATTTTCTATTTGACCTTTTTTATTTTTCCTTTAAAATATTTTTGTGGTTTTGCTTTATTGAATGCACATTCACGTTCTTAAAATGGCGCCGTTTTTTCTTTTGGTGTAGCGAAAATGCGTCGACAAAAATTTTCACTTTTGCTACGCAACACAATTAGAGTCTACAAATTTATATTTTTGCATTTTATATAGACAATTTTCATTGTATTTTCGTATCACTTTTTAAAATAGTTTTAATATAATTGAAATTTTAAACATTTATAAATTAATTTTAGTATTTTCCCATGAAATTTTATAATTAAAAACTAAAATTATGAAAATCTTACACGAAAATAAAAACGAAAGAAAAACACTAACAGAGTTGTAAAAATTTGTGCAAATCAATACCCACACGATAGTTATGCCGTCATTGACAATAATTTGGTAGTATAAAAACGTCTCTGAAACCAATTTACATTTTTTTAGTTTATTTGGCTCAATCATGTTAAAAGTAAAAAATAATGTCAAATAAATGTATAACCAACTAAATTTTTTTATATATACTCTGCAAAAACATTGAAAAATTTTAAGGTTTCAATTTAAATAAAAAAATATATATGCTTGCAGTGTGACAAAATCATGTATTCTGAAACGCTACCGTATAAACTTTAAAAATGTATAGCATTCCTAAACTCACTTCCCAGCGGGAAATGGTAATCAATGAGAATTGAGAAGATAATACAAGGAATGTATGATGTTGATTCCGGAAACCATTACCGTTAACCAGGATCATATCCTATGAAAGTAATAAATGCTTTTAATGTCCCCCCGTAATAAGTATTAGAAAATTCATTATTTCTAATGCATAAATTTATTTCTTATTAAAAATTTGAAGGAACAACGAGAAATAACAATTTTTTTAATAAAATGCAGAACAATATATTTCTTCTGAAGATGTGGGAATACACATGGTAATCAATATTTACTTGTGTGCCACAAGAAATTACCTTCTCGATTCCAAATGTAATATATTCTAAAGGTAGATATTATTTAGTTGATTATAAAATTAGGTAATACATTTTTTCCTGCTGGGTTGTTTCCCAGTTGATCCTCAAACAAAAAGAACTTAAGCATAATTTAAATTGACGATGCTTTTATACAATAGATTTACAATGTAGTAATCTGCTTTGACGTTACATACAGACGATGGGAAGACAGCCATATTCAATATTTTATTGTTGTTTTAAAATTGAATATAGTATATTAACATTGTTTTTTTGTATACTTTTACAAATTGAATTAGCAAAAGACTGCAATTGCAACTCACAGTGTTTCAGTCGAACTGTACTCAACAAAAAAGGAAGAGGTCTGAAAGAAATGTGGTGGAGCTCGCTAATTAATATATACGTAATTACATCTACCGCAGATATTTAACAAGCACAAATTATATACATGTAGGTAACGGAAGGTTAATACTGGCATGCCTTACTCTGTGTTTACACGTAGAGATTCTTATTTTTAAGATTGCATGTTTATTGGCGAAGGAGGCGAGTGGTAAAGAAACGAATACACTCTGTCTTGTACTGGCAATACGCTTTACTCTCTCATTCGTAATTACACACATGCATACACACAATTGTAAATAACATACGTGACGTCAAAAATAAGAATTGTATTGTCTGAAAGCCGAAGATAGTTCAAAGAAAAATAAACCAAAATCTTAAAAATAAGAATCTCTACGTGTAAACACAGAGTTAGGTGTAATTAAGCGTTTTTTATTTTGAGCATTTTTAATTTCATTACTTATACCAAAATAGACAACGCTGACAATTCTTATTATTAATGGCATCTTTGATCTCAAGGCCCATTAATACAGGTCATTGCATCTCTCAGGCTGATTTTATGTAAACATATCTATAAATGTCAAAGTTTGTTTACATTTTTATCGTTTTTGTTTTTATTTGAATGTTTATGTTTTCAAGCAGTGTTGCCATATTGGCTATATCTAACCAAAGTTGGCTACTTTTTTCTTACATATATATTTTCTTTTTGTGTTTTTTCTTTCTTTAAAAAGAAAATGGTATTTTTATTTTAAATGAATAATAATAGTTTTAACTAAACATTGTAATATTTTAGGTTCAAGCAGGATAATATTGTTATGAATTGTCCTTTATAGTTCGTTTTGTATACTAGGGCTCTTTACTGCAAACTAAAAATACAGATACTTTTGGATTTTAAAGCTTTTATTTACACTCTATAATCTTGTATATATAACTAAAAAGAGTAATGTGAAGCCTTATTTATAATACCTACAGTTTTTCTACTAATTGTTATTGTCTCTATTGCTTAGTATTTAACTAATTCCACAGCAATAATAAATCTTTTATAATTTAAAAATTTATATAATTTTGAACGTACTTGATTTTCCGACATAAATTTTCTTATTGTAATAATTTTTTTATATAGCCCAAATGCTAGAAATAGTGAAATTACTAATTTAAGGGAATGCAATTATGATTTTGTTTTACAAAATTATTTCTTCGTAACAATATGTTTTATATGGGAGACTTTCACTTTATTTTACAGTTTATATCATAGAACGTATGTTGAATTTTATATGTATAAAATTAGCCGACATTTAAATGTTTAGTTTTAATTTATTGAATTTTCTTATTCAAATTTGGTTACTAAATTTTACGGACTGTGGCAACACTGATTTTAGTTTCTTTTCCACCATTTTCTACAAAAACCTTTTATAATTTTGACAAATATAGATGGATCACACGACACAAAATACGTGTGGTTTTTTCTATAGTTGTATTGTTGTAGAGATGCAATGACCTGTATTAATGGGCCTTGTTTGATCTGAATTATTTTCGCTTAGTACTGAACATACGCTGCATAAAAGGCCCTGAATCACAGTGCCCTAAATATTTTCGATTATTTTTTAATAAAATTTATTTAAATTCTTTTAGAGAGATTAAATATATTAGAAAAGAAAAATATATAATGAGCTCAAATCCTAATGCTTCGGCTGGTGATATGTTATATGGTACTACACTTTCCGCGGAGTCTATGAAAGTTATTGCTGAAAGTATTGGAGTGGGCTCATTGCCGGATGATGCCGCTAAGGAATTGGCTGAGGATGTGTCATATAAGATCAAGAGAATTGTACAGGATGCTGCTAAGTTTATGCACCATTCAAAAAGGGACAAACTTGTACTTAGTGATATAGATAATGCACTAAAGGTGCGCAACATTGAACCTCAGTATGGATTTACAGCCAAAGACTTTATACCTTTCCGTTTTGCTTCAGGAGGTGGCAGAGAATTACATTTTATTGAAGAGAAAGAAGTTGATTTAAGCGAAATAACCCAAAGTAATGTTCCTAAGATTCCTTTGGATATCGCATTAAGAACTCATTGGTTAGCGGTAGATGGCATACAGCCTACCATACCAGAAAATCCACCTCCTTTATCTAAAGACTTGCAAGCTTTAGACTCTGTTAATCCTGTAGTAAAACTAGAACAGGGTGTTACAAAAGATACTGCCGGCAAACCTGCAACGGGCAAAATTCATAAGCTGAAAAATGTTGAAACAGTCCATGTCAAACAGTTGGCTACTCATGAGTTGTCTGTTGAGCAACAATTGTATTACAAAGAGATAACAGAAGCTTGTGTAGGTTCAGATGAGCCGCGTCGTGCAGAAGCTTTACAGTCGTTAGCGTCGGATCCTGGTTTACATGAAATGCTACCTCGTATGTGCACTTTTATTGCGGAAGGTGTAAAAGTTAATGTCGTCCAGAATAACTTGGCTTTGCTTATTTACTTAATGCGCATGGTAAAGGCTTTACTGGATAATCCTTCTTTGTATTTAGAGAAATATGTAAGTTATTCAAAATCTAGTTACCAAAGTCTTATATTTATTATAATGTAACTAATTTTAGCTCCATGAGTTGATACCATCAGTCACCACTTGCATAGTCTCCAAACAATTGTGCATGCGTCCAGAGTTGGATAACCATTGGGCTTTGCGTGATTTTGCCTCTCGTCTAATGTCACAAATTTGTAAAACCTTTAATACATCAACAAATAATTTGCAAACTCGTGTCACACGCATTTTCAGTAAAGCTTTACAAAACGATAAAACCCATTTATCCTCTCTTTATGGATCAATAGCTGGTCTATCAGAATTAGGTGCTGAAGTTATTAAAGTTTTTATTATACCCCGTCTTAAATTTATATCTGAACGGATAGAAGGTCACCTTCTAGGTTCATCACAGAGTAATACCGATAAAACCGCTGCGGGCCATATACGTGCAATGTTGCAGAAAGTTTGCCCTCCAATTCTAAAGCAAATACGTAATCCGCCAGATTTTTCAGATGAATATAAGTAAGTAAATAATATACTATAGTAAAAAACGAGAAAGCTGAAATTCCATTATAATAAATATTTAGAAATGATTTTGGTTTTCTTGGGCCCTCTTTATGCCAAGCAGTAGTGAAAGCTCGAAATGCTCCTTCTACAGCAGCTACTACAGGTCCAGCTATTATTTCAAGTGGTCCTATTACTTCAGCTGCACAAACCGCTACAACAATTGGAAGACCACAAGTCACACAAATAACGCCTCAAAGACAACCGTAAGTATGTTTAATTGCCTTATTATTCTGTGTCAAATTTGTTTTTGGGAATTCATACCAAATTATTAGCAGTAAAATCAATCTTCGTTGTAAAAGCCTTTGCAAGTCTTGCAAACCACGTCAAACAGCAACTAAATGTAGGCAGGTATGCTATGTTTGCAGTATTTGAAAAACTGGCAACAGCCTTTACAATAAAGAGTGATTGGCTACCCTTGTTATTTTTGTTTTACTATGCATTAGTAAAGGAAATCATTTAGCGCGTATATACGAATATCATAAAAAAATAAATATACTCTATTGGACCAAATAATTTCTATTTGCAACAGTAAAAGCTTAATTTTTATTAATTTATTTTTTTTTTGTTTATATAATTTAATTATGATAAAGACAAAAATTGAGTGTACTCGTATTATTTAAAATTTTTATCTATAAAATCATAACATATTTTAAAAATTTACAGGATTAAATAAAGTGCAAATTCTATCTGTCCTATATAACTGCTTATAACCTATGGTTGTGATTTACGCTGGTTATTTGCTTATTTGTAAAATAATTGAAAGCTATTTTTTCTTTTTTCATTAAAAGCAGTAAATCAAATACTTGAACAATAATAAAGCAGAGTATTCAAACAAACAAAACATTTCGCAAACGTTACAACAAAGTCATACACTTTTCAACATTTTTTTAATGGTATTGTACATGAGCAAAACAAAAACAAATACTTTCTAAATGAGAAAGAGCGCAAATGAAACAATTAGCTTTTCGCTCTTGTGCTTGCTTTGTTTTTTGTTTTTTTTCTCTTCTTCTTTTCTTTTTCTCTTCTTCTATCCTTTTTCTTCTCATTCATTTTTTGTTGTACCTACGCACATTTGAGTTAGTGTATTTGTACTACTCAAAACAAAAACAATGTGCGTAGGTACAACAATAGTTTTGATTAAAAACCAATTTGCGCGATCTCTAAACCACTTCCAAAAATTCTGAAAAAATTCTCAAAAATACTTTGCCTCATAGTGATCCAAAATAAGCTAATGCTTATCCCCATAAGCAATACATTTCATATACTAATGTCTGTAAGGTCTTGTAAATATTGAAAAAGTCAGATGGAGTGATGTATTTCTTGCACCGTTTTAAATAACCGAGCCACTTGAATGCTGCTTGCACAAATTCTCATGTCCAGAACATCAGGAGCGTCCGCCTCCTCAATATGTACATTACCAATAGTCACAGATGACAGGATTAAATCATCACAACGTCTTTGCGTGATATAAAACAACATTGGGTCTCGCGAGCATTAAATTAGACCCTGTTCGCGAGACCCACTCGGAGATTTTTCTCAAGTCATTTGTGAGGGAGCCTTTTCACCTCGTTCTCTAAAAGGATCGGCCTACGATCAAATGAGTATGAGTGACAAATGTTACTGTTATCTGCGAAGGAGTTGATAAGATTTGAAGTTAAAAGGAGAAGATCATTAAGGAAAATTAAAAATAGGGTAGGAGATAGAAAAGATCCTTGCGGCACTCCCGAATTTTGCCTGAACTCGTTAGATGAGACACCGACTAGAACCACTCTTATAGAACAATCCCTGAGAATATTCGTTATGAAACGACAAAAATGTTTACGACACCAAAGGCAGCTAGTTTGAAAATAAGAGCATCGTGCCAGACTCCATCAAACGCTTTTGAGATATCCAGAGCAACAATTTTAAGTACTTTCACCAAAGCCGTGAATATATCCATTAAATCTCTCAGAGAGTAATGCCAGCAGATCACCAGTGGAGCGAAAGCCATTCTGACGATCGCTCAGCAAGTTATTGGACCCTAAATACTTCATTAGGTGATGATTTATCACACTCTCCATAACTTTCGAGAGTGTTGAAAATACTGCTATTGGGCGGTAACTTTCGGGATTACTAGCCTCACACTTTTTAGGAATTGGTGTTACATTAGCAACCTTCCAGTTAGATGAAAACACAGCTGCACGGTAAGCCGCAGTGAAAAGGTTAACCAAGAAACAAGCGTCGAA
Organism: Metopia argyrocephala; assembly: GCA_963576795.1. Classification (NCBI taxonomy): domain Eukaryota; kingdom Metazoa; phylum Arthropoda; class Insecta; order Diptera; family Sarcophagidae; genus Metopia; species Metopia argyrocephala. Next base: position 127,092,916 of record OY756210.1, on the reverse strand, counting down.
GAGCACTGACTCACGACCAGTGCTGGTATACCATCCTGCTCAGAAGATTTATGTACGTTGATGTCTCTAAGAATCTTTTTGACAACTCGGGCTTTTTATTGATGTTGATATTGTTTCTATCGGTGTAGTTGAGACATCTGAAGCTGTTGGCGGTGTTATTGTTAATATTGTTTTTGGCATTATTTTTGATTATGTTGTGGTTGTTTATGGCACTGTTATTTAGGAGTTTGTACTTCAAAATCTTTGATTTATCGATGACAGTAGAGTATCCATCTCTATATATTCATTGTAGTATCGGCGCAATGTGGCGGGAATTTAACTGTTTTTTATTAAGGCCAGCACTCAAGGGATGACCCCTACTAATGCAGACCATTGTGCTGGTTTAGGAAAATATGAGAAGAAGGGGGAAGGAGGGTATGGGCCTTTGTATTTATTTTTAATGGGAACAAAAAATAAAATACTAGTTATTATTAATTAGTCTTTTGGTTTTTTTTATTACTATTGCCATTGTGAATTTAAGCATCACGGCACCCACCGACAGATGGCCCTTATGTAGTCAAATTGACAGCAACTTGTCTCATCAACAAAAATATAATATAAAAACTATCTATCTTCAAATTCCAATACAATGCACTGCATGAGTAGGGGTATTGGTCTTAATAAAAAAAATAATACTTTTCACTATTTTCTTGAAAACACAAATAGTACTTATAATTTGTTTATTATGACATGTTTTCGGCATTGATGTAAATTTATTTTAGCTATGGTTATCGTATTCTTCATCAGTTTTAACCACTAAAACTCACTAAAATAACTATAAAGGTAACGAGAAAACATCATTGAAATATTTTACTTTTAATTGTGATTTTTGTTTTCGAGATGGCGTTTTAAATTTTAGCAATTTAAGAGAGTAAATATTCTCATTAATCCGAACCTGTCTGTGAACCTGTTAGATGTGATTTCAGGGGATTTTATTGAAATAGCATAATTAAAAAAAATTAGTTGCCATTAAACTATGTATGTATATATGTAATTGCATTCAATGACTTTTAAAACCAGAGTAGGAAAATAAACAAAACTGAACGTTTGATCTCATTTTATTGTATTCTTTACAATGCGTAAAACAAAAATAAAACAGAAACAGTGAGAAAGATTGTCCCATTTAATTTTGTATATTGTTTTTGTTTTGAGTACTACAAATACACTAACTCAAATGTGCGTAAGTACAAGAAAAAATGAATGAAAAGAAAAAGGAAAGAAGAAGAGAAAAAGAAAAGAAGAAGAGAAAAAAGAGCAAATTATACGAATGTGACGGAATAACAAAGCAAGCACAAGAGCGAAAAGCTAATTGTTTCATTTGCGCTCTTTCTCATTTAGAAAGTATTTGTTTTGGTTTTGCTCATGTACAATACCATTAAAAAAATTTTTAAATGTGTATGACTTTATTGTAACTTTTGGGAAATGTTTTGTTTGTTTGCCCACTTTGTTTAAAACAAATGAATTTAATTTTGATAAAATTTCATTTTAAATTCTGAACTAATTTGTATTTCGATTCGAATCGAAAATCTTAAGAATTGGTAAAATTTTCGAATTTTCTAAAACTTTTTGTATTCATTATTATTGATTTTTCGAATGGAAAATATCTTTCGAAAGCATTTTCGATTCGAATCGAAATACAAAGTAACCCCCCAGTTGAAATTACTTTAATCCGAATGTCAATGGAATGCAGCTTTTTACAGTACTGTTTATCAGAACGTTTTTGGGTTTTTGTCTTCCATTGTGTTATTTTTGAAGGTAGGTTTTACAAGCCTTCTGCTCTTCAGTGTCTATGGTGAGAATCGAACATGTGACCTTCGAAATAACAGTAGTGCACAACACGCTTTATTTCACTGGGTACACTATAAAACGTTGAAATTGGCCTTTATTTAAATTTTTATACAATAAAACATTTTATTAATGTCTTAAGTTTATAGATAACATGTTATATTTTAAATTTTCCAGGAGTCCAGTTGTAACGACATTATCCCAACTTCGTGGTATACAACAACCAATTCAGACCAATCAACAACAAACACCACCCCCACCACCAGCGCAAAAATTTGTTATTGTATCTCAGGCACAGCAGCAGATAATACAACAGCCTGTTCAAACAATACAATTACAACAAACACAACAACAGCAGCAGACAGTTTATCAGCGTCCATCGACACCGCAATCAGTTTTGTTGGCAAATACAACTTCTCAGAATGGTGCAGGTGGCATAAGTGGTAATGGTTCCAATGCAAGTAATAGTAGTCTTATCAGTAATATTGGCAGCACTGTTGTTATTGGAAGTACAAATGTTGGTGGGAATATATTAAATCGTAACGAAAGGGTAAGTATTAAGGCATATAAATAATAGAAAAATTTAATATCATACAGGTATACTACTTTTTTTGTTTATAGTTTTTGATTAAATGAAAGGGAATGGTTCTTATATTGATAAGTGTTATATTTAATGTCGGCAATTATGTATGGAATATCAATATCAGATAAATGTCTACTTCTGTTAAGCTCATAAATGCGAGCCCTTTTGAGCACATTTTTCATTACATTCTCACCAAGGTTGGCAACCGAAACGAATTTCGGTATCGGTATCAGTACCGGTAAAAAATTATTTGTTATTTCGGTATCGGTATCGATATCGGTATCGGTATCGGTATACCGGTACCAAAATATTATTACCGGTATATATGCCGGTATATGTTATGGGAAGGGGGAAAGAGAGAATAGTGTTTGTGGACATTAGATTTAAACTTATTAATATCGTTTATTGTTTTATAAACGGGTGGTGCTGCTAAAGAAAGAACTCTCTCTATAATTCATTATACGGTTCACTGGACGATCAACTACGAAATGATGTGCTCAAGTGGTCCGCAAAAATTTGCGACTACTGGGAATCAAGTCCTTTTTTTTCATCAGAGCACCTCTCATAGTAGTACTGATAGAGCAATGAAACACACGCCGCATTACGCTGATACAATCGCTGATATGCACATTCGCTCTTTACTGTACTCAGTCGAGAAGTCCAAAATAGACTTTGAAGCACAGGCCCATACATGAGAGTTGTATTCCAATCTAGGTCGGATATAGGTCTTGTAAAAATTTCGAAGGTCAGATGGAATAAAGTATTTCTTGCACCGCTTTAAAAAGCCGAGGCACTTGACAGCTTCTTTCGACACTCGAAATATGTGATCATTCCAACGGACATCACAAATAATTCTTATGACCAGAACATCAAAAGCGTCCGCCTCCGCGATATTTATATTACCCAGAGTCACAAATGGTAGAATTAAATCATCACAACGTCTATGCGTCATAAAGCAAAATTGAGACTTAGACGCCGCCCGTTGCCAGGCCGGTGGTTGAATACAATGTGTCCAACCACCGCCATTCGAAGCCGTATCTTACAAAAAGGCCCATAGACAACGAATTAGCAAGTAGTACGACCACTGCCTGGGTAGTAATACCCCCCTTGTTAAGAGGTTTTTTAACCATCTAGCGTTACCACAACCACTACGTGTACTCCCCGAAGGGCCGCACCCAAACATCAGGCCGATTAGCCTCATTTCCGGAATGACAGGGAGCCCAGGCTAATAGGGGGCTCCCTGATGCCCGTAGTACCAGATTAGATTAGACGTCTCTGGTCAGTCCCTAAGATAATTTAGAGAACTATTAACCATCACAGGGAACATGTATCTATCATATTATGGATGGTATTACATACCTAATACTGTCCACAAGGTTTTAGTTCAAGGTTATGAAGTTATACAATTTTTTGATTTACCTATAGGTATTTAAAAAATATTTGAAAAAAGTTATGCGCTTTCTAACTTCAAAAACTTTTATCTCATACGCGAAAAACATCGCGAGAAAAAACAAATAAAGATTTGATGGCACATCTATTACTCTCTTCAGATCCCATATTGTCATCAGTTAGGCATATCTCAGTTACAAAAAAAGTTCTTTCAGATCTAAGTAAATATATAAAAGCTGTAGAAAATAAACAAATTGGAGAACTCGAAGAAGTTATTTTTGTTGATTTTTTCTTTTAATATATAGGATGTACGTTATCCAATTTTGTTAAAATTTTACATAATGAATGCCTGCCTGAACGAAATTTCATTTATGTACGACGACTCCTTCCATTTTTGTCCATTCGTTCTATGGAATTACGCACTGTGCGCCGGGGAGGTAAAACAAGTGTATGTATATAGACATATGTACATATGACTACAAAATTTCCAAGTGTGTTTTAAAATTTGCTACATCAATACAAACACTATTCGATTCTACACAAAATCGAATTATCGTACCTCGACATCAAATCTGTGTTAAATCCAATTTTTCTGACTTTCACTGCTGACATATTAGGTTTGTATGGGTTCTTTTCCAGTAACATCAAGTAAAAATTATTCAGTATGAAATTTACAGAGAGTACGCCGAAATTACTCTTAAACATAAAAGTATCTAAAAGGGAAACAAACAGAAGTCTGGTAAAAACAGCTGTAGTAAAAAAATGTCAACTAATATGTATACAAATAAAGTTAACATTTTAATGTGCCCTCAAAGAAAACTGAAATATATGTTTTCTACAGGAGCTTTTCGTATAATTTGTTTGTAAGTATCGGAACATACATATGTTTTGAGTAAATTTTCAGATTAAAACTATAGATGGCATATTACATAACATTCAACAACAGCAAGAATATGCTAAATAAAGTATGTAAAGTAAAATCGAGATATCACATTACATATTCTCTTTTTTTCTTGTGTCAATAAACATAAGCATAATCCAGTAAAAACTTTTATAAATTTATAAAAAAAATTTGTCCTAAAAAAAAAATAAAAAAATTCGCTTAAAAAAAGTTAAAAAAATTAATATTCTGAAAAAATGTATTAAAGGAAGAGGGATAAAGCAAGGTGGAAGAATCTAACACGACAAATAATCCCCTACCAAGGGTATATTGCCTTCTTTTTCTTGCTTCTTCTATTTTGCGTACCGAATAAGAGATCTTGCCTTATCGGCTTGAAAAAGGATGCTGTCATCTTGAAGTCCTATAATAAAGCTCCAGTTCAAGATCTTCACTGAAAAACCCCGCAGCGGTACTCGCTTTCTACTTTAACCCATCAGTAAAAATGGGAACTTTTCCACCGTTCTATATTCGAAATGAGAATTCATAAACCAGGGATAAACACAGCTTTGGAATTTATAAGTCGGTGTTTTTTCCAAAATCCGTTCGGTCTTATTCACGCGCCAAGGCCTGCCACTAAAAACTATTTACACAGATCCATAATTTCATACAAAAATTGCTTTACATATGATAAGAAATATACGCGGATCTAAGGTAATAGTAGTAAGAAAAAAACTGGATTTTCTACTATTAAAATATATCTTAACTTTCAAGAAAATCAGTTTTTTGTCTCCACTAAGCTATAATGATTTTTGGGTTAATACAATGATATTGTCGAAGTGCCATACTTTAAAATTAAAGTTTTGATATGTTGGTTTTCACTCTGGATAATAAAGTACACTTTACATATATAAGTATGTACAATATTAGCAATGTATACAACAGACTTTACGACCAAGAATGAAAAACTCTACATTTGGAAATTTTTTTATAATCGAATGTAATACTCGTACAACTTCTCGAATTGAACTGTAAGTTTTAAAAATATATTGCAATGATTGATTATAAAATTAATACTTAGCTAATCACAAACTAACATTTTCTCTTAATCAGAGACGAAATGGCCATAGAGGCAAGCTTATCCCTAAAAGCATACATTTCATATTATTATTATTATTATTATTATTATTATTATTATTATTATTTTTTGAATAATGTAATAATTTTAAACGATATACATATATATGTGCTTATATATTAACTAAGATTTTTTCTTTGTAGACATCGATTGATACAAATTCTATTATTATTGAAACAGAGGAAGTTCGGCCACCACCGGAACTAGATGATCTATCACACTTGGAATAGCTAAAGAAGTATTAATTTTTTTAAGCAAGATTTCGTAATATAAACATTATTAAGGTAAATTTCAAAAATATTAAAAGAACATTTAACTTTTTACTGTTAGAAATGAGTCAAGCCCGGTATACCTGAATAATAAAGGAATATTTTTGATTTTATTTCAGTTCATATCTGATACTTAATAACATTGTGATTTGATTGTTTTAATTTTACACGCAAGAACAACGCATGTGCTGTTCTCTATAAATATTGATTTTTTTCTGTCTCCCTAACCTATTACAAACTTCATTTGATTATTTTTATAAAGAGGGAAGGTTACCATTTATACATACATACAATATGTTATACGAAATACAAAGCTAAAGCATTAGGCAAATATTTGATGCAAAAATTGTTGCAAATATTCGTAATATATTTTTCTTTTAAGTAAACAAGTATATTTTTAAATTGTTTGAAAACAAATAATCAGGAGTGTTACGGTGTCCAGGTGTCCAAGTCAGAAATGAATGATATGAGTATATGTGTATCAGAACTAATGTTGAATGAATTGGTGTCACGAAATAATCGTTTTGGCTTGCCTTGTTTTGAACATGAACAAAACCAATATTTCAATATGCGAAACAGCCGTTAGGGTTTCATTTACATTTTGTTAGTTACGAGTATGTTTACGTTTTTGTGGTTTTGTTTATAATTTTGTGCCGTTGCATTTTAGTTTTGTTAAAATTTGTAAGTATAATTTAGTGGTAAATTATTACTATTGCAAAAATTTTAAGTTATTGAGGCTGTGGTTATATTTTTGTTGATGGTGTTGTTGTGTTGGTGTTGGTTGAATTACTCAAGTCAACACTAGATTTGGTGCTGAGGAACTGTATATATTTTTTAAACTAGGACTTAATACTGATTACAAAAGTAACAAAAATTTGGAATTCCTACGTGTAGTTTTCTGGTACTTTCTTTTGTGCATATACATATATAAAAAAAGGGATTTTGCTCATCGAAATGGCTATGGGGGTAGCTGATAGACATGTTCCATCCCAAAATTTAAATGTTATCTAGCATATTGTTAACGATTTTGTGGTAGTTGCTTAAATTGTAGTTTCCAAGAAAGTTTTTTATAACTTCAACAAAAAAGTCAACGCAGATCGTTCCAAATAATTCATTGAATTAAAGAAACTGGAATCTTTAATTAATATTTTTATTTGTGGAACATCAAAAGCTCCAGCTTTTATTTTCTCCTGGAAATTTTCTCGTTATATAAAAGAAACACTGGCCATTATTATCCAGAGCTTTGAAAAACTGTTTTATAAGACCTAGTTTGGTGTGCAAGGGGGAAATATAATTTTTTCTTTTGGAACAGGTACTTCCTGGGAATATGGTAGAGGTCTTCTGACTGATTTTACGACTGGATAAATAATTTGTTTAAGTTAAATTCACGTAATTTAATATAGCAAAAGTAGCAGTCATCTAAGTGATTTTTTTGTTCTTTCCACAGCATAGGTACTCCGAATTTCATACGACTTATTTGACCCTTCATACATTGTCTTAAATGCTCACAGCACATTTTACAAACCATTTGAGGAATCTACGGCTTATTTTCATCTTCAATTTTTAAGTTAAAATACGAAAAATAAGCACTTTTTGTAAATTTCGTTATAGGTTTCCTAAACTTTTTAAAATGTAACAAAACACATTTGGTTCATTTAGACAACTTCTCCGCGACGACGGCATGTTATTAAAATGAAATTATTAAACAATATTACCGATATGACTTCAAACCGGGCCGAAAAAAGTACGTGTGACAGTCACTATTAAAAATTGACATTACTCGTATATCCAAAACTACACATAGGAACATTTTTTTTCACATTTTTAGTATTACCAGTGTTGACATATTACAGAACCACTAACGGTTTTTCGGCACCATTTAACTTTTCTTAATATGTTGACTTGTTAATATTTATAACAAAAAAACAAAAAACAAAAACAGATAAAAACAAATCCTATAACTCTTTTTTGTGATAACAATTCAATTTGTAATTTATTTATTTCACTTATTTCAAAAGTATATACTCGTAAACATAACTCAAAAACTAATATTTTTTGATTAAGTAGGCAGAAATGTTGTCAAAATCATGTGTAATGCGTTGTGTATAATATTTATCCTGACCCGTACAAGATTTAGCACGTCGTTACGTTTTAACCCTTCTTTCATGTTTTAAGAGTGAATTTTTGTATTATAACGCTATTCGAATAAATGATTTATTTTGTTAATGTCATATTCATTAAAAAATATGATAAGCTAAGAAATTAGCCAAATAAACCCCTAACAAACGTACTTAATTTTTTATGAATACAGTAGTTATTCTATAAATGCAAGGAGCGTACACATACATATGTATATGTAAGTATATGCACATAAGTGGTGGTTTTTAGCGAGTAATGCTGCTTTGTGAGCATTCCCCTATAATTTGAATGAAATATAAGCATATTTGAGGGAAGAAATTGGCCGATGGGTGTAAACGATGTTAAAGTACTGTTTCATTCAACACGCATATTGCAGTTAAAGATTCCAATACATACAAAAATATGAGCAGAAAGCACGTAAAATAGCGAAACTAAAATACATTTTTCATTATACAGAAGTAGTTTATAGATACATAAGTAAACATCTCGGACAAAATATACAAAATATATTGCATTTTAGGAATTTAAATAATAATAAAAGAACAGGAAAAGGATTTTTATTTTAAATAAATCAAATTAGCTTTTTTTATAATAAAAAAGAATGCGTGCTCATTTCGCTAGTGATAATCCTACTTTAATGGATAATGTAGATGCTATACAGCAGCAGGATATCTCGAATACAACAAAGGAATCGCAGCCCAGTCTGACAGCTATTGAATCACAAAGTTTACTACATGATCGTATATTAGAATTTAAAAGTGATTCTTCTAAAATGGCTGTAGTTGGTGAATTTATTGACGACGTCATACAAAAAGCCGAGCAGGAAGCCAATAAACAACAAAATAATAAAATTAAAAATTCACAACAGGTTTGTTTTATATTTCCAAAAAATTATCACCTACCCACAAAAAGAATTTTTATTTATATTTAACGGTTTTACTTAACTTTTCAGGGTAAAAATAAAACACAAAAACAAAGTAAGTTTATATATATTTTTTAAATAGTAAAAAGCTTTTATTTTATGGAAATTTAAAGTTTTCTGGTGCAAAATCCCTTGCACATTTAGTAAGATAGAATATACGATCGCATGATTCCTTATAGTTCTTTTCTGTTTTAAAAAATAAAATAATTTTTTTACTTTTACAATTTAATAATAACTTACATTTAATAATAAAAGAATGTAAGTACTTACGTATATCCTTGCAATGAGTTAAAGCAGCTTTCGCAGTTTCTTGCAGTTCAGCAGGTACAACTATAGGTATTTGTGCTAAAGCCTTTGAGATGCTTAATTCACCTTTTTTAGTGAGCTATAAGCAAATGCGAATATGAAGTAATTTAATCAGCGATTTAAATACTAATATAACAAAAATAATGATACATATTTATATGTACATTAAACAACATACATTACAGTGTTGTCAGATTAGGGGATTTATCCCCAAAATGGGGATTTTTTTTTCTGAAATGGGGATAAAAAATTCATAATTGGGGATGGGGATTTTATTGGGGATAATCGACAAGTTTTCCTTTTAATAAGAAACAGTTGTAAGAATTTGTTAAAGATATGTGAAAGAACATTGTAACGATATGTTTTTGATTTTAAAAATATTACTGAATACATATATGTTTTTTTTGTGTAAAATAGAAACAAACAAGATGTTAATCACGCTTTTCTAATATTTTTCGGTCACAAAGATGCTAGATCATGGTGAATCCATTTTATTAAAACAACTGTAAACATACATAAATACATATATATATATATATATATTGCCATGAACAAGCTTCTCAAGTCTGTCGTTCGGAGTCGACATTAAACTGTAGGTCCCAGTACTCATGGATAAAAATTTACACACACAACATGAGTGCTGCGAGAAGCTAGGCCGTAATCCGTACTCAGGGTTGTAAAGGCCAGTTATGTATGTTTATATATATATATAAAACATATGTACATGCAAAATTATTGATGCAGTTTCTGTGGGGATTTTTGGGGATATGAACTTCGAAATTGGGGATTGAAATTGAAAACTATCTGATAACCCTGATACACTGGTGGACATTAGGTGAGAACATATCGTCGATGGAATTAAAGAATGCTGTAACTGAATTGTGTAAGTGAATTTATTTTCATCGTAGAAATCTGGGACCTGGACCAATCGACGCGTATTTTTTTTTCTGATAAAAATTATGCAAAAAACGTATTTTAGATTTTTTGTCAGTTACAGCGTTCTTTAATTCCATTGACGATATACATATATATATCAAACCGTCACCTTTTTTTAATTTTTAAAGTCTATTTTGATTTGTGCCGCAAGTTTGGAGGATGCCATATATAATTCATGAGCATATAAAACTAGAAACTTTTATGTAAGCTATTTTTTGATACGCGTAGCTAATGTTTATAATTTAGTCTATTTTTAATAATGCGTGAAATAATGTTGACGTATGTAAATAAAACTTTGTATAAAAAATTATTTTAAATAAAGGTTACGAGTAGTTTTACTACCTCTTATACTACGTATATGCACACTAAGGTGGCACTAAAAATTCAACTTTCGATTTTCAATTGTTTTCGCACGGAATATCGATCCAGTTGATATAAAACGGCTATGGTCAAAGTTTGCGTAAATCGGACAACTTTAAACCGTGCCCCAAAGATCTCAAAAGTCAAAATATGGTATATTGTGTATTGTTTAAGTATATTTATTGTTAATCTTATAAGCAATTACAATATTTCTTTCTAATATGGTTAAGAATATTTCATAAATTTTTGTTGTTGAAAAATTAACCCGTCTGTGCCCTGAGGGTCTAAATGAACCTTCTAAAATTACACAATTTTTTATTTGTTAAATATTTTATGGACAAATTTAATAAGATTAACTTTTGATGTTACTTCCTTTTTCTGGGGAGTGGGAGGATGTGGATTGCTTTAGGCCATTCAAAACTATCCTAAATTTATTACTTAGAAATGTGAACATTTACGTTATAACGAAGACTTAAACAAGTAATTACTATTGGCATGCCTGTGTTTTACCAAAAACAAAATTAAAACCGTAATATATAATAGTTTCGGTTACGTTATCTAGCTTAAAATTAAATTAAAGCAAGTGTTGAAACAAATCTCTTTTAATTAAAAAGACAACTTTTATTTATTTGCTAAACTAAATAATTCTGACTTATGTGTCACAGGATTTAACAGGGCCTAGGGTTCAGACATCATATCTTTGAAATAATTTTATCATCAGTGTTCATGGAAGCAAATATAAGTGCTTATACTGGTCCTGAAATAGTAATATTTAAGAAATTTAAGAAACATTTGCATAAAATACAGCAGGATGCTTTTTTGACTGGATTAACACACCCCAAAATCCAAAAAATTTTAGGTGGCTATCTAGGGAAATTAAATTTACAAAACCTGGCACTCTGCATTTAGACATATGGATGGCCAAGGCCATTTATTGCCTAAAAATTATTACATTTCGAGACCGGTTTTCCGAAATAACCGAAATTGAAATAAATGGTTTGATAGAAGTAGCTATATTTGTGATTAAGTGTTATTTGATTTTCTGGTTTAACGCTGATAAAGCAGGCCAAGCTCCTGTAAATGACATATAATTTTTAAAGAAATTAGAAAATTATAAAACAATTAACAACCCTATAGCTGAAAAGGCCATATCGAAATTGCGTAAACATCTCTATTATTTGACTGAAGAATGTGAAGGTTTTGCCTAATTCGACGAAGGAATCGATTTAGCAACTAAAGCGAAACTTGCTAAAAAGATTCTTGCAACAAACTAGTCTGAAAAAAATCTAGAAGGAGGAGTGCAATATCCAAACAGCTAACAATAAACCAACAAAATCTATCCAGAGACAATAATATAATTTTGGAGGAATTTTTTTCCAAAAACACCAACAAGCTTTTACAAAGGTTTAACATTTCTTCAGACTTTTTAAAAAAAGACTCATGTTGTTTGCCAATTTTAGACGACTATCGTAAAGGAAAGAACAGAATTTCGAACTTAAAAATTTTCAATGACTGCGCCGAAAGAGGAATTAAGCTAGTACAAGAATTCCACGACAAAATTACAAAAGATGAGGATCAGAGGCAGCATTTATTTAGTAATGACAAAACAAATTAATTTAATTAATTTTTTTAAGATTTTATTGTTAAAATTTGTAGTTTGTTTTTGTTTCAGGTTGTACAAAATTATATACAGCAATTTTCAAAAGAAGCAAATTTACAAAACTTAAGAACTAAGATGTGCGTCACTATAAACTGTAACACATCAAAAGTCAAATAAAAACTGACTGGAGTAAGCTAGAGTTAAAAATAAAACAGTTTTATTTTGCATTTTTATTACAGATTTATATTCTGTATTATTTTATTTAAAAATTAATTTAATTTTATAAAATTTTTTATTTTATTCATTATGCCATCCATAAGCAATGTTATAGTGTTTTCGGTGATTTTTTTGGTACCAGCTGTCCATTTATATCGAAAACTAGTAATGGTTTTGGGAACAGATGTACTCTTCTTTAGTTCTCTTTTGACCAGAGCCCAATATCTTTCAATAGGCCGCAGCTCTGGGCAGTTTGGTGGGTTAGCCTCTTTTGGAACAAAAATAACATTATTTTTATTATACCAGTCTATTGCGCTTTTACTGTAGTGACATGTTGCCAAATCTGGCCAGAAGAATGTTGATATGTTGTGCTGTCTTAGAAATGGGAGCAACCTCTTTTGAAGACACTCTTTGATATAAATATCTGAGTTTATTGATCCCAATGTAACAAACGATGCACTTCTGTTGCCGCAGCTACAAATAGCCTGCCAAACTAGGAACTTTTTGGGAAATTTTGATAGTTTTTTAGTTCGGAACTCTTCAGAAACATTGCCTCTACTATCCGCTACATAAAAGTCTTGGCCAGGAAGCTGCGCAAAGTCTGCAAAAACGTAAGTTTCATCATCCATTACACAACATTCGAACTTTTGAAAAAATTCTTTTTTGAGGAGTTTTGCTCTTTTTTTTGCTTCAATATTCTTCTTAGCATTTCTATCCGGAACTTTTTGGACTTTAAATGTTTTAAGGCCAGCTTTAGCTTTAACTCGGCGCACAAAACTTTCCGAACATTGCACGCGCCGGGCCACTTCGCGACCAGAAATGATTGGAAGAGCCAGCAAAAGCTTCTCAACCTTTTTGGCTTTCGCGTCGTTCGTTAACAGTTTTGCTTTACCTGTTCCAGGCTTTCTTTCAATTTTTAGGTCTTTGTTGAACTTTTTGACCATTCTGGAAACACATTGCCTGGTCACGTGGACTTCCTTAGCAACTTTTGTATAACTCCAATATGGTTTTGTTTGAATTATTTGAATAATTTTTGTATGCACTTGTCTTTGATTATCCATTATGAACTAACTAACAAGTCAAATTTGACAAACTGATACATTTTAAAATCTGACACATTTTTCAAAGATATTGTGATTAAGAAAAATAATTTTGATTAAAGGTGAAAAAAGTTATTAAGAAAAATGGGTGTTACACTTTATAGTGACGCACATCTTAGTTATAATTAAAGTGTCCCATATTTTATTTTGTACGTATTTACGTATTCTTTTTTTTTTTTGTTTTTGTTTTTTTAAGTTTATTTTATATTTAAAGTATTTATTCAATGTTTAATTTAATAAAACTTTGACACCAGCGGGCAAAAAGGGTTAATTATTTAAAATTGTTATAGATAATTTGTTAGCATATCCCAGGTAATTAAAAAAAGGGTAGAATATGCTGGTGGTTTTACAGTACAAAATTTATTAAACTTTAAAACCCACTACGCGCGGAAGGTCTAAATTTTTCATTTTTTTATAATTATTAATAATTGCACATTGTAAATGAAGTGGAATGATTTTTTATACAAATTCGGGAAAAAACGAACTTCTTAAAAAAAAAAACTTTTTAAAAATATTGGGCTTCAAAATCTGATCTTTGACCACTTTGGGGCACGGAATATATCTTTCCGATCTTCATCAGATTTTTACCATAAAGTTTTTACATCAAATTTAATGCGAAAAGCATTAAAATTAAAAAAAAAATTTCGTCCATTGACCTGCTGCCACCCTAATGTACATACATATACTATATTAAAATATAAAATATTAGAATCGTTCGAAAACGTAGGTTCAGTGTGTTGGTGTAATAAAATGTCATAAAATATTGTATTAATACTCGTAGGTGTAGTTAAACTTAAAAATCCTTAAAAACTTGATATTTTATTAAAAAAATACAGCTGTTTTAAAGTATATCCAGGAAAAAATGGTCTTACTCAAAGTTTAAAAATTTTAATTGCTTTATTTTAAACTATATCTTCTGCCTTTGGCGTTCTTTAACTTCTTAGGTAATACTCGTACAATAGGTATAAATATTTTTCCCAAATATAAGTTTTTGAGGTTTAATTACGCTTAAAGTTTTATAGTTTAAAATACGAGTAATTTTCTGCTAATACAGTTGTTTTGGAGTACTATATGTGATGAAAAATTTTTTGATTTGAAATTTTTAAGGATCTTAAACTAAGGAAAAAAATCTTCATATCGTTAATATGCTATTTTTGGTGCATACAATCACATTCACAATAAATTTTACTTTGTTTTTACACATGTATAGTATGTATACGAATTGTAATAACCCTATGTCCACTACTGTAAATACTTATTATAAACTTACTTACCGTGCCCGCCAACTGTGCAATACATTTTGTGTAACACTGAAAGGAATATTGAAATTTATATTAAAATTATTTTTATAATTTTGTTTGTTTTTACAAAATCGTTTAGAAATTTGATTTGTTAAAAAAATTATCGCTGTTCTGAAAATCGCAAATCACTTGAATTTTGTGTTTTCGATTTGAAATCGCCAAATTTATGTTCTGCAAAACGAAAATACTAAAAATTTGGCGATTTCAAATCGTTAAAGTATCCTGAGGCCTTATTCTGTAATTCTCCTAAGCTAAAACTCTATCGCTAAAAATTTATAAACTTGATTTAGAACTTTTTAGCTACGAATACAATTCCTAAACGCGTATTGTAATTTAAAAACTTCATGCCTATTACTTCTAAACTTTTTAATTTTATATATTCTAACGCCCAGCCTGTTTCAAAAACCCAAAATTTTAGCATTTTAGCTTAAGAGAATTACAGAATAAGGCCCCTGAAGTGTTTTTGTTTATTGTATTAAATCTTAATTTCTGGCAAACTTACCCTTTTTTAAAGATTCTTATTAAAAATTTATAAACTTGTATATTTTGTCGCAAAAAAAAAAAACTCTTAAAAGGAGCGTATACATACATACATATAGTACGTACATATATTTGGCTCTAGTTTCTTAAAAAATATTCTTATCTTTAAGAAATATATATATGTGTGTATATACATATATTTTATTTTTAAATTCCTACTACTATTGCCCGTATTCATAAAAAATATTTTTGGTTTATTAACCGTTTATTTGATAGGTATTGCATAGAAATTTGTCAAATAAACCCTTAATATACCTAAAATAGCTTTTCTGAATACAGGCATATGTATGTATGTACGAGTATATGCAAATGTGTTGGCTTACTAGACAACCTAACTGACTGTCATGAACAAGCTTCTCAAATCTGTCGTTCCGAGTCGACTTTAAACCATGGGTCCCGGTACTCATGGAAAAAAAATTACACACACAGCATGGGTGCTGCGAGAAGCTTGGCCGTAATCCTGTAATGGCCAATTAAGTATAATTATGTACATATATATGTATGTAAATTTCCAATCAAATTAAAAAAATATTGTTATCCGTTTATACTCGTAGTAGATGAAACCTGATATTAAAATAGATTTTTCAAATGTTAATTCAATAATTAAAGGGGGGTATAGACCATTCAACTAGTCGTATGATTTTTTAAATTTTTGCTTAGAAAAGTAGCGTTGTGATAGTGCGCTTGGGTACTTTTCCAGCAAAAAATTACGCAACAAGAAACTTACAGAGAGTAACACAAAATTTACTCTCAAAAATAAAAATATCTAGAAAAATACACAAATAGTTTTTTACACATATGATTTCGTATCAATTGTATTTTTTTTACTGGCATAAATTTATCCAATAAAAACCAGTAAGTTCTCTTGCATCGAACTATGTAGGTCTGTTTCTTTACTCTACATTGGGCGCTCGCGGGATCCTAATTTTACCAAGAAGCGTTTCCGTACACAAAATTTGGGTAAACGAGAGAAGTTTTGAGAGAGTAACATTCTTCTTCTTCATGTCAGAGCTGAGATTTGAATACGGAGCTCTCATCTAGTAAGCCAATACAATACATACTAGACTATGGCAACCACAATTAATAATTATAATTTTTAAAAAACTTTTGTTGATTTGATGAAAAGAATTACGTGTATTAATTCAATTAAAAATTAATTGATAATAATTTAATTTTTTTACTATTTTTTTTATTAGTGGATGTTATGTTTTCTTTTACTAAGGAGACAGAGTTAAGCTTTTGTTGTTATTATTATATCACAACATGATATTTACATTTGTAATAAAAATTAATAGCGTTTTTGTTTTTTCAATAATGACTTATGTATATATCGCACACAAAATCATAAAGAGTCACAACTTAAAAGTGCGTTTTTTTTTTAAAATCTGTTCACAGATGACACCTTTACCGACCACGCAAATATAATGGGTACCACTGTCTTCCTTTTCTGAAAAACTACAGTTATGTCTATTTTTATATAACTCGTTTCGATTATGTTTATCAACTAAAGAATATTATTTTTAGTTGTTCCAAAGCGATTATAAGTTATTCAGTCGTTTTCTTTCACATACTCGTAAATGGTATTATTGGTAGCATTATCGCCTACATTATTTTGAAATGTGAGTTTTCTAAAGAAATAATACATTATAAATTAAATAAATTTATAAGTTTATTAAGATACAGTCGGGCCCCGATTATCCGTAATCCGGTTAACCGGTAACCCCGATTAACCGTGATGGCTAAAGTTCAGTCTATGGTTTTTTGTTTGCAATGTTTTCAAATTGTTTGCTTCGATTAACCGTGATTATCTCTCTTATCCGTGATGAAAACGGCGAATTCCCTTGCTTGCATACCATGAGTCAAAAGCATTCACAAGAGATTAGTTTAATTTTTAAATATGAGAAGAGCGAATTAGATTAGATCTAAATATATTTAGTATGGCATCGTTACCAGTGGTAAAAAGGCAGAAAAACGTTTTAAATGTTGAAGATAAATTTAAAATAAATTACGAGCCATCAAAAAATAATGTGAGTGTTAAAATGCTAGCTAAAAAATACAAAGTTGGGATACAGACCGTTTGTGACATTGTCATCTTGAAATAATTTTTTTAATGTTAATATGTGTGTATGCACACCAATGTTCACTTGTTAAATAATAAAAATATAAAAAAAACTCTATAATCAAAATTGTTATTCGATTAACCATGACCATGTAATACCCACACAACTCAGAATTACCGTTTATTACCAAAATTGCAGTACAAAATAAAAAAAATATAGTAAACCTTTTTTTAAAAGCGTTTTCATTACAGCCAATTTTTGTAAAACCGTTTTTTGCCTCTACTGAAAATTTATGAATTTTGGGTTGTGACTCTTTATGATTTTGTGTGCGATATGTAAATAAAAGGCAAAAATTGCTTTATTTTTTTTTTGTTTTGTTTAATTCTTACCTTCAATTCCTCATTATTTTCATCTAAAATTCCATTGCGTAATTCATCCAACTGTTCTACGGTTAGTTTAAATTTTGGGGCACAGCCATTTCTCATCATATTTAATGACTGTTCGAATTGTTCCATGGTAACCTATGCTCGTATAAGTGAAAAATTTAGAATTTGACATAAAAAGTTTGAACTTATTTATTATTTTATAGATATAAATTTTTTTAACTCAACAAATGCCTATATGTATGTACTTACAGCAGTTATTATTTGAATGCATGACAAACTTAATATAAATGATTTAAAAACAGAATTTTCTTTAAAAAACATTTTCATTTCACTTTTATTTCTTAACTTATTCTTTTATCTCGAACTTTTTTACAATAATTGTAATCAAATATTAAAAAAAAGCATAAGCCTTCTCTGGAATTCCGTGTGGTTGTTAAGTTTTTAATAAAAATCTTTTTTATATTTGAAATCATGTTATATTTATAACTTTATTACACTCAAATATAAAATAACCGAGTTGATGAAAACTATCTAATTATAGCTAATAAGTAGGTACTTAAATATTTTCAAAGTATATGTAATTAAAAGTACAGTTATTAATTAAAATTGCTTTAGGTGTTTTAAATTTATGTAAGAGAGTTGGAATAAAACTTTCGAGTAAAACAAAAAAAAAATAAAATAAAAAAATCTACAAAAAAATTTTATTGCACGTTATTAACAAAGATGGTGCAAAGATGAACTACATTCTATGTTGTTATTTATATACGAGTACAACTGTGTTCGATAAAATAGATACATATGTATGTAAATAGCCTACCAACGTTTTATTAGCCAGAATAAGATTTACAGTCTAATTCATAGTAACTTCTTATTTTAGGTTTAATCTATACATTAGTTATGTGACATTATCTGTCTTATACATTCAAAATAAAAAATCTTATTTATAAACCTTTAATAAGAGCAAATTAACTATTGAACGATTTTAATGTCATGCTGGCATTACCATGATGATGCAGACTAAAAGCTATCGGTTTTTTAGGTAATATTTTAATATAATAGTAACACGATTGTACATCAAATTCATGTGACTTAAGTAATATTTCCTGCTGTTAACAAAAAATAACTAAACAAATTGAAAAATTAAAAAATGTGTGCTTGGAAACACACAGGACAGAACTTGTACCTCCTTCCTGTGTATTGTGTATAAGTAATTCAAAATAAAAAAAATTGTTTAGCCATTTAGAAAATCAATTTTGTGCAATTATATTAATTGTATTCATTGTAAAACAATATTTTCCACTTTTATTTAGACAATACAAATAATCAAAATCACAAATTTCGTTTTATTGCACGGTTAAAGTAGGTAGAAACCTGCAATAAAAATTTCAAATTTATAAAAGGTTTATGAGAACGTTATGACACTGTTTGTTGCTTATGAATACAAAATTTAGAGTTAAAAAGTTAATTTTTTTGTGGGAATTTTAGTTAAATATATTTAATTTGAGTATTGATCAAACATATGTATGTATTTGAAAGTCAGTATGGTAGTTTGAAACTTAAAATAATGCAAACAAATAAATATTGTATTGGGTACATACATACATATGCATCTAAAATTTCCTGACAGGTGTCAAGAGCAGAGAAAGAGAACGGTAAAATCATTGTTTGTTTTTTTTTTTTTATAATAATACACTAAAATACTTATGACCATTTAACCATTCTAAAAAAAGCTTAATGTTTATTTAATGCTTAATCTTTGAACATGTTCAATATGATCATTCACTTTATAAATTATTTGTTGGCTTTTATAAATCAAAGACCAGAATTCAATTTTCATATATATGTAAGTCTTGACTATTCTAACTAACACCTCTGTATTATTAAACATTTTAATTTTTCTAATTATTGGTTTATAGTAATAGAAATTACGCATTTATTATACATACAGTATCGGACAAAACTAAAGCACGGAATTCTTGCAAGTAAAACTTTGCTTCATACCACGGAAAACAAAAATTATACTTAACAAAATATATAATACATTTTGTATATGCGAAAAAACTAAAGCACATACTAAAATAATAAAATATATCCTTAGAATAATCTAATAGTTAGTGGCCTAACCGTTATTTTTTTAAAGTCTTGCGCACCTGCGACGCATGGACTCAATTAAGTAAGATATCACTTTTCTAGAATTTTTTTTTTCAACAAACTACTCTTTCGCACATTTGAATGTGAGTTTGGAGTCATTGTCATTATAGTCATTTTTTTCTCCACGAATGGAAGCATGACGTTTTGCCAATTGTTCCTGTAAAGACAACGATTCAAAGTGCAATTAATTCTGTGAAGTGGTTCAATACTATGCGCAGAAAAAAATACCCAGACCATTACGTTGTTTTACTGTAACTCTGCTGTATCTTTATTTCACCAGATTCTTTTAAATCGCTTTTGAATTCATCAGAGAATAGAACAGAATTTCATTGAAAGGTAGTCCAGTTAATGTGCGTTTTTTAAAAATCAATCCTAGCTTCACTTTTTTTTTCTGAAAAATACGTTTTTTTGCGCTTATATACGATTGTATGCCACAGTCTACAGCTCGTCTTTAAATCATTGTGGATGAAATATTTAAAGCCAATTATGAAGCTATAAATCTTCCTGACATAACATGCTCTTAAAAAAAAACTAATTATGGCTTTGTCTTCACGTTTTTGTTTTTCTTATATTACTATTAAGCGCCTTAGGAATGAGACAAATTGCTGTGAATTGATCATTCAAAGGCCAGTGTTATACCTTCACCCTTGAATGATTAACAGCAATTGCCTCATCGTTGCATGTTGATTGTGTGGTGAATGTGCCTTCGCTAAGTAAGTTTAGTAGGTTTCTTACGATACGGGAAATTATACCACAGTGAATGCTTATCTTTATAGTTCCTTCACTGATACACTACTAACAAGAACATAAACTATTTTTTTTTTAAATCCATTAAATATTTATTTCGAAGCATTATTTCCTTAAATTATTTAAAACAAACTTTCCTTTTAAAAGCAGGCAAAAAACTAAATGATCATACGATTATTTTCTTTCAAATAGATCTTGAAATAGCAAAATTAAAAAAAAAAATTTATTCAATGCTAATTCTGTCTTACAAATAAATAACACAGTAAATATTCAAGGTAACATGCTTTAGCTTTGTCGCTGCATTATTTTACTTATTGTTAAATACTTAGAACTTATTGTTAAATACTTAGAAAAAAAAACAAAAGTGTCCTTTTTAATGTTTAAAAACAAACTGGGTATTCTAAATAAATATAATGGTATAAAAGTTAGTGTGCTCGCACAGAAACTTACATGAGCGAGGTTCAATCCCAGCGAAGGAAAAAAATTATAAAATAAAAACTGGCGGTTTTTCTTAATTATAATTAAAAAAAATATAAGAGGTCACCCCCCTCCAAGAAGTCCATCTTGAATAAACCGCTTCCTCACATTTGCAGTCTATTCTATCAGAAACGAATGATCAGGCTACCTTCTGGGACCAAAACAGCTAACCTACCGAAGACGCTCACTACTCACATTCGACATCCACCGACAGATGAGACAATTGCTGTTGACCATTGAAACGGCGAAGGTATAACACTGGCCCTTGAGTGGTCAAACTGACACCAGCTTGTCTCATCAACAAAAATAAGGCGCATAATACATATGTACACAATCTATAAAAAAAAACAAATTCTATCTACCTTCAAATTCTAAAACAATGCACTGTATGAGTAGGGGTTTACCTCTGAGTATTGGTCTTAAAAAAAAAATAATAGTTGTGATATGAGCCACAATATTCGTGTTATTATATAATTTGCAGTCATGTAGGAATCCGTGTTTTAGTTTTTTCCGATACTGTATATGAAATCAAAAATAAACGAACAATATATTATATTCTAATTAATTATAAGGAGCAGACTGACAAAGTCCATAAGCTCGAACAATTAAAATACATACATAGTATGTATGTATAGTATGTTGTTGTATTTACTTATGGTATACCTTCTTATCTTTTTTAATGCTTCGTTTTTTGTAATGAATGATTTTTACGCTCAGCGTTAAATAAATGAAAGCGTTAACGATTTATCAAAGCATTAAAAACAGGGTTATCCAAACAATATATTTTTAATACACAAATCTGTTTTTTCTTATTTGTTTACACTTTAGTTGTCTTTTGCAACTAACTGCCATCGCTAAATAAAAGCGACAAGCGTTTTCTAGCTGCCAAAATTTATCAGGCCCATACAATTTGTATGGAGAATACCGAAATAACGCGGTGGCAATGCCTTGGAATTGGAAAATCCAATGTTGACAGAGGGTTAGAGCCATCCCTAAATAAAATATATACATATATAAATATATGTATGTATGTATAGCATTTTCAGTTTAAATTAAACCTTTTTCAAAATAAATGAAACCTTTTTCAAATTAAACGAGACGTTTTTCAAATAAAACGAAACTCTTTTCAAAATAAGTGAAACTGTTTTCAAAATAAATGAAACTTTATTCAAATTCATTTAAACATTTTTCAAATTAAATTAAACCAGTTATAGAATTTAATACAAAACAAAAGAAAAAAAAAAAAAAAAAAAACATTAATTTTTAATTATGGATAATGCCAAAATCCATAAAACCCAGGAAATTCGAAATATGGTGGATAATAGTAACTGTACGCTTAAATTTTTACCACTTTATTCTCTATTATTTCTATTTTATTTCTATTTTAATTGTATGTACATATTGGTATGAACTTCTTACATCAATACTAAATGTTTTTGTGAATATGAATGATAACACAATTCCCTCTCTTACGCTATAACAACATTTTTTTTTCATGTTATAATATTTTACCCTAAAAACGATCCATGCAATGTAATATTAAATACAACTAAATATAAGGTTTTGCTATACCAGATCTAAAGAACGGCAAAGTTGTGAACAAAGCAAGAGGATTTGTAGTGAAACTTTTCGAGTCGATTTGCAATTGTGCCAACAATGCAGCAACAGCTCCTGTGACACGCTTTAAATTTCGCAGCGGCAAAAGATCCTCATCAAGTGCTGATGGCATCGAAAACAATGGCAAATTGGACAACAATAAAAAAGAGGAAAAATCCAAAAAGAATAGTAATAATGGTAAAAAGAGTGATAAGATAAAAAGCGATGAGATCGTTGAGGATAAAGGCAATGAAGTACAAGAAGCAATAGAGTTACAATAGACACATCTGTATTTGTTAAGAAAAATACGAGTAGTATAAACTATAGTATTCATAAAATGAAAGATAAAAATTATAAAATTTTTTATAGACTTTTTGAAAAAAAAAAAAATAAATCAATAAATAAATTTAAATTAATCACTAAAGTGTAGTAGAAAAAACTATTCATTCTTAAGTTACGATAACATTGTCGAAAGGTTTCTGTCTGAGAAATTAAAAAGACGAATTAAATTTTCATACTCGTAAATGTAAATTTTCTGAAAACACAATTAAAATAATCATATTTCCCAATACTTATAAGCAAATACATTCTTACATACATATTTGTCAATTTTATGGTATAACTTAAAATTAAATACATACATACATATACACTAGTATATAAAGAGAAAAAATCAAAATCAAAATAAAAAAAATTAGATAAATCATAAAATAACACTCTTACATTTCTGAACATTGAAGATAATATTTCAAATAATATTTCTTTTCCTTTCGTTTTTTTTATCTGGGGTCTGTCTAATCACTGCCTTTGATATCGGAATGTATCGGAATTTTAAATTTTGGTAGCATCGCATTCAATATCAAATACAATGAATAAACAGACAATTAAAATTAGCGGCAAACATTGGTATCTGTTATAAATTAAATTATTTTTATTGTACGTGTATAGGACAACAAAGGACAACAGGCAAACAAAGTACAATCACAAGCTATAAATTGCAATTATAAATTTTGTTTAAACTTGAAAATTGAAGAATGTTCACTTTAACGAACCATTTTGATTATCGACTTCACTTCATAGAACAAATTGTGTATGTGTATTCCCAAAAGGAAGTTTGTGTCTGGTCGACCAGACAGGCGCTGCATAGTAAATATTGGCGTGGAAAATATTCTTTAATATTAATTTCTTATTCTCAATGCTCAGCGAAGAATTCCTATTTATAAATGGAATAGTTAGAACATTTAAATTATTCACAATATAAGATATGTGGTCCTTAAATTTCAACTTGGGGTTTAAAATAACACCCAGTTACTTGACTTTTAGTTTCCACTGGATAGAGAAGTTGTTTAATAATATGTTGTTCTGGGGTAGAAAACAAGCCTTGCGCTTTCTTGTGAAATATATTGCCTGTGTCTTATCTGAATTAAGTTCTGTTCTCCATTTCATGAAATACCAATGCAGCTCATTCAGCTAAAGAAATTCACTAAGAAATTTTTAAATTTTATATGAATAAATTTTAAACAGCCCAAGAAATAAATAAAATGGTGCTCAATTTTATTAAAAAAAAACTCACAATAATTAAATTAAATAATAAAAAAACAAATAAAAAATAAAAATATCTGGAAATAATTAAATGAAATTCATTTTCAAATTAAAACTGATCATTTAAATTAATTTCTTGTTTAAGTGATATTTAGTTAAAATTTTAAATGTAGTCTTCAAATGCTCATGTTTTAATATACATATATGTATGTAGTATGTGCTTAAGTACATATGTATGTACATACATATGTAACATCCTTAATACGAATACATAATTCATCTAGATGTTATGTAGTTATAAAAAATTATAGGTAAAAAAATTAATAATCAAATTAAAAATACTTTCAAAAATAACGCACACAATCATTTAAAAATGTATTTGTAACTAAATCCTCTATATTTACTATAAAAATACTCGTAATATGAATGTTTATAAATGTTTATTGTTTGATTTAAATTGTGATTTCAAAAAAAGTACGAGTTTATACATATGTATGTATATTTACACCATTTACATATACTATGTATGTATACACTTTTGCAGTTTTTGAAGTTTTTATAAAAATATTTACTAAAAACTAGTGTTTTTTTAAACCAAAATGACCACTGAATCTATTTAAAATTATACAACTGATTTAAAACTGTATGTATGTATATACTTTAGCCAATATTATACAGGATATTGACTCTAATATTGTATTTTTTATAAAAGGGATTATATTGTATTTTTTATATGTATAATAATCGTATCTATCCTATATGTACTATATATTTTTATACCTTAAGTATATGTATAGTAGTATGTACAATGCATACTCGTGCTTACGTGCATATGTAGTTAATTTCTTTATTTACATTTTTCTACATTGTATGTACACGTATATTTATGAATAATGAAATGGGAACCTTTAATTAGCCTGTTCACACTAACAATATATATATATAATTAAAGTATGGACAATTAAAAAAAATAAATAAAAAATTTTAAATTAACCCATTACTGCAAAAATATTTTTGTCCGTATTCATAAAAAATATTTCAGACGCCTTATTCTGTAACTCTCCTAAGCTAAAAATCTATCGCTAAAAATTTATAAACTTGATTTAGGACTTTTTGGCTACGAACACAATTGTTGAACGCTTATTGTAATGTAAAAGCGTCATATCTATTACCTCTAAACTTTTTAAATGTATATATTCTAACACCCAGCCTGTTTCAAAAACAAAAAAGTTTAGCATTTTAGCTTCAGAGAAATACAGAAAAGGGCCCCAGATTTATTGAGCATTTATTTGACAAATTTCTATGCAATACTTGTCAAATAATCCCTCAATAAACCTAAAATATGTTTTATGATTACGGGCATTAAGTTTTAACTTAAGTTTTTTTTTAAAGAATATCAAATTAGAAATGCACGCCACGTACGGTTTTTTGAGTACAAACGGTATTTCCAACTTAAAATATTAACACTGATGTTTTGCTTAAAAGCAAAAATTTACAAAATATGTTATTTCTAATAGGATTCTAATAGGTTTGTAATTTACTTGTGTCCGATTTATCGGACGTTATGCTGTAATGGATTAAAATTAAATAAAGTGTGCATGCTGCACATGATTTAGTATTAAACAAATGTTATGTGTATTTAAAAATAATGTGACAATGTACTAAAAAGTTAAGAAAGAAATATAAAATTAAGCAATTTGTTGTACCAGTAAATCTGCATTCGAGAATTCAAAATAAAGAGAATAAAAAAGAGTATAATAAAAAATAATAAATAAAATGTGTCAATAAAAAATAAAATTGTCGTTTTTTTCAAGCAACCCTAATTAGGATGTAAAGCGCGACCTAATTTAGCGCTTACCATTAAGGCTATAATAAATGAGTAACTTAATTGAGAGAAGAATAATTTTTACTTGCTTTGTTTGATAAAAACCACAAAATAAAAATTACATTATAAAATTGGCCTGGAAAAAGCTAAAATAAAATAACATTACTGAACAAAATGACAAATAAAATTGTAAAAAAGACGATAACAGTTGTTTTGCAGCTAACTTAACATTCTGTAAAAATCTTCTAATCTTTTTTTTTTTAATAAGGCCAACACTCAGGAGATGACCCCTACTCATGCAGTATATTGTGCTGGTCTAAAAAAATATGAGGGGAAGGGCGAATTAGGTTTAAACTTATCATTAAACTTTATATTATACCTTCTAGACGGCTTGCCCGATTTCAATTTTCAGGGGTGATTGGGGTCTGTGTGGAGGGTGCACATAATAAATTTACGCGAAATCGGACCAGAAAGTAGGCGTGGTACCTCCCATGCAAGTTAAATATTAATTTCTTTATATCTTGAGAAGTGTTTAAGCTGAAGTTTCTGAGTTTGGTTAATTGATTTCATAGTCATTAAAAATCATTAGTCCAAAAATGTGTACAAATGGTAGCGGTAGGTGTAGCGAAGCACGCTAGGTTTAGGCTAGTATTTTATAAATATACACTACACTTGTCCAAACGTCACACTTGATAGCAATGTGAGCATTTTTAGACAATATAGTTATTAAGGTGGTCTTTCCTTTATCAAAATTATTTGTTAATAAAACTTCATATAAATGCTTAGCGCTAGGTACCACATACCGTGGATCTTAGCTTTTTGTATAGTTGACGTAGTCCTTATTTTCCAGAATATTTAAAAGGCGTATATCTGTAAAGCTGAAATCGAACTCTCCGCAATCGATAGCTTCTTTTATCCTTGAATTGGTTTTGAACTCCATTACTTGCTTTAAATATTAATCAAATGAATTTACACTGGGGGAAGACGCTATGAAAAGTTTCATTTCAACCGAAGTTTCCTTTACTATGTCTCCAGGTTGAGATGAAATCTTTTCAAGTTGTATCTTCAATTAATTTAAAAGTTTTTCATCATTGGATAGTTTAAAAACTGGAAAATCCCTTCTGCCCCTTTTTTATTTTTGGCTTTATCATCATCAGACTTATACACCCACAATCAATCAGTTGCATCAGTGGCATTTTCATCATCATCTATTTAATTCTTGTAATCATCTTCATATTTATTACTTAAAAGCAACTATTTTTTATTGTCATATTTATGTCCGTTTTGAAACCGTTTTCATTCGCTCAAACCATGGCATAAACAGATATAAAAACAGTTTTGAAATTTCGACATGTTTTCACTGACACCGCTTTTGAAACCTGTTTGAGCCAGACCTAGCGTTTTCAAAATGGAGGATAAACGCGTACGATTTTGAAACCTTTATGAAAATCTGCTGTAAGGAATCTTCTGTCAAATTTGATGGTGTTGCCACTCTCTTCCATTGCTTGTTTTTATTATTCTGTGTATTATTATAGAAAATATGAAGAAATTAGAATTTGGTGGTAATTGTTGTAAATTCGAATTGTAAATTGTTTCGACTCAAAACATAGGCATAAACGCATTTGAAGTTATCGTTATGAGTGAAATCGTTTTGTGTCGAACTGATTTCAAAACAGGTATAAACTAAGTATATTACATATTCAATACTTTTAGTAAATTTTTTCTATTCAAGTATTTATACAATTTTTTTTTTTAATTAAAAAAAAAAGAATACAATTTAAGCAAAAGAAATACTATCGAAAACTCGATAATGAAACGATAGTCATAAACTATCGATAGTCCCGCTAGTACTAGCTGCTTTACGCTCTAATTTTGGTTGGTCCGTAAGTTTTGACTGAACTAAAATGTTAGCAAAAATATATATTGTAATCGAAAAAGTAGGGCCCTTGTTACTTGTCCATACATGAATATTACCGGTGTGGATGGTGAAGAAAAGATCGCTAATAAGGCCTTTGAATAGAATATTAATATTATACTACTGTTTTATAATTTTTTGCATTTTCTCTTGTTTTTATACAAGAACTCCAATATATTAATATATAATTAATATTCGTGTATAAGAATTTTTTAGTCAACTCTACTTTAATGGTATTGGATTTCAATGTAGTGGGTTCGCAGGGTAAGCTAAAGAAATATTTTATATCTCTTTCCTGATTTCCGAACGGTTACACCTGTACGTGAATACTGGGATATTCCCACCTTGGTACATGGCACCAGAAGGGTTAAAACTCTCAGCATTCTCTGTATTAAAATAGTTCCTCAATCTAGCACTTGTTTATTACTTTATTCCAGGCCTGTTCAAAAGTAACAATGTAGTTGTGTTGGTGAGAAAATGGTAATTACAATGCTGTACGTGTAAGTAGCAGTATCTGCAGTTGTATGAATTTTTTTTAAGTAAAATTTATATATAAAATTTCATCCAAAAATTTAATTACTTTAAGAACAATTTATAAATACTAAATGAAAAGTACTTTTAATTTTTTAACAAAAAAAAAAAAATTTTTAAGTTAAGTTTTTTTTCATTAAATTTATTAAAAATTTTATAAAAATAATGAAAATGTCGCTGAAAAACTTTTAAACTATATTTTTAAGTGTTCTATGATAAATAAGGTATTGCATTTGCAAATTCATTTATAATAAAAAATTTTTGTGTGCATTGCTATTAATTTTGTTCCCACTGCAAACAATAAATCAGCGTACATCCACCACGCATGTTAACTCGTCGCTGTCTCAGTGACGACTGAAAGCAAGAGCGTAAGAATACATGTGAGTTTAGCTAAGGAACAATTGTGTTAGAAATTTTTATTTTTGAACAGGCCTGCTTTATTCCATAATTTCCACATCACAAATGCGAGTATGTACGAGTACATACATATAAAAAAAACAAGCAATAAAGCAGCACAAGACAACGCCAAAAAGGCCGACGAAAAAATCAAATGCAATTAAAATATCAACGTCAATATTTTCTATAGAATTGTGAATATACTCGAATGTATCTATGTATGTATGTTAATCGTAATTGACGTGTGGTCATATTGCCAACTGGAATAGGAATTTGAAACACAACATACATCAAAAACGTCGTTGGTTTTTTTGACGACACTACAATAGAATAATAGTGAATACGAGTATATTTCCCATTACTCTCGCTCAAGTGCTTAAATAAAAAATCCGTTAAAAAGTTAAATATATTTAGTTTTACATATATTTGTTTTTACTAAATATTATTGGATTCCTTTTTTAAATTCAAATAATTTCTCTTTGTAGTTAATAATGCAAATTAGTTATTAAAATGCATGTGTAAACCTTAGCCGATGTTGTGAATTCGGCCTATCAAGATAAAATATATTATTGTAGTATAAAATATCAAAAAGTCTTAAACAAATTATAGAAATTATTGAAAGCGAAAGTTATTTCCTCGCTTTAGCCACGCCACACATTACATTAGTAGTGATTTAACAATGAAATTGAGCTGAAATTACACCCAGAAAGCAAAAAAAGAAAAAAAAGTATGACTATGGCGATAATTAGCAGCAGTATAAATATCAAAATATCATACACAATTGTATATTGTAAACGTGTTGACAGTAGAAACTCGATTCTTTTAGATACCTGCACAGCCCGATTATGTCGAATATTTGTTCTATTTCGTTTCTGTTTTTAGTGCATATTAATGTACATACTTCTTAATTTTTTATACGCTAACACAATGGCCCATAATCATAGTCAAATAATACAGTCAGTAATTTTAAAAACAACTTTAAATAAAAAAATTTTGTTTTTAACGTTTTCGGCAACATGTAAAACTAATGGAAAGCAGTACGAGCTAATTTATTTAACTTGAAACTATGCTTTCATGTTTAAAGTAAGTTTTTACTTGTCTAAAGTTAACAAAATTGTTACTTTTTTCATGACTTTGATTATGGCCCAATACATACTACATACGTATGTTTATTTCGAGTTTTGAGTTCAAAAGAAATGTAAGAATCTGGTAATAAGGTCACATGCAATAATGCTGTAGGAAATCATATAGTTAAATTAATCGTTATCGAGAAACCGATTAATCCACTTTGATTAAGAAATTTTCTTTTCTGTTCTCTTCAAAGAAACAAAAGTGCTTGGATGGTACTGGCCTTCTTTTATGAATGACTCCATAAAAACTTTGTTCGAGAGGTAAGCAAAAGTAAAGCCTATCTAATTATAGGGTGTTTTTTATTGAGGTATAGAACTTTAAGTTGGCATCACTTTTTTAACTGGCGGCCATTTTGTCAGCTGTCAAGTGATTAATATTTAGTTTGGTTTGCCATTTCATCATGAACAGGTTGATAAAAGAACAACGCTTGCAAATCGTGCAAATTTATTTCGAAAATAATGGTTCAGTTCGCGAAGTTTACCGCAAGCTCCGTCCATTTTATGGTCGACATAATCGTCCATCAGAGCAATTAGTTCGGTTAACCATGGATCGTTTTCGCACTACGTTTACTCTATGTGATAATACGCATCCGCAGAGACGTCGAACAGTGCGCACCGAAGAAACAATTGCCGCTGTAGAGCAAAGTGTTGAAGAGAACCCGAATGAATCGATTCGCCACCGTGCACAGCAATTGGAGCTTTGTCCATCAACTTTATGGAAGATTTTGCGCAAAGATCTCGGCTTGCGACCTTACAAGATACAGCTTGTGCAAGAATTAAAGCCGCGAGACCATGCAATGCGTCGTGATTTTGGTGTATGGGCCGAAAATGAGATTGATCTCGATGCTGATTTTCATCGCAAAATTTTGTTCAGTGATGAGGCTCATTTTTGGTTGAATGGCTACGTCAACAAGCAAAATTGCCGCATTTGGAGTGAAGAGAATCCACATGAGACCCTTGAGACGCCATTACATCCACAAAAACTGACTGTTTGGTGTGCTCTATGGGCTGGTGGAGTCATTGGGCCATACTTCTTCCGAAATAATGCTGGAGAGTCAGTTACCGTTAATGGAGACCGGTATAGAGCCATGATAACCGACTATTTTGTTCCCGAATTGGATGGCATGAATGTGGATGAGTTGTGGTTCCAACAAGACGGCGCTACATGCCACACAGCGCACGTCACAATCGATTTATTGAAGGAAACATTCGATGAGCGCATAATTTCGCGGAATGGACCTGTCAATTGGCCACCAAGATCGTGTGATTTGACACCATTGGATTATTTTCTTTGGGGATATGTGAAGTCGCTCGTCTACGCCAACAAACCAGAAACGTTAGGGGACTTGGAAGCCAACATTCGTGGCGTTATTGCCAACATACGGCCCCATATGCTCGAAAAAGTGGTTGAAAATTGGACCTGTAGAATTGGCTTTATTCGAGCTAGCCGCGGAGGCCACATGCCCGAAATCATATTTAAACATTAATGGCATAAAATTATCCTTCCAATAAAGCCAAATTGATGGACATTAAAACGATTTTCTTGTGTTTTATTTCAATTCGAAGTTCTATACCTCTAAAATAAACACCCTATATTTATTCAGCATGAAATAGCATAAAAAACATTAAAATTAGATAATTAATTAACGAAGTTTAATTTATAATTTCTTATCAAGAGTTTAAGGTAATCACCGACCGCTCAAACTTATTATGGCCAAGGCGACAACCCGACTTAAGTAGAAAATTAGCCCGATGGGTATTCGATCTTCAATCGTATCTAGTATCAGCCATCGTAGAGGCTAAGATCATGAAGTGCCAGATGCGTTATTAAGATGCCTTAATATAAAGGTTTCAACATTAGATATTACAGCATCAGAAATTGATTTTAATTCCTCACACTATTCTGATAAAGAAAATAATAAGAATACATACATACATAATTGGCCATTAGAACCCTGTGTTAGAGTTACGGCCTAGCTCTTGCAGCATCCATGTTGTACCGGGACCTACAGTTTAAAGTCGACTCCGAACGATTAATTTGAGAAGCTTGTTTGTGGCATTCAGTTAGTTTTAGAGCTTTTGCCAGAAGACTGCTGAGAGGTAGTCGCCGAAGGAATTTTTTTTCCTTTCTTTTTTTTTCAAGATGTTACAACCACCACTAGACCACGGCAACTACATATAGATAGATAGATTTAAAGCAATAAGGTAAATGAAAATTCTGCCAAATATCCCAATCTTAAGGTAACACAATTGATACTCGAAAATATATTTACTACCACTTAAAACATTACAAAGGAGACGCACAGCAAGACATTATAGGCTCTTGTACAACTACTAGTTACAAGCACACGGTACACACCACACACACTATTCGGTGCACTGTGTTGCTAAATACCTAAATACTCATATAAACAATTTTTTTAGTTGTCATTGCGTGCAAGAATCAAGTTTCTACTGTATCTAGTAATATCATGTGAGAAATAAAAGTATGTATATATAATATATATACAATTTATATATGTATATACATGTACCATTACTATTGGAATTAAATTTACTTAAAATACAGTCAACGTACATATCAATGTTTTATATTTATCATTTATACGAAAGAAAAAAAAAATGGGAAAAACAACAACCGGCATTAAAAATACGAAATAATTTTAAACAAGAATTAATATTCACAAAAATTGTATTTTAATCTCAGCAGTGATTCCAGTCACAACAATAATTTAAGCATTTATCGAATAGTAGTCATAATATAAACGTACGGAATAAACGTATTACGAGTAGTTTTTTGTTATCGTTAATCGAAGCTTCTTAAATGCATATAAAATGAGCCAAAAGTAATATTGTAATTGTAAGAAATTTGTGGTGAACTAATTAACATTTGCTGAAAACAGTACAACAAAATATTTTTTACTTAAACTCTCTAAAACAATAAATAAAAAATTAAAAATAAATAGAAAAAATGCAAATTAAAAAAAACAGTGTATGTATCGTATCTCAGTAAAATATATGTACATACATACATACATACATATATGAATCTATTGGAAACCTAAGTCTTGCTTCAGAATTTATTACTTTTAGAGTCAAAAAGGTAATTTTATGTGGCACACAAGTAAATATTCCTTCAGAAGAAGGAATTCATTGTTCTACAGTTTATTAGAAAACATTTGTTATTTCTTGTTATTCCTTCAAATTATTAATAAATAATAACTTTATGCATTACAAATAATGAATTGTAATACTTATTACGGGAATGGTTTCCGGAATCAAAAGATTATACATTCCTTGCATTACCTTTTCGATGGTACAACGCACGGTGGTTTAAGAGTGCCATTAATTCATTTCTTCCATGTCTTCTGATCTACCTGATTTTTTCATAGTTTGTAGTAAACAATCCAATTATCATGTGCCAAAAATATTCGTATTAGTCTTATATCTTTATTACGTTTTTGTCTAGAGACATTCTTCAAAGTTCACCTAAGTGAATGAGTTTGAAATGACCGTATTATACGAGTACATACATATATCCCAGCAGAAAATTTTTCAAATTTGGAAGCAATAACTAAAATTGTAAGCAATAGAGAAAGCATTATATTGTTTAAGGCCAGACTGACTATCTTACAAAGTCGTGCGATTATGTCAAAAAAAATCTGATAAATTTCTGTCCTACAATAGAAAATCGCAACAAAATTTGCATTTTTTCTGTACAACTATTCCACAAAAAGCAACTCTGATCTCACAGAAACTCTCATTTTATGAAAAATTTCAAAAGATTATAAAATCGTACACACTTGTCAAAAAATCTGTCACACTTATATAATTTTTGTCCACACTATCACACAATCTGAACACACATGTAATTTTTGACATATCGAACGACTAAATCTGATAGTCAGTCATGGCCTTTAACGCTTACAAAAATGGTACAGGATAAGGTATTATTTTAATTTTTTATACTATTTGCTTACTGGTTGCAATAAATTTGCATTTCTATTGCATTTTAGCGGCTCATTTCATATAAAAATCAGTCGTTATTGATGAGCATGTGTAAGTGATTGTTCACAATTTCTCCCTTACAAAATAGCTTATTGGTAAGCAATAATTTCTGCTGGGATGTTACTTTCTATAACTTCATACTTTTAAAATACTCTGGTTTTGACACATTTGCATTTAATATGACAATATGCATGTAATTGAATTTGCGTTATCTCTCTATATAGTATAAAATTTTCAATATTTCGGGTGTTGATGCTCACAACACTTTTCCATCGATTTTCATTAAAAACTCAATTTAATCATTAACAAATTCTACACTGTATTTTTAATTTATTTCAATAATTAAAAATAATTAATTTTTTTTATTGTTTTCTGTTGTTTTTATGAAATTTTAATTTCTAGATATCGTTGATTTGTATTTTTCCTAGAAAAAGTTTCACATCTTTTATTTGGAATTTATGTGCCTCTCAATAAGTGGTAAATCAGAATGGAATTAAAAATAATTCTAGGCTTCATAGTTTGCATACAATTCACTTATTGGTCCGGAGCTCTTGCTGCAAAAGATTATATAGGTAAGTTATTAAACTTCTGCAAAGCCTAGTGAAGATATGTATGTAAAAAAAAGTTTATCAGAACAATTATGTGTATTCTTATGAGAATTATCCTCCAGGGAATAAAAAAGAGAGGATGGAGAAAAAAATTATCAAAAATTATGATTTTGACAGGAGCGAGAAAATTATAAGCGGTTGATATGGGTTTGACCGATAATAAAGTAGATAAGAAAGTGAAAATTACAAAATGGGAGAAGAGAAAAATTTCTCGGAGAATTTTATATCAATAATGTACGTTCAACAAATGAAATTTATTGCCTAATGTTAAGAAAATTGAAAAATACCTGATACCATTAAATTTGTTCAACCGTCTCAGTCTCCCCTTTTTTACCACATATTCTACAGAAACTGGTAATACCTATGCAATACAATCTAGTCCTCAGACCATAATGAACTAAAGAGTCCTAAGGCTTTATACCATGTATAAATGCGTTTAAACACTTTTGGTCGCCACTCAATGAAAAAAAGAGATAAAAATAAAATTTTTAGATATGTTTTAAATTACAGTTCGCCTCATATTTCTGCATTATTTTTTGAGTTATGCCACTCTTCTCGCAAATTAGCGATATAACGTGCAGATTGTGCAATCTCGTGCCGCTCTATAACACTCTCTCTCTGATTGACATATCGATCAACCGATCTCGCCAGATCATTTGGAAGCCTCATTCCCCACAATACCACAATGCCTCGGAAACCAGTTCGGTTGTACATTATACAACCCGTAACTGATAAAATGCCGAAGTCAGTGCCCTTCACGCAGCACGATTGTCCACATACATATATCAGGTTCTTCATTAAGCTCTTCCTGTCTGTCAATTCACGTAAAACACAGGATCTGTGAGATGTCATTGAAATTTTTTATTCGTGTGCATTTATGTGTGATTTATAGATTCGTTTGAATATCCGTCATGACTTCTAGCGCATAAAGCAGTCTAAGTTTGACAAACTCGGCATTCAGAACTTTACGTAAAATGGCTATGCCTTAAATAGTCAGAAGATCTAATGTAGCAGAAGCTGTGTGGCACATAACGCTTGTCGTTGACAGTGATAACGAATTATGCCGCCAGACAAAAATCCACACCAAGCAATTATTTGTTTGGGATGCATTGGAAGCTCTAGGATCTCATACAGATTAGTGTCGTTGTAAATTCAAATTTGTTTT
Source organism: Metopia argyrocephala (assembly GCA_963576795.1). NCBI lineage: Eukaryota > Metazoa > Arthropoda > Insecta > Diptera > Sarcophagidae > Metopia > Metopia argyrocephala. The sequence continues at coordinate 127,056,879 of OY756210.1, read as the reverse complement.
TTCCCTTCATCGTTCAATATGACTTTCGATGGAAATATTTTGACGTTGCTCGAACAAACCATCCATTTTGATGAAACAATTTTATTGGCTTTTTATACATATTTTTATTATCAGAGAACACCGACAAATAGTTTACATACACACATACTCGTATCTAAATACAATTCCTTATTTAAAAGGTAAAAATGACAGAATACATAAAAATAACCACTTCCTCGAATCTACAATGAATGTTCTTTATACTTTGAAACATTTTTATAAAAAATAAAGCAACAGGACAATGGAAACCAAAATTGCACAATATTTTATACTTCGAGATTTTATCATATACTTATATGTATATTCATATTTGGACAAAAAAAAGCATTTTAAATTAAAATATTTTTCGCAGTTTCCTAGGAACCGAACATTATTTGACTCTCTACAACCAGAACTACATTTTTCACAGGTTTACTTACTTACGTAGTTAGATGGCCATAACAACCTGTTACAATTGCTTAAATTTTGAACGGTTTGCTACCTATGGACTTAAACCGGGAAAAAAGGTAAAAAAATCGAATTTTTTTGATTTTATACTCGTATGTTCACAATTTTTGTTCTTCATGACAAGAGCTGCAACTTTGCCTCAGAAAGTAAATCAAAATTCTAAACGGTTTGCAAGATATGAGCCTGAGAAAATTATGACTTTTGCAAAAATCACACCGAGGTCCCATAATGTTTGGAGGCTCATAAACGAAATTTCATGACTTTGGGCAAAACTGGGAGACACGGGTCTTCTTTTTTTTTTTTTTGTCTTTTATCATGAAGTGGTGTCCGTATATTGTTAATTTTTTGTTCGTGTTGCACTATGTTATATTTTTATGCATGAACAATGTACAATATGATTGTGTAATAAAGTGTGTTTATTCGTGTCTTTACTAGATTACTCTCGTATGGTAACTTGTATGCATGTAATGAGTACATATGTACGTACAACTAGAAGAAACATTTGATATACTGTCAACATGTTTATACATACATACCTATGTATATATTTTTATTAAGAATCTATTGTTGTAATTTAATATGAACTTTATATATGAGTGGTAATCACTCGTCGTTGCAAACGCCCTTGCAAGCCTTGCAAACAAACAATCGTAGCATATATGCGTATATTTTGTTATTGTTTGACTTGTAACATTTCCGATAGCGCTTGCAACGAAGAGTGATTGCCGCTATTGTTTTATAGATTTACTTGAATTAACGGATAATGATGAGTTTCAATGGAGTAGACATGCAAACATTATTACTGACGTTAACAAATCAAATTTTACACGTCATAACATAAGTAAACGGCAGACAACGGCTACTAATCAATTGCAGGTAAATTTAATTTATAAAAAAAGTATTATTTATATAATTAAGTTGCAAAAGTTCAATGGAGAGAAGAGTAAATTTTATGTAATAATCTACGTTTTATAAAAATTTATTTATAAGTTTCATTTTAATCTTTTTGAGTTGTGTGACGAGTAATGTGGATTTGTTTTCAAAACAAACAAACAAAATTGTTTGATTCGTGCTTATCTTACAGAAAGTGAAATTAAAAATTATTTATATACACTCGGCAGCATAAGTCTCCGTATAAGAATATAGATTAAGATTATGCGCTTTTTTTCTCTTAGTTTCACTTTACATTATGAAATACTTTCAGGCATTTATTTGAACCCAAAAGCACCAAAACTGTCAATTGTGTTTATGAAAAGAAAAGTGGTTTCAATCCTTAAATTTTATTCGTTTTTCGTTTTCTCAAGAACCGTTTCCGCATGGAATTGAACTCTGTGACATGGCTGATTAAATATAATTTTTAAAAATTATATTTTTCAAAGCCAAATAAAACTCAATTGCACAAATTATGCTACAAATTGATAAAGAAAAATGTTGCAGTAATGGTTATTAAGCAAATGGATAAAAAAAAGTTGTAAAAGATTTTTACAATTTAAAATTATAGCATTCGATTCCAAATTCACTCAAGTGATAATAAAAAAGTATTAAATTTGTCGTGGGAATATCGTTTTGGAATTTTCGTGGAAAGGACGGTATATGTATATTGTTTTACTATAATTTCGCTTCTGTTTCAACCGTGAATCAATAAACATCTTTTAATGAGTTAAAACCAATTGTTTAATGCAAGATCATAACAAGAGTCATCTCCACCATATAAAAGAAATCCACCATTTTTTATAAAGGGTGTTTTTTATAGAGTGTTACAACTTTGAGTTGGCATTACTGCTTTATTGGACCACCCACTGGAAGTTGCTTTTTGCTAAGTTTGCTTTGAAATTTCAATATGAATCGACTTACACCAAAACAACGCGTGCAATTTGTTGAAATTTTTAATTAAAATAATTGTTCTTTTCTATTGATGCCGATTTTGAATTTCCATTCAAAATTTTATTTTCCGATGAAGCCCATTTCTTGAATAGGTACGTAAATAAGCAGAATTGTCGCATTTGAAGTGAGAAGCATCCACATGCTTTTGTTGAAACACCATTATATTCACAGAAAATTACGGAGTCATTGGCTCGTATGTATTCAAAAACGATGATGGTCAAAATGTTACTGTCAATTGTGAACGGTATAGAAACATAATTCGAAATTTTTTCGTACTTCAATTACGTGGCATGAATCTTGTTGATATGTGGTTCCAACAGGACGGAACCATATACTACACAGCGAGTGCTAAAATTGATTTGCTCAAAGAAACTTTTGATGAAAGAATATCTTTACGTAATGGTCCAACTAATTGGCCACCAAGATCGTGTGATTTAACCCCATTGGATTATTTTCTGTGGGTTTCGAAGAGTTACCGTTATTGTTGAAAATTGCTGTTCCAGATTGCGCTTTCTAGCCGCCAGCCGTGGCGGCCACATGGCAGATATTATATATAAACATTATTTCAAAAAAATTTTCTTTTCAATAAAGCCCGTTATATTGATATTAAAAATATATTTCATTACATTACTATTATGGTTTAAACTTGTGTTTCTCTATTAAAAAACACCCATTACTAAATGTGATTTCATTAGTGATGACACAAAAATAATCGATTTTTCTATAGTCATTCTAGTGATGACACTCAAATTTACGAAATATGTATATTGAATGGGACAAAATGATTTAGGAATATTTCATCGAGATGTTGAATTTTAGCCCTGTACAATTTTTATTGGAAAATTTCAACATCTTGGCAAGTTCATGGAGGATGCTGGATATTGATAAGTGTGAAAAGCCTATTAATGACAATTTTCGATGTATATGCATGTTAGGTTAGACATAATGAAAAACTTGTAGAAAAATCTGTTGATTCTTAGCAGCAGAATTCTAGTTAATATGCATTTATCAACCAACTGAAAATAACAAAATAATTATTCACAATCATAATTAACTTTTGTTAAAGGAAAATCGTGGCTTTGGAGCCTGTCGAACCCCTAGCGGTGAAGAGGGTACTTGTCGTCATGTAATTTATTGCCGTATACCCGAATTAAAAGACGATATCTGGCGTCTTGTATCACATTTATGTGTTATACAAGGAAGGTGAAGTATAGTAAGAATACAAATGTAACACTACTTTAATTACCTTAAACTTTAGCACAATTGGTGTTTGCTGTCCCTCCCATATAGTAAATCGCTTAGGACCCCAAATTATTACTGATGTAAGTGGTGCCGACTTAGACGGTCCTCGTATAGTAAATCACCCCGAACAACGTGGTTGTGGTATAACAACCAAACAGTTTCCTCGCGTTACTGGCGGACGTCCCGCTGAACCTGATGAATGGCCTTGGATGGCGGCCTTTATAAGGCCTGGTCTTCCTTATATATGGTGCGGTGGTGTATTGGTAACTGATCGTCATGTTTTAACAGCTGCTCATTGTATTCACAAGTTCAAAAAAGAGGACATGTTTGTACGTTTAGGCGAATATAATACACTGCTATTGAATGAAACTCGTGCTAGAGATTTTCGTATTGGAAACATGGTAACTCATATTGATTATGATCCATTGACATTTGAAAATGATATTGGCCTGGTAAGAGTGGAAAGGCCAACCATATTTAATACTTATATATGGCCGGTATGTATGCCGCCGATTGGAGAATCTTGGGAGGGTAAAATAGCGATTGTTACTGGCTGGGGCAGTCAAAGATTTGGCGGTCCTCATTCTGATATATTAATGGAGGTATAAAAAATAATTGAGAAAATTGTTTGAAAATTTAATTTAACCCGAATAAAATGTATATTCTTTGTCTTATTAAAAGGTTAATCTACCGGTGTGGAAAAACGAAGACTGTCGTAATGCTATTGTCGAACGTGTACCAGAATCAACATTGTGCGCTGGTCATCCTGAAGGTGGTCAAGACTCCTGTCAAGGTGATAGCGGTGGACCATTACTTGTGCAATTGCCAAATCGACGTTGGGTAACAATAGGTATTGTTTCGTGGGGCATACGATGCGGTGAGCCCAATCGTCCTGGTATGTATACACGCGTGGACAAATATCTACATTGGATCATTGAGAATTCTGATATTTAAGAACTTAGTAACAACAAATATCACTAAAGTTTTTTTTTATTAATAATCAATATTTTAACTCATATTTTTAAGCATACATATATACACATGTACATATCAATTTTTACAAAAAACTGTAATATATAAATTGAAATAAATCGTATACAGGAAATGTAACATTGTTGTTATAAATAACAATTTAAAATATGTATGTATGTATATGTGGAAATAATAAAAAAAAACACAATTATACATTCATATAATGAATTCTTAGCATTAAAAATTAAGAAATATTTTATAATTTAAACTAAACCTACTGAACTTGCTGTTTCTTTTTCAAATTCTGTTCTGCTTCATCAAATGCAATTTTGTAAACATCATCATAAACAGAGGCAAAATGTACTTCAATGTTGTCAGTTATGAAAGAGGGTAATTCAGCCCAATCTTTACGATTCTCTTCAGGTATAATAATACAATTTATACCACTACGTTTAGCCTTAAAATGAAAGATTTATGTATAGTATCTCAAGGCAAAAACAAAAAGTGTAATTGACTTACTGCAATAGTCTTTTCCTTAATACCGCCCACAGGTAAAACTTTTCCTTTGAGCGACACTTCGCCAGTCATTGCAATATTTTGTCTTATTGGTTTATCCGATGCCAACGACATAAGCGCCGTTACAATTGTTACACCAGCACTAGGACCATCTTTTGGAGTGGCTCCTTCAGGAACATGTAAGTGTATATTGCTAAAAAAAAAATAAATGAAAATATAAAATTATAATTTCTAGAACGCTCTAGTATTGTATAGAGACATTCAGTGCTGTTCTGTATTTCGGATAAGAAAACGAATGTTTGCATTTCTTAGCTATGTTATATTCCATTTTCGTGTATATTTTTTTGTTTTATTTCATTTTAGTGGAATCAAACCGAATCAGTAAGTAAAATTTCCATGCAGTTTCAAAGCATTGATTCTAATCCATAATATTAAAGGTTTTGTTTAATTTGTCATATTATTTACACAACTGTTCGAAAAAAAGTTGCTGTAAATTATGAATATAAATTTTAACAAAAAAAAAAAAAAATGCCGATTTTTTTGATTCCGAGTAATTTTAAATTTCCGCAAGGATCGATGCCAATTTAAATACAGAACATAAACGATTAATTGTTGTTTTTCAATTCCAAAAATATTGTAATAATATACCTTTTTTCTAGGAAAGTATTTTTTTCGTCTATAGTGCGCATAAAATTGCGTGCAACAGTTAAAGCAATTTGTGCAGATTCCTTCATGACATCACCCAAATTGCCGGTTACATTAATTGAACCGCTAATATTTTCTCCTTTTGTTGTTTGTATAGTATTACGTTTTGCAGTTTCAATATATAAGGCGGAACCACCCATAGCAGTCCAGGCTAAGCCCATAACAACACCAGGTGGTGTTTCTTCATACATACGATCAGATGAGAACACATGTTTACCTAAGAATGATGTAAGATTATCTTTGGTAACATCATGATGGTCGCCTTCTTTTTTCACAATTTTAAAGGCCACTTTACGAATAACTTTTTCTATATGTTTTTGCAAATTACGAACACCAGATTCACGACAATAACTACGTATAAGAGCATTTAAAGCATCGTCACTAATCGAAATGTGTTTTTCTTCCAAGCCACAATCACGCATTGCCTGCGGAATAAGATACTGGCGGGCTATTGCAACTTTTTCTTCAGCTACATAACCGGACATTTCTATAAGTTCCATACGATCGCGTAAGGGTTCAGGTATGGTATCAATTACATTTGCCGTACAAATGAAGAGAACATGGGATAAATCAACTGGAACATCCAAGTAATGATCTAGGAAATTAGCATTTTGTTCTGGATCTAAAAGTTCTAATAATGCCGAACTGGGATCACCTTGATAGCCTCTATAAATGACAGTTAAACAACATTAGTAGTTTGCACTATCTTTAATTATTAATGTGAGAAACACATACTTGCCAATTTTATCAACTTCATCAATTAGAACTAAAGGATTTTCAGTTTTTGTTTTCTTTAAACATTGTATCAGTTTTCCAGGCATGGCTCCTACATAAGTACGTCTATGGCCTTTAATTTCGGCCACATCTGTCATACCACCAACACTGAAACGAAAATACTCTCTGTTCAATGCACGAGCAATAGAACGAGCTAAAAAAATAATTTTTAATAATTAATTATAAAATTTTACCAATATTGCAAGTTACATACCAATACTAGTTTTACCAACGCCAGGAGGCCCATGGAAACACAAAATTTTACCCTGAGTTGAACCCTTTAATTGACTAATTGCTATAAATTCTAAAATTCTTTTTTTAATATCCTCCATGCCATAATGATCATGATCAAGAATTTCTGTTGCCTGTTCCAAACTGAGATTTTCTTTGCTGGTAACACCCCAAGGCAAAGACGTTAACCAATCCAAATAGTTACGTGTGACATTAAATTCTGAACTATGGCTTTCCAAAAAGTTCAATTTATTGAGCTCTTCATCAATGACGGTCATAACATTTTCTGGTACAGTTTTGTCCTTAAGTTTTTCACGATATTTTTCGCCAATGGCATCCTTGTCGTCCTTTTCAATGCCCAATTCCTTTTTAATGGCTTTAAGTTGCTCATGTAGAATGTATTTACGATGCTGTTGTTTTACTTTTTCTTCGACCTCACGGCCAATTTTCTGTTGCAACTTTGAAAGTTCCAATTCTTTTTTTAAAATTCCTAAGGCCAATAGAAGACGTTTTGGGATCTGAAACACGATAATGATATAAAAGAAATACAGAAAGTTAATTAAGTTTTTTGATAAAACGAGAACATTTCCTTATATTCGTACAAATGTATATTAAAATATCACATACATTCATTTCTTCCATAATTTTTTGTAAATCTTCTGGTTCGGCAGCTGATAAAGATGCACCTAAATCACACAAGTATACAGGATTGTCGACCACTCGTTGATTTTGATGTAACATTTGTTGTAAACTTTCTCTAAAAATAAAGTAAGCTTGAACATCAATATACAGCCATAACATTGTACAAACAAATTTTCTTTTTCATTTAAATACCTGTACAAAGGATTCATAGTGATTATATCACGTATTGTCTTTATAACTTCCTGAGTTAAAGCTTTCACTTCTTCGGTGTGTTTAAAGTTTTCATGTTGAACATTAACAACTTCAACCATAAGCACTGGCATTGATTCAGCTGGTGTTTGAGAACCGGTGGATGTGGTCGAACTCTTTGAGGTTTCACCTTCTGCAGAATTTTTTACATCTGTAGCTGAAGCTGCTTTATCAAAAACTGTTTCGGTTGCTGAAGAGGAAGGACTTTCTGGAGGCAACTCTCTTTTTTGTAGTCGTCCCGGTCTTGATTTTCTAGCCATTTTACGACGTTCTGCTTCGGAAGTTGGTGTTGTACTAGAAGATCCTGTCTGTGCTGTTTCATCAGCTGGTATTTGCATTTTTATATTAAATAGTGGATAATGTATAGTTGTTGTTTTTTCTGAATTACGAATTATACGAAATATATGTTGCATTTGGACAGAAGAATAGATATGCAAAATACATACATACATACACATACATAAATATGAATAACTAAGATATGAAATATTACATTTTCAGAGAGAATTTTTCTACACAATGCTCGTATTTTTGAAATATTGGCAATTCATGTTTATTATAAAGAAAATTGGGCCTTTTCTAAAATAATTGGGATGTCATAGTATCTACAGTCATAGGAATCAAGGCCTAGTATATACACATAAGGCCAAACCCATTTTACAAACATATAATCACACAAAAACAACAGGCAATTTGTTGTTCTGTGACGATGCTTATATTAAGTCTTCTTGAGTACTTTTCCAATGCACTTTTTCGAATGTATAGTTGCCGGCTGTAACCTGGAAGACGATACGTTCGCCTTGGTCTCATTTACCGCCATACCCATTTTAGCAGACTACCGTTCAATAGCATTAAAGACTGGAGTGACATCTCGCAAAACACTGTCCATGACGATATTGAAGAGGTCGCAGGATAAGGGATCGCCTTGTCTGTAACCTAGCACGTTATTAAAATTGCGGCATATACGCGATCCCTTATTGGGCTATCGAACGCTGGTTATAATCGGCAAAAAGGTGGTATGTGTCGATTTGCTTTTCATGGATCATCTTTAAGATTTAGCGCAGTGTGAATATCTGGTCAATGGTTGACTTGCCAGTAGCGCGTAATTTCAGTAATTTTTTACAATACGATATTAGCAAAAACAAATCGAAAATGTTTGTAGTTTGTAGTAACGATTATGTGATTTGATTCACTAAGTATACTTTAGCGATTGTCGACAGCTCTAGTGTTCTTTATGTTTAAATTACAATAATATGGCTATGAAAATGTATAGAAAGTAAGTAAAGTTACGCATCCTTCCTTTTTTTCGCTACAAAAGGAAATCAAAATAGTTCCCAAACACACAATCCAATAGCATACACACATTAACGTTGTCCCTGACTACAAAATTCCAAAATAAAAAAATTAACGATTTTCGAATTGAAAAAACATCGTAAATAAAATTTAATGAAAAACAATATCGACATATCTTAAAAACAATGCGATTATCCTAAAAATGGTACTGAATTGCGCTACAGGTCTGAAGCCGCACTGATAAGGTCCAATCAGTGAGATGGCAAATAGCTTCAGTCGTTCACACAATACGCTCATAAGAACCTTATATGCGATATAGAGGAGCCTTATACCCCTGTAGTTGGTGCATATAGGATGGGACAGAGAGCATTGAGATTCCAATCATCGGGCATACTTTTCTCCAGGCATATTCTACAAATGAGCTGGTGTATGCAGCTAAATATACAAATATATGTTCTTGTGAATGTTGTACAACATACACATGCCTGACTATTTTAATAATGAAGTGCATTACTATATTGATATTTGTGACGTAAACTACATTTTATAGTATTATTTTAATAATTCTTTTTACCTTTTGAAATTAAATAGGGTTATCCAAACAATATACATACATATGCACATATCACAACCCTGTTTTTTTTTTCTTATTTCTTTACATTTTAGTTGCCTTTTACAACCAACTTTACTATTGAACGCTCTGTCAAAATTAGATTTTCCAATTGTATAGCGCTGCTGCCGACTTATTTCGGGATGCTCCACACAAATTGTATGGGCATGAGAAATTTTGACAGCTGGAAAACGATTGCCGCTAAGCCAAAAATCTAACCACTAGACTACAGCGACTACGTTTTGACATTGTAGTTACGGATTTTTGAATTGTATTAATAATAAAATAAGTATTTTCGTTTATATGTGAGCGAAATTTCAAAGATTAGTTTTCTCAAAATTAAAATAGACCTAGAAGGGCCGAATTAAATAAATAAATTCAACATAAATTTCTCAAAAAAGAAAAAACGTCAATTCTAATTTTTTATCATTTACCACCTTTTGGGTTTTAGATGACGATATGTTTCTTTTACACAAAAATGTTAAAAATATTAGAAGCTACTCTTTTGGCAACTCTAATTTACGAAAGTTAGTAATTTGTTTTGGATAAGTATAATGTTAATTTAATTATTCAATGACTGTGATCGCAATGTTTTATGTCTATTTTAATTTGAAATAAATACCTTTTGGTGGCACTAATTCTTCTAGAATTTGTCCAGTTATTTTAATTCTTCTATGAGCCACTACAACCATTCTCAATTTATCACCCAAATCTTGTAATTCCAATATTTGAGCAAATGTACCAACTTTATATACATCATCGAGTTTTTCAACAATTTCCGCTTCATTTTCATTATCTTTCTTCATGAAAACACCAACATAGGGTTGATTTAATTTCACTTTACGTCTGACTAAATCAATTAGTTGAGGATTTGAAATCTGACACACGGTTTATTTTGATGAAAAAATTAAAGAAAATATTTATAAACGAAGTTAGTTTTACATAATCCCAAAAGAAGTACAACCCAACGGTTGCGAGCAAGATAATAAAAAAAAACTTACTTCTAGAATTTTCATAAACCTAGGAAATACTGGATTACGTTTGGTGGCTAACAGAGGCACGTGCGGCCAAACTTCTGGTACAGCTACTGTAGCCGGCAATTGAGGATCTTTATTTATAATGAAATCTTGTTGATCCTGCTCCAGTAATTCTTCATCGTCTTGTTTATTACGGCTACTGCAATATGTTCTCGAACATACTCTAGTCACTAGAGCTGATCTAAGCTGTTGTTGTTTTTCCAATTGACTGTTAAATTGTTTAACAATCAGTGAACGGGGTGCTCCTCTTTGATTCGCTGTCACCAGCTGATTTATATTGCGTATCAGCAACTGCCTTGGGCTTCTGGCCAAACGTTGAAGCATGTTTTTGATTTATATTTTATTAAATTAATTCTGATGCAATAAAGATACTTTCCCAACAAAAATAAAAATTTACACACTTCGTTCTCACAATCTGACTTGACACAGCTAAATTGTCTTTGACATCTGAAAATGATTATATGACTGACAGTGTCTTGTTTTGTTGCAATGATGGGAAAGTATGTACGTGCGAACTTTTTTTGATACTTTTTACTTTTTTAAGTACACACTATTCTTCTTGACACAACGTTACTATTGGCATTGCAAGTCAACTGTCAACACATATAAGAGTTAAAATTTGCCAACGTCTATACGTTAGATACGTTGCCAATTATCCGAGTAACTTGATTTATGAAAATACACTATTTTATTTTTTTTAGTGATGTAAGAAGCCCACTTTGGCTGGTCTGTCGGAAGAAAACGAGTTGCTGATCGGATTTACAAGCAATAGATTGCTGAGGGATAGCTTTATTTTTATTATTTCTTTGTCTGGTTTCATACTAAACCTTTTTTGATTTATTGTATATGGATTATAATATACATATATAACAGTTTTAATTGTACACTGTTTTTAAGAGTTCATTGTGAATGTAAGTTAAAAACTATTTCAATTTTTATCGAAAATTATGATCCGTTTATATTCAACTGTTACGATGCCATTCCGTTTAATCGAAAGAAGTACCACATAATTGTTTTACGTAAAATTTCACGTTCAGATTTTCATCTAAATGTGGCCAAAAGTGGCTTTATATTACTGTTTTTAATAAATAAATAAATAAATAAATGTTCAATATTTTCTTTTAATATATGTAGATTCTCAATTTACAGCATAAGTAGGGGTCTACTCCTGAGTAAATAAAATAAAAAATAATATATACAAAATGTTTTTAAGTTCTCCTGGTACTCTTGAGGTTGAAAAAGTACTGTTGTAAAACTAATTTTATTCTGAAAAAGAAACCTGATTTTCCAACACTGATTAGTTGGTGATTCCTAAGCAGTGCTGCCAGGTTTTCTGGGTATAAAATCGTAAAACTATTAGAAAAAACAAATCGTCAAAATTGTCTAAATATTTTGAAAAATCATCAAAACACAGAAATGCTTAGTTTAATTAATTTTTATAGACAAAAAACAAGCAAATACAATCCAGAAAAAGAAATTATTTTTATTTAACTTTTATTTAACCCGCAGCCATGTTCAAGTTTTACTATCAAATTTTTCACACATAATGCTTGTCAAAACACATTAAAATTGATAGCTGTGAAGTAGGTTGCACGCAACATGAAATGAATTTTATATACATACATATAAAATGTGAAGAAAATAATTAAAATTTGTAGCATCATTGAATGATTTGCGTGAAATAAATATACTTGCAATAAAAAGGTGAAGCCCTTGTTAGTAACAAGATCTGTAGATTATCAGATAATTTAATGGAACACGATTTTTAGGTGCATTTGTTAAAAAATTTGGTATGGGAAGAAAACTTTTGTTTTCTCGGCACTATAAGCTGTTCGAAGACCCGTAGACCTTCATTTTTAAATCATTTTGACTATATGACATATGAGATCTAAAGCACTTCATGGCTTTTGTATAGTTCAATAAATTTTAATAAATCGTTATATTTATATTTTATAGTGTAAAACATATATTATTTTTTTAACTAACGAAATTTGATAGGGGCAGAATTTTTGTTTGGTTTACGACAACTGTTTTCTTGATAGTAACTTTAAAGTCTATATTGAAAACAAAATTGATCATGAAATTAATTTCAATTTTTAAAATTGTAAGTGAATTGGAAAAAAATTTGTATTAAAAATTGAAAGACAATACTTGAACGTGCAACCGCCGTGTAAAGGTGGTTGTAAAAAACAAATGGAAAATATTGTATTTTCATATGATAATAATTGTGTTTTTAACGAAAATATATGAAAAACGTATAAAATAAATTTTGAGACTGTATTACATTTTAAAATTTTTAAAAATTTATGTTTTGCAAATACATACTACATATCGTCACAAGAATTAAAGAACGCTGTAACTGACAAAAAATAGAAAATACGTTTTTTGCATCATTTTTATCAGAAAAAGAAAAAAAATAAAAAATACGCGTCGATTGGTCCCGGTCCCAAATTTCTACGTTGTGAAAAATACCAGTGTCTTTGTTCTACATTCATACAGGTTTTTTGACTCTGGTGAACACTTCATGTTTTGTCAGTTACAGCGTTCTTTAATTCTTACGACGATAATTATTTATAATTTACCTTTCACTAGATTGAAATTTTCTAGTGAAATATTTAAATTTTAAAGGAATAATATTTAACAGTTATTACCTATATAAATTTTCTAATTTCCAAATTGAAATCAATATTGGATCATTATTATATATAAATATATTGTATAATTTTTTTATCAGTCTTAAGATCCTAGAACTGATATTTTTATGTATATCACAAAGAACTCTGATGAAACCGGCAGTCGAAATAAGATCAGTTTTAGAATTATAAGAGTAATAAAAATTATACAATAAATTTACAGGAAATATGTTTTTCACATAAATTTTAGAACCAATTTTTTCAACAACTCTTAGATGTTTTTGTTTCTCCTTTTTGTCTTTTCTTATAGTCGATTGGTTAATGTAATGAACACCAAAACTTTGAAACCAATATTATGATAAATACTGAAAACAAATGCTTTCTTATTATAACTATTATTGGATAATTTCAGTTACTTTTACACTTTACTTCCTACACATTCATAAATATGTATGTAAAAGTATAATATGCAGGTTTCTTTCAGCTTATTATGCGAAAGGCGAAGATCAGTAATTTTTCTTTACCCTCTGTTCTTAAAACTAAGTACTTGACGAATGAAAATGTAGTCTCTATTGAAATCTAATTAAGTTTTAAGAACATTCTCATATTAAAAGCAAAAATCGTCAAATCGTTCGTTTAGTTGTTTTTTTGAACTAAAATCGTCAAATCTGGCATCAGTGTTGCTAAGTTACTTATGTCAAAATATTAAGAGATGTTTATAAGTATTGCCTAAAATGTATACAAGCAATTTAGAGAAAATTAAAGCATTGCCAGAGAAAATTTATGTATTAAACCGTTATATTTAAATTTCAGTAAAACTGTGTTGATCATACGAACTGGTCGAATTTAACGTAATCAACTAAGTATGTATAATTCTGTATATAACGACTCAAATTCTTTAGTTTGTTCATGTCGTATCAATGTACAAAAAATTACTTAAGATGACTAAACGAAAGTATCTTTAATTTAAAACAAGGAGCCACCTTTCTTGAAATAACTATGGCAATGAGAACATGCCGAGATTATATACACATACTACGATATATGTTTGGATGTGTACATGTATGTGCCTGCTGCTTTTGTAAGCCTTATAATATCATAACATTTTTAAGCTTTGGCAACTTTTTTATCTTGAATTACTGCTCTCACTATGAGGTGACATTACAAATTTTTTCTTTTCTCCTCATTCTGATCGGTTCATTTGACTTTAATTAAAGTTGTGTGAGATTTGTTAACTCATTACATGGCAAAATAAAGTTTTTGGTGTTACATATTTAGTATACAATTTGAAGAAGAAAGTGCATTGATATAAAAATAGTTAAAATATTTCATGTAAATATTAATATTGAATTTTATTGTGCTAATAGTAGGTGTGTTCGAATGTTGGTTTTCACAAAAAAGCCTCTTAATAGTGTTGTGTGTTGTTGGCCTCTCGTTGTGTGTATTCATATATTGTTTTTTTTTTTTTTGTAAATCTCGTGATGTTCCCGCGTTTTGTGTATAATCTCAGTGAAAAAAAAAAAATAAAAAGTCTTAAGACAAAAGTTCATATTTTCTTAGTATTTTTGCATGCGTTCTACGAAAAACATACATTTTTGTACATTATGGTAGAAATATACAAGTTAGTGCATGAAGCAGTATCAAGGTATGAATTTTTTTAGAATTGTATGTAGATAATATGTATTATTTAATCAACTTCTACACTATTTTACAAGTCCTACGATTTTTATTGGTTTTTATCCAAACAAAATCTAGTTATTGGTGTGATAGTCAAAAATTAAGTGCAAAAGTTGACGGTATGTACAATACAAAAAACTAAAAGGTTTTTATTGTTGTTTTATTGTAGGGTGTATCCAGTGTTGCCACGGAATTAAATTTTTTTGTAACCAAAATTCAACAAAAATGTTCCCAAAATGAAATTAACGGGTTATGTCACATAACTTATTTCCGATCGAAATTGGAAACAATTCCGTATTTTGCTCCCACCAAAATTTTAAATAATAAAAAATACATATTACTTAAATATTTATGCATATTATGTCCTATACTCTATTTAAAATAGCAACATTTATGGAGCGATACTATAAACCTAAAAAAAAGAAAAAAATATATGTAAGAGATTTTTAATAATTAAATAAATACATATATTTGTAGTCGCCGTGGTCTAGTGGTTAGTGTGTTGGATTACTAAGACGATAGTGTTGGGTTCAAATTTCAGCTCTGACATCTTGAAAAAAAAAGAAATATGAATTTCTTTCGGCGACTACCTCTCAGCAGCAGCGGTGCCAATTTAGCGCGTTTCGCGCTAGATTTAGCGCCATTTAACCATACAAAACGCGTTTTTTTTCGTCTTAGCGCGTTTAATAAAAACGCGCTAAATTGGCGCTTTTTTAATAAACTTAAACCACTTCAATGCAACATTTTCTATAAAAACAATTTTGTATAATTTATTTAAATATCAACAAATCAAAACGCAAGTATAGTTTCGCTGGAAATTCTTTCATTTTGCTTTATATTGTATACTTACAGTGTTTTTAACAATACTTTAGTGAAATTATTTTTGAATACATAAGTACATATACATATATGTATAGTTTGTATAAAGGTAAACAACAATGTTAATTATCATTTTGGATTGAGATCCACAGTTTTAAGAATTCTCTTAATGTCAATCCTTTTACCAAGCTCTCTTCATTAGCTATGAATATATTATAATTCTTTTTTATATAATATTTTTCAAATCCAGAAAGAGCTTTTAGTGTAATGAATTATTTTAAATTAAAAATAAGAAACAAAATGTATCTTAACACATATTAAATATGGCCTAAGATTAAAAAATTCTTCTTTTGAAAATTTATGATATTCCATTAGATGTATATTCGAAAATTGTTTCAAATAACAATTTATTTAATAATTCGAAGTATTACTTACACCTTTCGATTTATTCTGGTTTTATGGCCAGAAGATGAGCTAGACGGTTTGAATGAAATTGGCGATGATCAAATTTAACTTTACTTTTCTACCTTAATTTTATAATATCAAAAAGTTCCTTATTAATGATTTTAGTCAGTAAAATATTAAAAGTTTAATATTAAATAAAAAAAGACTGAGTCACTATTTTAATATATGAGTGATTATTTAAAGTAACCAAGTAAAATTTTAGGTAAAGTACAAGTACAAAACAGTTAAATTTTTATTGATATACCAAACTAAGTTTTTGTTGTTTGTTAGTTTGTACGAATCTACTTTTTGTACCTGAATTAAATTCAAAAACAAATATGTACATCGATATTACTTATTTTTCTTGAATAAATACTGTATTTGTTCTAATATATGGGTCGACTTTTATTATAATTTTATTTAGAGCGTTGGGAAACGGCGCGTTTTGCCTTAAAATATTTGTCAACGCTGTTATTTGGCGCGTTTTAGCGCGTTTTGGGAAGGAGACCAGCGCTTTCTGGTTACAAAACGTTGGCACCACTGCTCAGCAGTCTTCTGGCAAAAGCTCTGAGAGTAATTAATTGCCATGTATGAGTATTGATTGCCGGTACTCATTGCATAGTTGCCAGGTACTTCGGGTATAAAATCGTCAATTAAAAAAAAAAAAAAAATCGCCAAAATCGTCATCATGTTTTAAAAAATCGTCAAAACACAAAAAAGTTTTTCTTTTTAGGTTTTATTAGCAAAAAACAAATAGATATACACATGCACTTCAGAATGTAGTTTTGTTTTGTATATAAAAG
Source organism: Metopia argyrocephala (assembly GCA_963576795.1). NCBI lineage: Eukaryota > Metazoa > Arthropoda > Insecta > Diptera > Sarcophagidae > Metopia > Metopia argyrocephala. The sequence continues at coordinate 127,039,862 of OY756210.1, read as the reverse complement.
TAAAATTAAAAAAAAACTAACGAAAAACTGTTAAAATAATTTTTAATTGTGCTCTGAAAAATAATAACTACTAAAAGTAAAAATATAATTTTGAGATCTTTTTAGGCCCTTGAAATTTCTTAAAATTATGTTTGAGAATATACGTAAGTTTATTTATAAATATATTTCACAAATATATATCATTATTATACATTGTTAATAAATCTGGTTTAATTGGAGTATCAAAACAATTTGATTTCTTTAATTTCAAATAATCTTAAGTATATAAAATACACTCAAGTGTATCTTTTCCAATCGATTTCTCAATTTTGTTTTGTTAATAAAATATTCTTTCCATATTAGCAGAAGAATGTGGTAAAATTAAAATATTTTTAATAAAATTGTTTAAAGTTGGAAATATGTAACTAGAGTCATTTCGTTTCAATTAGCAAACTTGTTTCCAAACATTTAATAAGTTTGTTTTATTTTTATTACATAGGTTTTTCAAATCTAATAATTGGAGTTCTCTGAATTCCGAATCCAACATTTGTACTTCTTTCTTATTTACAAAATCTGGGAACGTTTTGACAATTCCAAAAATTGATAGATTTTTATTATCAATTATTAGATTTGGAGTTATTATACTTAAATATTTAAATTTATCTTCAAAATCAAACCGTTTTAAAATTTGGTTACACAATTCAATATAAATATTTCTACAATGTTTAACTATATCATTTTGATCGTCATCAAATCGGCATTTAGTTGTTTTTGGCACTTAAAATCGTCAAAATGACGATAAATTGTCACATCTGGCATCAGTGACTCATAGATAAAAATTAACACACACAACATGAGTGCTGCTTGGCTGTAACCCTGACACAGGGTTGTAATGGCCAGCTATGTATGTATGTATATATATATTTGCATACTTTGGTCGTTACAACCTTTTTTCAGAGTTACGGCCTAGCTTCTTACAGCAGCAGTGTGACAACATCTAAAAAATTTTTGCTGCTAAATACCTATGGTTTAAAATAATGCTAAAAAAATAATTCCAAACTGCTAAAAAATACTGCTAAAATTTTTAATAACTTATCTTCCTTATTATATGGGTTTTAGACGTTCGTTTGTTATGGTATCCTCATGAATACTTAATTTAAGTTGAAGAAAACAAATTTGATTGAATACAAGAACAAAAATTATTTATTTAACTTAAAAATCTTACAGCTATAAAACTAACATACAAATTAGGTTATTTCAGTGTTTCCATTCATATGCCCTTATATAAATATTTCACACTAAACTAATCGATTAATTCACTATTACACACATATGTACATTAGATATTTGTAAAATTAAAGAAACTTCAGTTATAAATTAATATATAATAGTATTTCTAATATAATATAATAAAAAGTAGTATACACATGAGTTATAAATGATTTAATAATGTATGCATATAAAATTGATGAGTCGGTCGAATTGTAATAATTTATATTTTATTGCATTTTTTAATGAGATCATATGGAATTTTGAAACTATGGCAGCATGCATCCAATCTTTTCAAACCGGGTCTAATATAGAGCAACGAATTCATAGTATTTAATATCCTTCTATTTTTAATTATAGTTTTTATAAGGTTCATACCACTAGAAATTTTTTTAACTTCCGCGTTTAAATATGGGATTGGAACAAAAAAATCTTCTAATTGTGAACTTAAGGGATGAAAATAGTCAGATTTAAGAACAATTTGGTAGGAAAGATTTTTCAAGAGACTGTGTAGTCCTGTTAGCAATAGAGTTGGATCAGCATTATTACTTTTAAATATTTGATTTACTCTTTGGACACCTGACAGCAATTTCACAAAAATTTTATATATAAATTTTATTTTTTTTCATTGTATACATTTTTTGAAATTTTTGCCTGATGACATACATAATTCCATATTTGCACCAATATCAAAATGAGACCACTATAATTCTTATGTTCACCAGTATAACTTTTTAGTTGTAAATAAATATTTATCTTTAATATTTAATATCAACATTTTATATTAAATACTGCTAAAAAATGCAAAATAAAAAATTGAAAAATGCTAAAATACATGCTTAATGCTAAATGAAAAATTTACTGCTAAATCAAAATAAGAAATGCTAAATTTAGCAGCAATAATGCTAAAACGATCACACTGAACAGCAGCCATATTGTGTGCGTAAATGTTTTCCATGAATACCGGGACTTGAGGAGATTGTTCATGGAATCAGTTAATCTCAGAACCACAGTGTATACGGTGACGAAACTCCTACAAAAAATAAGAAGAACGACACAACAATTTTACTACCATTTTAAAGGAAAGAGATAGAAGATATTAGCAAAAATACATGTGTATATGTATGTAAATGTTGTTCTTAAGTGGTAGTAAAATTAATAACAGCTGATTTTTATTTTTGTAGCTGCCATTTCTATCATCACTATATACAATGTGTTCAGAACTTTTGCCAGAAGACTGCTAAGAGGTAGTTGCCTAAGGGCTATTTTTTATATTTCTTTCTTTTAAAATGTCAGAGCTGAGGTTTGAACCCGGAACCCACTTTTTCCAATTTTAAAATAATTTATTCATATTCATTCAGTTGTTTTTTTCATCGCTGAAGTTTCATATTTGGCTCTTTTAAGGAAAGTTTTGTCTTACCTGGGTGGAATATAGGACAAATTCAGCACGCAAATTCAAAAATTAAAGCCATATATCTTTTAAGGTGTCTTTGTAATATTGAATCATTCTTAAATGGATAAAGTAGACACATCATTCGCAAACAAAAACCTAATTTTCTTTTAGCCTTGGCTATTAATAAAGTAAAATAATATTTCAGATGATTAATTATTAGTGAAACAAGCCTACTTGCTGAAAGTTTTGGTATCGAATTATTAAGTCATTAAAAAAGGTAATGTAGAAAATAAATTTTTGCAGTATAAAGAATTTTTAATTTTTAGTCATTTTAATGCATTAGAAGTACTTTTAATCGAGACCCTACTTTCGTACACGTATACCTTGAAACATACTCGTATAAGGTAAATAAAATCTCTCAGAGTCAATTTTTGTTTGATTAGGAACGTGTTCTATTTATTACGTTTAAGTCGAATTGTATTTTGGCTCTTAGGTATGACAATATTACTTACTTTCAGCAGTCCAGATAAAGCCGCCAGTTATATGATGGTTAAGTTTGTTGAATATAAAAACAGAAGTCATTTTGATAATAAAAAAAAATTATTTCATGATAAGAATTTAAAAATTGCATTACGAGTACTAAAAACATATTCAATTGGGTTTAAAAATATTTACTTTACGGTGAATGATTTTTTCATTCTCTTATTAATTGTTGGTAAGGCCAATAATCATTTGTTCAGTTTATTTAAACGTGAATATGTATGCGATGAAGTGTGATTATTATAATTAATCTAATAAGAGTGTGCTTTCAGAATGTATGCCAACATCAACAATGCTCAACGCCCTCTTCTTACTCCACGTTTGCGGCAGAAATTGTAGTTGTCATCGTCATTCAATCAAATAAATGTCAACGTGATCATTATTATAATTAATGGGATGAACTTTTAGGCCTACGCTTTATAATTATTAAAAACCAACAAATTGATTCACTAAAGAGCAGACTTGTTAAAATGGATTTTAAAATTATAAAAATAAAATTTTTATAAATCTATGTTTATACATACGAGTATGTTACATACATACATACGTATACATATACAAATTATTGTTTGTCTGTCTGTTTATACTCCATATATTCGAAAACCATACGTCCAATCGCTGTGAAAATTTAGAAAATTATTAGTTATATCCCCTGGAAGGTTCCGTTTAAAAAGTGGTGGAATTGGATAAGTGAGCGTGGTATCTCTCATCCAAACTAAATATTCACCCTTATTCTACGTTTCGATTCGAATCGAAATTTTCTCCGTTTGTCAATTTTGGTATTTTGTGTTTCGATTCCGCTCAATTTCTTTCGATTGTAGGTATTCTGCATTTCGATCGGAGCTCCGTTTTTCTCCGTTGCTTTTTCTTTAACGGAGGTTGTCTTCAATTCAATTCTTCAATTCTAACATTAAATTTTACTGTTTTTGTTTTAAATTTATTTTTGCATGAGAATGCAAATACTTTATTTGTTTATTACATATCAAAAACAACAACACCCGAGCAATTGAAAAAACAAATCAATTTATTGAAGGCGAAAGCAGACATTGATTGCGGATACCACCAGCATCAGAAAGACGAATGGATTATAGCTGTCTTTTATTCTGCGCATTTCAAGCCTTGTTTTTGAATTTTTAATTATCGTCTTCCAGCAATAATGCGGCTGCGACAGACTTCATTCCTCCTTGAAATTAAAACACAAAAGCAAACACTGAATTATTCGTCCACAACCAATTTTTATCAACGTTCTGTCTTTTAATTTGTTCTTATCTTTCCGTATTAAAATACTTCACAATTGTTTTTTATTACCTTCGGCTCTACAAAATTCTTCACACTGGAATTTTTTGGATTTTAGAATTTGTCACTATTGCTCCAAAAACATCTTTTTTGCTGATCAGCCTTTAATAATTTTCCTTTTTCAACTTTATTTCTGCATTTGTATCTTAATCCATAATTTATTTTTTTATTACTTTTGTGCAAATTACACCACTTTTTTCTGTATTAAATTTGACATTTGTTTATTAAAATGGTAACAAAGTTCCTTTTTTGTTGTGTCATTTCCATATTCCATGTTTTCCTCATTTTCTTTCGATTCCGTTTTTTTGTGGAATACCAATTTACGATCGTTGCGGAGCGGAATGCGGAGACTTAATCGAGACGTAGAATACGGGTGATTGACTTTTGTATATCTTGTGAAAGGTTTAAGCTGAAGTTACTGAATTTTGGCTGAACTATTTCATCATCAAGGCAAGTCATAAGTAAGAAAGTGAATGTGGTACCTCCTATACAAATTTAATATACACTTGTGAATAACCTGATAACAGTAAAAGCGAATATATTTGAATTGATACAAATTTAATTTTTTATTTAATTCGAAGAGGGGTAGCGAAGCACGCCGGGGCTTGCTAGTAGGAAATAAATTGATAATTAAAATTGCAATACATCAAACTTAATGAAAATGATCCCAAACATACATATGCAGATAATTTTAAGATGATAAAGTAGTTTTTATTAGATTTTTTTGGTTATAGTCTGAAGTGAACCAGAAATAAAGCGAACTATTAGTCGAATTAATTCACTTACAGTGCGGGAATAAATTCTTGGAACATTGAACACTTTCCATTAACTATTAACGCAATAAAAGAAAAATTTTATGTTAGAAGGATAGATTTAATATTTATTTAAGACATTGGGCCATAGTAATAGTGAAACACAAAAGTCGGTTATTTTTAAAAACAACTTTAATTTAATAATCCGTCCTGATTTTTTTTTTGCAAATATAGTAAAAAAAGATTATTTAAGCACATCTAAAAAACTAGTCAAATTAGTGTAATAAAATGTAAAAAATCTACCATACAATTGAATATGCAATTTCGAAAAGGGAATGTGAGTAGATAAATACATCTCTAAGGAAATATACGATATATATTACGATCCCCAATATATATATTACTTATCACCATAGAAAATATTTTTTTGCCAAAAAAAAAAAAGAAAAATCCCTGGTTTGGCGAAAAATTCCCTAAACTGGCAATTGTGCTTAAAACATACTTTTAATTATAGTTGCAGAAGAAATAAAAGCATGGTTGTCATATACCATGATTTTTGTGTGGCAAACGAAAACTACTTGGAATTAAATTTTTTTTTATACTTACAAATGTATGAAAAATCACTTCAGTAATAATATGGGTCAATACCCCTGCTCATAGCAAATTATTATTTTCAACTCAATAATATTTAATCCTAATATGGCGGCAAAAAGAAACCGCTAATTACATATTACTTGTTTGCATGTTTTAAAATATATTGATGTCTATACACTATTGATAAAATTCAAATATTTAAAAGCTTTAACTGTAATTTTTGATAGTAGCCTGCATAATTGATATTGTACTGTATGTATACAAGTGTTTATTAGGTTGATGATTTGGTTGATTGCTTTTGTGTTCCAAAGAACTCAAATGAAAGTAAAAATAAAGTAAAAAAACAAAATAAATGTGAACGAAACGTTCAAAGATGAAAAAAATCGCAAAAATAATAATCAAACAAGAATACGCGGAATGAATTTCTTATGCTTCTGTTTGCCTTTTAATGTAAGATTCACAGTTAATGGATTTTATATTGGGTGTGTATGGCTACATATAAAATGTAATCAGTTAAAAATTATACTAACAATATAAAATAATAAACTCTTAAACTGGTAGATAGTGAGTATTAAGAAATTTAAAATGGCACAACATTGATAGACCTCAAGTAAAACGGTTGTTCAATCAACTTTTTTTTATTGTTTTATATTAGATTTAAACGATAAATTTAAAATTAAAGAAGTATTTTTTAAGTATTTAAATAATAACCAGTCATGAGTGATGCCAGCAAAATTAACACTTTAAAGTGTGGCAACCCTCCATCGTACACTGTGGACAAAGAAGTTGAAGAAATACGTCTTAATTTAAACGATGATTGGAAAGTTTTAAGCTCAATATGCGATTTGCTTCTTGAAGAAAAAGCATTCTGTTTTAACAATACCGATTGGAATGAGAAAATTGTGCAGTTTGTTCAGCCCGAGGATCTAAAGGTAAGTTTCCCATTACATTCTGTGACAAAAAAAAAAAAAAATAATACGATTCTTCTGGTAGGAATGAATGTATTTTTAAAATTTAACAAATTGGTACATGAAAACGCGAACATTAAAAATTTGTTGGAGTATAATATTCAACAAGTAAGCCCTTGTGTTAGCCAAACGTTGTCATAGCCATAATGTAACGTAATTACTGTTGGTACGCATATGCACTTATAGAACATTTGAAAACGACTCGAATTTCGATTTTAAATTTTCGTTGAAGACATTAAAACGAATTGTTAGAAATATTAAAAACGAATCATAAAAGATGTATTTAGAGAATCTATACTTATGTATATATTTTTTAAATATTTATGATTTAGTACTCGTATATTTGGTATTTAATTATTCAATTCGGCTACGGATGGGTTTTTATTGTTGCCACCATTTTGCCGTAATACAAAAAAAGCGTTTTCTAACTTGTTTTGATTGAGGGACTTTGTCATTAAGAAATATAATTGACCACCTTCCCTTAAAATTTCATTTGTTAACATAAGAATTGAATTTAGGGTGAGTTTCTTTCCATTTAAAAAGAAAACACGCTTCTTTTGATCTACAAACTCCACCTTTTTAAAATATTCTAAAAATAACTGAATATAATAAATCACTTTTTTCGAGCTTAAGGTCTTTTTATTTTAATATTAAATATTATATTTGCTTCCATTTCATACAATTCCCTAATTACTTGAAAGCTTGCCGATCCATGCGGTGTTTTTATGTCACATTTTAGCCACCCATTCCGCAAAGATTTCATTCAGTGTGGGAAATTATAAAGGCAAACAACTTTTTTATCTTTTTAACTTTTTTATTAAAAAATTGGGTTTTCCGCAGGTGCTTTAAGATTGGAAAAGCATTTTCGGTTAGTCGTGCCTTGATTACATATAAGGGAACAAATGTTAATACCAATGATTTTTAAAATAATAATATTTTCTTTAACTATTTCACTTAAAGAATCTGCAGATAAACCATTTTGGGAAATAAAATAATTTAGAATGATAATAAAATTGGAAAACATGAACTTGGTCATAAAAACACAAACATGGCTGCCAATTTTATTGGTTCTTTCCAATACCGTGGTTTCGAAGCCATCTACTAAATCTAAACTTGCATTGTATTTTAACTTTTTTGTTATACTCATTTGATCCATGATTAAAACCATATGCTTGGCATCTCTGGCATCCAAATGCACAAATTTTTGCTTCACGGATTTAACGGCATTATTTTTCAAGCCAAGTTAAAGAAATTTAATGGGTGCCCACCGATTCAAGGTAGAAACATGAGGCAGACTTCAATTTAAATTATCCCTTAAAAATAAATATGTGGACTGGGATTTGTAAAATACTAGCTTAACCCGGTGTGCTTCGCTACCTCCTCGTTATATAATACAATTTAAAGTATTTATATATTTTGCAGACAGTTGTGGGAGAAAGAGAGTAAGGCTACCCCACTATTTTAATTCAAATGTATTTTAAATTTGAAGTAAAGTCGTTAATAAACGTAGTAAAGAAGCACCAAATTTATATATAGAACAAAAAGTTAAAAATTTACAAACAAAATTTGGCGTGAAAGGGGGCGTGGCGTAAGAAATGTTTATTTATACCTCGCCTGGAGTATAATGCGTATACAATTTGAAGTAAATCTGTTAAAAACTATATGGGAGTAATTATATAATTTAAAAAAAAGTGGGCGTAAAAGTGGGCGTAAAAGTGGGCGTGGTCGAAAAAAAAGTATCCTATTAATCATGCCAGAGTCTCAGTTAAATGCTGTGAAAATTTCAGGAAGATCGGTCTAGAGGTTTGGTCTCCTATAAGGTACAAACAAACAAAGAAACAAATAAACAAACACACATTCAATTTTATATATTTAGATGTTCTGAGCTAAATATTTCACATCTTCAGAATATTCCTTTGGCCGCGAGGTCACTAAAAGTTTGCAAAAATTTTGCTTTCTGTGCTAATATTTTGCAAAGAATCAATCGTTTCTCTAAGAGACTTCTCTACATTTTTACGGGAAATTTTGTGCCCCTCTTTGATTTCAAAATTTCATGAAATTTTTTGTATTTTTTGAGGAGGTTAGCATATTTTTTTTTGTACTGATCTGCAAGCAAAACTTGCTTTTAACAATAAGCATTCTATATGATTTATATATACTCTGGTTCAAGTAAATTTACAAAAAACTCTTCTTTTCTTAAAGAAAATTATTGATCTTAAAATTGAAGAAAACCAAACTCATACCCTAGAGGAAATTCAGAAAATATGTCGTGATGTTGTTAAATACTCAGTTAAGACAAGCCATGGAAGATTTCACAATCAACTGTTTGGTCAAATGGATCCCTATGGTTTGGCTGGCAGTTGGATAACCGAAGCTCTTAACACAAGTGCGTAAGTTGATTAAGAAGAACAAGTTATTATTTGTAATATTTAAGACAATTTTTTTTAGTTATACCTTCGAAGTAGCACCAGTATTTTCGTTAATAGAAACTGAAATAGTTCGCAAAGTATGCGAATTGTGTGGTTATGCTCAAGGTGATGGTATCTTCTCACCAGGCGGATCAATATCAAATATGTAAGTGGCTTAATGTAATTTTTGATAAGTAATTAAAATAATAAAAAGAAAACAAATTCAATGGCATATTTCTCCTACCTAGTCGACATATAAAAAAGTATAATATACAGGTTTTTTGAGGTTTTTATGGGAGGTGAGAAGAATATTAATTTTTCTTTTCCTTCTCTTCTTACAACTAAGGACTTGACAAATCAAAATGTAGTGCCTATAAAAATTTAGTCAAGTTTTATTATTTAAAGAAAATCGTCATTTAAAAAGCAAAAATCGTCAAATCGTCATTTAGTTGTTTTTGGAACATAAAATCGTCAAATGATCAGTGATCATAACCAAAAATCAAATTTCTTAAAAATCTGTAAAGTATATTTTATTCAATTGTTAATTATTTCTCGAACATCGGATTCACATGTGTGGCATGGGTGTACATATAATTTTTTAGATTTAATTTCTAAAAAATTTTGGATATTTAAAAAAAAAAAAAATATGCTAATTAGGTGATTTATAGAAAATTTAATTCCTAAAGATTTTGTGGTACTTGGGTTAAAATCATTCCACTCCAAATACCAAATTTTGGGTGAAAAATAATTTGAGCCTGATTAAAAAATACTAAAAATGGACTTAAGTTCAGCGCATCAAAATCATTTACCCAACTCACAAAATGTTATATTGTTGTAGATTATAGTTAAATAAATAAATAAAAAATAAAAAAAAAAGTTTTCCAACTCTGGTGTATTGATACGACATTTCGGAAACATAGGAAAAATTGTCGTACATGTTGTAGTAGTTTTTGACATGGAAATTACCAACAACATTATGTACAACAGTTGTAGTTTGTCGTAGTTTCTACCGATCTACGACAACTATAACATTTTGGGATTTAGATAATTATATTTCATATAGTTTTATTTAAAGGCCCGTACCCAATAGTGTCTTCAGAATTAGTATTGTCTAAATTCCACATTCATCCTGAAGTGGAGCTCTTTGTTAAAAATAATTTTTGATGGAAATTTGAGATCAGCACGGTCATTTAAGTCTTGCTCCTGGATCAGTTAAACTCTGCTCAGGTTCAAGCGTAAATTGCGGTTAAAAATTAGCCAAAATGTGATACGAGACTAAGGGCAGATGGTAATTTCTCAAAATAATCTATATAAATGAGAGAAGATTCGACATATAAAGGATACGTTCAGCAATGCATCACTGCAATTGCATCCCCATGGCAAATTTTTACAACAGAATAAAAAATAATGCACAACGTATGTATACAATATTACGGTGACAGTACCATATAAGTACAAAAAAAAACATTTTAAAATAAAATATCAGATTAGCTTCATTTCAATCGGTAATTTCTCAGCGCAATGATTAATGGTCGCTATCAATCGTCATACTTAATTCAAAAAAATCTTTTTGAAAGACCTTTTATATTTGTACTCGTATTATATGTAGACAATAATCAATAATCAAAATGTGACAATCATCTACAAAGAGCTTAAGACAAGCACTTTTTTGAAAAGAAAGCAACGTTTAAGTTTGAGTCCTTCTCTTTTTTTGTAGGTATGGTATTGCCTTGGCACGCTATAAACGCTTTCCTGAGATAAAATTATCGGGCATGTTCGGTCTACCGCCATTGGTTTTATTTACATCTGAAGAGTCCCACTACAGTTTTAAGAAGGCTGCAAACTGGCTGGGATTTGGTGTTGAAAATTGTGTCATTATAAAAAGTAATAATGAAGGACAGATGCTTGTCGACGACTTAGAAAAAAAAATTTTACTGGCAAAATCTCAAGGTAAAGTTCCTTTATTCGTAAATGCAACTGCTGGTACTACGGTGCTGGGAGCTTTTGATGACTTTGAAAAAATAGCTGATATATCTGATAAATATGATCTATGGCTGCATATAGATGTGAGTAATGGTAACAAGATTATAAAAGGAGGAAAAAATAATTTTATGCATACCCCAATAAAATTTGTTAGGCCTGTTTAGGTGGTTCTGCATTACTATCCTATAAATATCGCAATTTACTCAAGGGTATAGAAAGATCAAATTCATTTTCCTGGAATCCCCATAAATCTCTAGGAGCCCCTTTACAATGTGCTCTGTTCTTGACACGTGAAAAAGAATTGTTACCACAGTGTAATAGCTTAGCGGTCCATTATTTATTTCAACAGGATAAATTTTATGATGTGTCCTATGATACAGGCAATAAAAGTGTGCAATGTGGGCGCAAAATAGATGCCTTTAAATTTTGGCTTATGCTCAAAGCTCGTGGTTACAGTGGTTATGGGCGGCTTTTGGATCATGCGTTGGATATGTCAAAGTTATTTTTAAACAAACTTCAACAAAGAAATGGATTCCGTGTAGTGTTAAATGAATATCAATATACCAATATATGTTTTTGGTATATACCAAAAAAATTGAGAAACCAGACTGAAAGCGAGGAATGGAAATTAAAACTGTACGAGGTATTGAAAAGATTCTTAAATTAATTACTCTCTTGTAATTAATTTATTTTAAATTTTATTTTTTTTACTTTTACAGATTGCACCCAAAGTTAAAGAACTCATGATACGTCAGGGTACTTTGATGTTAGGATATTCACCTTTGCAGTATCGTAATCTTGGCAACTTCTTTCGTATGGTTTTCACTTGTTTTCCTATAATGGACGAAAAGGAATTGGATTTTATTTTAAATGAGATTGAACGATTAGGGGAAGAAAGTGTAGCATAAATTAACAAGTACATAATTTAAGAATTATTAAAATATACATTTGTATACATATTTACATATGAACACGAGTAAATGTCAAATATTCATATAAAAAAGTAAATTGGAAACAAAAATAAAAACAAATGAAAATTGGGTGGTAAATGATCAATTTACCTGTAAATATGTATATATGTAAGTATATTTATTTTTTCTCGCGCAAAAAGTAAGCAATAACAAAACAAAAATTATATTTTTGTTAGACTAAAATATTTTTGTGAAATTATTAAGAAGGATTAAAAAAGTTGTGGTGGACAAATAAAAATAAAAACATAAGTAAACCCCTACATTGCATTGGAAGTTTTGTTTTTTTTTTTCTTATATTATTAAGTGCCTTACGAATGAGACAAATTGCTATGAACTGATCATTCAAAGGCCAGTGTTATATCTTCACCCTTGAATGATCAACAGCAATTGTCCCATCGTTGCATGTTGATTGTGGTGAGTGCCTTCGCTCTATGTATTTTCCACCCCAGACGTCAATACATAAATACATAACTGGCCTTTACAACCCTGTGTCAGGATTTCGGCCTATCTTCTCGCAGCACTCATGTTGTGTGTGTCAATTTTTATCCATGAGTACCGGGACCTACAGTTTAATGTCGACTCCGAACGACTGACTTGAGAAGCTTGTTCATGGCAATTAGTTACTCTCAGAGCTTTTGCCAGAAGACTAGTGAGAGGTAGTCGCCGAAAGAAATATTTTTTTCATATTTCTTTTTTTGAAGATGTCAGAGCCTGGAGTCGAACCCAGGGCCCATGTCTTAGTAAGCCAACACACTAACACGGCGACTATAAATTATATTAATGTTGATATTTATATATAAATTATTCCATATTCTTTGGAAAATAAATAATACAAAACTAAGTCCAGAAATTATTTTCTTAAAATAGAAGGAAAATTATTGATATATTTTTTTAAATTAATTGTTTTATATGTGCATATGTATGTATGTATATTTTGAGTTATACATACATACATAATTGGCCATTACAACCCTGTGTCAGGATTACGGCCTAGCTTCTCGCAGCACTCATGTTGTGTGTGTTAATTTTTTCCCATGAGTACCGGGACCTACAGTTTAAAGTCGACTCCGAACGACAGATTTGAGAAGCTTTTTCATGGCAATTAATTACTCCCAGAGCTTTTGCCAGAAGACTGCTGAGAGGTAGTCGCCGAAAGAAATAATTGTTTCATATTTCTTTTTTAAAGATGTCGGAGCTGAGATTTGAACCCAGCACTATCGTCTTCGTAAGCCAACACACTAACCACTAGACCACGGCGACTACAAGTTTGAGTTATTTTAATACCTATTTATGTATGTATGTATATCTAATATATGAAATGTATTGCTATGGTGATAAGCATGTCTCTATGGCCATTTCGTCTCTGCTTAAGAGACTCGTTTGGAGAGTTTTTCCCAAATGTGGTAATCAAAACTACAAATGCTTATGTCAAATGTCTTTAAATATTGCAATACCAACACATACTTTAATATTGTTTTCTAACATTACAACAACAACTATTTATTATTACCATTCCTGTCAAATTTTTTTGAAAGGAATAAATTATGTGTCAGATTGATTATTTGTGGTACGCGCTTGCTTGCTCAATCACTTGACTCTTCGTGAATACTGTTGTCGTGTATGAGCTCTCTTACAAACATCAAGCAATAAAAAAAAATAAATTTGCGTAAAAACCCCCCAAAAAAATATGACAAATAAAATTACTAAAATAGTTTGAAATCCCTTTTATGATATTTCTTGGTTGCCTCACACCCCGTGGGTTCTGATGGAAGTTCATCCTCTCTTTCGATGTCATGTTTATGGATTCTTGCATGGAGTCGTTTAAGTTTTTTGTTTAATACATATTTTAATTGGAGCATTTAAAATCTTGCTGGAAAAGTTATTTTGATTTCTCTTCATAAATCTGGAAGTTTAGTCAATGTCAATACAAAGGCATAGCGAAACCAAAAAACTAACTAACTTCTGTATATGTATGTATGTACATTGAAAATGGTTAAAATTAAGGTTTCTGAATTTAGTTTGAATTACTTAAGGTGGGTTTAGACGGTAATACAAGTCGTACGTAAAATCAAAGAGAAAATATTACGAAATTCCGTACGTATTTTAAATATGAGAGTAAAAATCTTACGACAGATATTTTTTGCGTTTACACGGTTGGTAAAATACCAAAACAAAGTAAAATGAAAACATAAAATGCACATACACATGCACACAAAATTTACAGACATTGTGAATACATTTAAAATAAACAAACAAAAACGTAAAAATGCATCCCTGATCTAATGAAATGTGATGGTTTTTTAAAAAATTTCAAAAAATAAAGAGAGCCGTACGACTGTCAAATTTTCATCCGTATTTTCTCTCAATGTCGTATGCTCTCATTACATATCAAGTTTACACGATACTATTCATTCTCTTCTACACAAAAATTTGACATGTCGTACGACTTGTTTTACCGTCTAAACCCCCCTTTAGTTGTCACTAAAAACCATCTGTCCAAAATTGTGGACAAACAGGCGTAGCGAATCATACCGGGTTTTAGCTAGAAGTTTAATATTTCTGCTGGATAAACTCCTGTCTTACGAGTGACAATTTGCGGTCAATTAAGTAAAACTAAATGCCAATGCAAACTTTGGGTGTTCCAAATAATTGCATCCACAAAATTTTGTTTTTAACTCACATTTAGACGTACAATAAAAGCATAATAATCATAAAGTACATATTACAATAACAATTTTTAAATAAATATGTAAAAATATGTATGTATACCACAGTAAACAAATAAACAGACTGACAGACAGTTTAAACTTTAAAATAAAAAAAAAAAAGATGTGTTAAGAACAACTACAATCATACTTATATAATTTTTGAAAAAAAAAATACAAAAAAACAGTGCGACACACCTAAATCTTAAGACTAAAGAACTTAAAGATTAACAATAATATGTACCTATGTATATGCATAAAATCGTACTCTCGTAAAGTAATAAACTGTTCATTATGATACTCTACAGCATTCATTAATGCTATAAACACAACAAAGGCTATCGAACACCGAACACACGACTACAAAAATCGCTGGCTACGAAAGTAGCCAAGTAGCCAGCTACTTAATTATAATAACGACTACAGCTACAAAATAAACATCTGTTTTGACACATTGAACATAACCTAAACAAAATATATTTTTTGTGAGTGAAATTGTGAGGAAATAAAAAACAACAAATGTCTGAAAAAAACTTATAAAAAATTAGGAAACTAAAAAGGCAATTAAATAATAAATTAAAAATAAAATAAAAACTGATGTATATAAATGAAATAAGTAAATGAAAACTAAACAAAAAATGTAAACAAATGATTATTTATTTTCAGTGGTGCAACTTAAATTTTTTTCGCATTTTTAATGCATATATTTCATATATTGCGTTTTTTAAACACCTTTTTCATGCATCTTATTGTATTGGCAACACTAAACTGTTTATTGTCGCCAAGAAAAATAGAAATTAGCCTAAGTTGGCTACGGGCTACAAAAGTAGTCGTGTGTTCGGTAGTCGTGTAGCCGTTAAAATAATTATTCTCATATGCACACATGTATTCTATTTTTGACAGATTGTAGTCGATGGTCGGTAGCCTTTGTTGTGTTTATAGCATAACTTTAAACAATTTTTCAAAACCAAACTATTTTTCTTTTCAACGTTGTGTTATAATTGATTTTTGAAGAAAAAATTAAATCATAGAATGTTTTTTTTAGAAAATTAAAAAAAAGCTTTCAAAACCTTGAGTCTGAAATCTGTTAAAATCGAAAACTAAATTTAAACCTATTGTACATTTTAATTACCTTTTGGCACTTCCATAAGAGATTCTTGTAACTTATTTTAATTTTTAGTAATAGATAAGGATAAGTTAACTTTAGAATAATTGACGTCTTACTCAAATTATTTTCAGTGTGGTAGTTTTTAAATACATTTGTGTAATAGTGTTGTTACATTACACCGAAATCCACTAATTTTGAGATTTCGATCAAAATCTAGAAGATTGGGCTAAAATCAAGTCGTAATCTTGTAAAATTTATAGTGCAACTCTTGCTTTTTTTTATGCAACTGTGTTTAAGAAAGAATTAAATTTTATTAAAAAAAAAATTTACATATATGTATGTATATATAATAGATTGGATTTCTTTCGCTCTGGATGAACAAATTATATATAAATTTTTTTTATTGAGATTTGCTGGGATACGAATCTGGGCCTTTGAGTTCTTGTGCGACCGCTCTAACGACTGTACCACGCACCCCCCCGTGTTCTTTGTTTTCCATATTTTTTATTATCAAATACAATTTACAACTCTAATATTTTCCTCTTGTAAATCTCGGTGTAATGTAAACGCACTATAAGACAGTTTGAGTCAACAGTAGGGTACCAAAGACAAAATTAAGTACTACTATGCAATAGAAGTTCATTAAAAAATGCATCTGAAGTAACAAATAAAAGCAGAGAACTTAAATACATTTTGACAGCATATCGCTGCTTTACTGCTACAAAGCTTTATTTGAAATTAATAAAAATTTAACTTTTTGAATTTGGGTCAGTGGAATATATGTATTGGGGTCTCAGATCCGGAATCGTACACAGATCTGTAAGAAAGTCATTACTTACATTTGGTGCTGTGTTAGTTAAGTTCTAAAGATTAGTTTGAACTGCGATCACTATTGTATCTATTTCAAACCAAATATCAAATGCACTGAATTCAATGGCCGCTTAGCAACAATGCCCACTGGATGCAATTTTCGTAATACTATTACAATATTATCACTCTTGTGGCTATGACGATGCGAAGTAAACAGGCCATCTGATTCACGTTGAAACCCAGTGACATCAAACTGGCGAGCAATATAAGTACATATGAATGTATGAGGACAAACGGCATCAAATGATAACGAGTGATATGAAATTAAGGGTTGTCATAGATTCCAAAATATATTTTGATGTCATAACGCTAATTCAATGTTATAGGTTTTACTTTCGACATCTCACTAATTGCAGTCGATATCATCGAACAAAAAGGGGTTTAATGGAATATTAAAGTACTCATCTTTGTGGCCATTTCAAATCGAATTCCTAAAACTTCGGATTCAATGACACCCTTGATTGTCTCAAAACGCTGTCACAAGGCGTTTACTATCATATTATCAAAAAAAAAAAAAAAAGAATACCACCATGTAAACCACCCAGATGAGATAAATTTGCCTATAACTTCCGTCTAGATTTAAATTTAGTTTTGAATTTTCTCTTATTTCGCAGAAAACAATTTTTTTAGCATCAATTTTTCTTTAGTAAAATCATAATCTTAATATTAGAAAATATGACATTGTTGCAGTAAAGGAGCGTTATAATCAAGTAACAAACAAGAAAAGACGAGACAAGACAAAATGAAGAAAAAAACTTGTCCTGAAATTTTAAATTCTGGCTACAGGCAACAATTGAAACATGAGAATGTATAAAATTGAATTGATTTACAAAAAAATGAAAAAGAGCTGCTTAAGAGGAATACTAAGTCGAAATGAATATGAAATCCTTATAAACAATAAAAAAATTATAAAACAGAAAGCAACAGAGGAACATAAACTTTTATTTACACTGATCAAATATTCATGACAAACATTCAAAGATGTCTTCTGCGCATCTTCAAGGTAAACAATATAAGTATGTATGTATGTGTGTGTAAAAATAACAAATATATAGACGCCAAAGTTGCAACATGTCGCTAATATTATAGAAAAACGAAGAATAAAGGAAAAAGACATGCTAAAATGACAACAAGGAGAAATCTTCGATTTTTAACGTTTAGGAGAAATGTGGAGCAAATTTCCATACAAAGTCAGGGTTTATAATTACTATTTTCAAGTGCAACTTGTGCAATAACACTATGGAACAGTAGCAGAAGTTGCAAGAATCAAGTTTGTTGCTCTTTTTCATTTAGTTTCTGCTGTTAAATAGCCGTTTGGAAGCAACTAAATAATGCAAAAACTCTAATTTAATTCGATAACAAAAATGCACTACTACACTCATGCATGCATACATATGAGAAGAGAAAAAGGACAATAAACGTCATGTGATGTTAACACGAGCCACAAACTAATGCACTGTTACTGAAAGCAAAAAAGAGAAAATTAAGTGACCAAAAGTTTATTTAAAACTGATTTATTTTATCAATAAAACTTTGTCTTAAATTAGTTTATTTCTATGTATGCATATACATAAATATCACGGGCGTTTTTGGAAAGGCTGGCTGAATTTCGATAAAATGAGAGTAAACGGCAATTTTACTAGAAATACCATGATCGCAAGAAAGGGTTACGGCACCACCCATGTTGTGTGCTTTAATTTTTATCCACGAGTACAGGGACATACAGTTTAACATTAACTCCGAACAACAGACTTGAGAAGCTTGTTCAGACACGACTGAATATGAAAAACATTCTGACCGTGGTCAGGGGTGATGTTGCATTTTTCAAACGGAGTCGTATGATGTTAATTGAAGCTCGTGTAGAGCGACCACGATAAACAACCAACCATACAGATACGACAGATGATCTTATCTTCGTTTAAAAGAGACAAAATTTTTTTTGTTAATATTACAAAGTGTACATATGCATGTATGTGTAAGAATAAATCGATAGCATATATAGGGTGTGCAAATTCGAGGTTAGGAAATAAATTGACTTAAAAACAGTTTCTATTTTTTGACAAATTCAGTTTTATTGATATCAAGTAAAGTAAAAATATGAGAAATGAGGTGGCAAATGTACACCTCTAGCATTTCGGGACGTCCGCTCTTTTCAAAAAATGTTAAACCACGTTTTATAACAAAGTTTCGCAGAGTCGAATTACATGTTTCTTTAGTCTGGGTTGTGGTTTATTTACGGAAACCCGGTCTAAAGAGAGTAATTCAGCAGCGTTAAATCACAAGAACGAGGCGGCCAATTGAAATCTCCAAATCGTGACTGAGAAATTTCTCATGCCACAACCTAATTGTTTGGCCGTCTGTGTAACTTGTGGCGCCGCCCTTCTTTTAGTTTGTATTTTTGAATCACTCCGTTGTGGAATTAAGACTAAAAATAAGCAAAACTTTAAACATTTAAACGAATTTGGGGTGCACTTTTGGATTTTAGCTTTTCATTTTGTTAGTATCTAAGCGATACTTATAATGAGTTTTCTAGTGCGTATTGGCGAATTCAAAAATAAGAAATTCTTTACATACCTAAAGCTTTCACAGTCTCCAAAAACAAATAAGCTTTAAATTCTTAACGAATGTGTAAAATATTATAATTAAATAAAGAAACTTTATTTTTGATACGGCTCGAAAGAAGGTTTCCTTACCTTACTTATTACGCTCATCAATTCGGAGCCTTTAGCCCAAAGTTTATTAGGTCAATGAGATATGCTTAAAAAATAAAAAAGTAATTGATAATTATTATGACAGATTTTATGTTCGGAAGGAAATGTTTTCCACAAAACCTTACCAATACGTCCAGGAATTTTACGATTCTTCACGGAGTTATCAGGAACCCTATTTTGGTTTTTGGAGTTGTGCTTTAGCAAAAATCCGTAGTAGATGTAAGTGACCATTTGTGCACTATAAACTTGGTTGTGAAGTGAGTTCGATCTAAATTGGTATACCGAAATGTTGCAGAAACTGGATCTTGAAAATTAAATCTAGTTTTATTAAGTACCTGGACACTGGAAAAAAAAAATCTGGCCACCTTACTAAATAAAAAAACAGGAAAACAAAAAAATAAAACCAACTTTAGAAGCTTCGCCACCAAATAATATTTGAAGCAATTCAAACCTGTTTTTAATACGCCATATGTTGTTCAGAAGGAGCAGTACACATACACATTTATTGTACTCGTGCAATAAACTTTACACGACATTCATGACCATTTAAGTTATGTATGAAACAGACATACATATGTACATACATTAGGGTGGCAGCGAAAAAAATTTTGTTTTGAATTTTCATGTTCTTTTGGCCTCTTTTGAGCATACAGAATAGTATTCGTCTGATAATGCAGTGAGAAAGGAGAAAGAAACAGAAAATTCGCATGTCCAGAAAACATTATCCGATTTAGCTCAAATTTTCTGCACAGAACTTTTAGAACCATTGTTATAATATTCCGTTTAAAATAAAAAAAATGTTCGCTGTAATCCTTAAATGGTTATGAATATCATATAAAGTTTATTGCAAAATAGTTTTCATACAAACCATTCCCACCCTAATGTGCATACAAGGTAAAACTGACAATGATGATGAAGTTAACAATGACAGCGATGTTGATGCTTTTTTTGATGAAGGGTTAGATTGTGTTATTCATACATACATAAAATGGATACATCGTATACATATCGACGATGGAATTAAAGAACGCTGTAACTGACAAAACCTTAAATGTTCACCAGAGCCAAAAAACTTTCATAAATGAAGAACAAATACACTGGTATTTTTTATTTCGCAGACGGCGTAAGTGAATTTATTTTCATCGTAGAAATCTGGGACCTGGACCAATCGACGCGTATTTTTTTGCTGATAAAAATGATGCAAAAAACGTATTTTCGATTTTTTGTCAGTTACAGCGTTCTTTAATTCCATCGTCGATATACATACATACATATATTTACGTAGTAATACATACTTCGAACTAGATTTGTACAATTCTTGACATCTATAAAAAAAATATATATAAAAATTTGTGTAATTATCATACATTCCGGTAGTCGCCGTGGTCTAGTGGTTAGTGTGTTGGCCTACTAAGACATAAGCCCTGGGTTCGACACCCAGCTCCGACATCTTAAAAAAAAGAAATATGAAAAAAATATTTCTTTCGGCGACTAAATTATTGATATTGACATTGATAATTTATGTATACAATTATATATAATACTAGTCATAAAGCCCGTCCCTGCCAGGCTCAAACTTAAACTGGAATTATATGTATGTATGTATATCTATATGCCTACATACATATTCTATTAATTTTTTATATTATTATTTTTTTTTTTTTTCGTTTTTTGTAGTCAATTATATATTAGTGTATATTAGTATATATTAGTGTTATTTCTTACGTAACTTTAATTAAATGGCTTTAATGAAATTAAATAATAAATTTTTATTAAAAATAAAAAATTGGAATGTATGATACATACATACATAACTGGCCTTTACAACCCTGTGTCAGGATTACGGCCTAGCTTCTCGCAGCACTCATGTTGTGTGTGTCAATTTTTATCCATGAGCACCGGGACCTACAGTTTAATGTCGACTCCGAACGACAGACTTGAGAAGCTTGTTCATGGCAATTAGTTACTCTCAGAGCTTTTGCCAGAAGACTGCTGAGAGGTAGTCGCCGAAAGAATGTAAATTACCTTAAACATTTATTGAACTAAAGCGTCTGAAACATACATACATTCATGCATATATTGTATACCATTAATTGTTAAACAAATTAAAAAAGCCCAAAAATCTTCAGTTTGTAAAAAAATAAATACCAGAAATTAATTTTATTTACACTTTTTTTAAAACATCGTACTTATTACTAATTTTTTAAAAACTACTATATTTACATCAAAATATATTGGAACCCTAAGGTAAGCATGTGATACTACGTACAACAGTTGGCAAATGATTGCAAAAAAAATGATTTAAAATTTTCAAATGTTTACTGCTTGAGGCAAGACTTGGCTTGATACGAGTATATAGCTGTTTGTTCAAAAGCAATAACTTTTTAATGATTTGAAGCAATATTCAAAGTTATTCAACTCTAATAAAGTTGAATTTTTTTTTTGTCAATAATATATTACAATGGCTCCAGATTCCAACCGAACATTAAAAGAATAAACCAAATCCGTAGCGTCCAAAGACGCAACACTCCGCTGTTAGGATTATGCCATAAGTTATTTGGGATACGTACACTCAGAAAAGAAACACTTTAAACTCACTTTAAATCCAGTACAAGGGACTTTAAAATTAAAAATTTTCATGTATGAAAACCAGCCGTATTGAAAAATATTTAATTTTAAAGTTGACACTTTAAAATGTAAATTATTAATGTTAGCACTTTGAATATTAAAGTGAAAACTTTAAATTTTAATATGCGCATTTTCGAATACAATTTAAACACTTTTGATTTTAAAGTTCACACTTTTAACCCATTTTTAAAATGTTTGTATTTAAATTAAAAGTTAACCCATTCAATCTCAAATTAAAAGCGTTAGCTTTTATTTTAAGAGTGAACACTTTCAAATGCAATTTAAAAGTGTTCCCTATAAACTTTAAAGGAAACAGATTATTTTAATTGTTTTTAATTCACATTTTTTTTAATCAAACATATTTAAATTTAAATTTATTTATGTATATTTATGAAATAAATATTTACCGATAAGTTTTGTTATTCGTCTTGAGTAATAGGTAATTGTTGTTAACTGCAATACAAAGCTTTCATTAGCATCTTTGATGGTAGCTTTCTTTTTTATATTTCCATCTGCACTAAATCTTGCTAAAGACATAAGAACTGAATTCAGAAGAATTGTAAAAATGTAGTATTGACAATCTGAAAAAAAAAATTTTGAGTTATTTTACTAATTTAACAAAAAGTACATAATTGTTACTCACTAACTTTTTTCGTCGTTTTTGCTTGGTTCAGAAGATATGTCTATCGTAGTAGCTCAATATCTTGATTTTAAAGTTATCCCACTTTGTTTTTAAAATATTATCTTTTTGTGGACAAATCAAATTTAAATATAGATTAATCTAAAAAAAATATAAAAACTTGTATATGCTTAAATTTTGTGTTAAAGTTCTTGTTAAATACCAGAACTGGTGCACTGCAGTATTGCTCACTCCTGCAAAAAATCAGAATTTGAGCGCTTTACCAAATTCTTCTTCTGAAATGCCTTGCCTGATGGATTTTTTTTTCATTGAATATAGTAATAATCCTGAAAGAAATCAGTTTATAATATATTATTTTTAATATATCGTTTTTAATAATACCTGGGACTCTTTTTCTTTTGGAAATAAACCAATTATTTCTTCCACAATACTAACATAGTGCTCCGGTCTTAGCTTTGCTTTTGTTAACATGACATCTTCTAAAATTATTTTAATGAGGTCATCGGGTTGCTTATTCGTAAAACATGACCTTTCTTCATAATATTGAATAAGATGAATTCCGACGGCTGCAATGCAGTGTATAATTAAATTTATTACAAAACTTTTTACTGTATATTCTTACCTGTGATCCAAATGCGTTTCATATTGAATTATTTGAAGAACAAGGTGAATCGTTGTGACGGTTTATTTCTAGCCAACCAACAACCTTCGAAGTCTGGCTCAACGTTTCGTCTTCTATTCCCAAAATGAAAAAATAAGCTTGCTAAATTATAAACGAAGTAATATGGAAATGGGAATTGTATCTATGTAAGTGCGTAACATATAAAATAAGCTTCAAAATTAATATTATATTTACCTTTGACTTGCGCCAGAAAACAACTTCTCTCTAAACTCCGCTCGAAGACCAATATTTTTTACTGCTTCCGCAATGTCTTCTTTTGACAAAAATTTTAAGCTTCGAAATGTTATTTTAGCATCTAAAGAACATTAATAATATTGCATAAGTGTTAATATTGCCTAAGAATTTTTACCTACTTTTTAGCTGAAGAAAAGGTATTTCCAAATCAAACTCCTTTAGTAGATTAAGGAGATCCGTATCTTCCTCAACACACGTGTACCTTTAATCACCCTGCTCATTAATTTGGATATCGTTGCCAAGAATTCGCAGCAATTCACTTTCTTGTATAATTTTACCTTGACTGGTCATTCTTCTATCTTGTTCACACTTCTAAATTTACTTTACTACAACGAAATCACACAAATGCCGCTAACGGTACAATTTAAAGTCGAACTTTTAAAATAAACTTAAATACTTTGAAAATAAAAATTTTTACGTTGAATTTTAAAGTGTTCACGTTTAGTTCCAACAAATACACTTTGAGTTTAAAAGTTAACACTTTTAATACAAAATGTACACTTTAAATCGCTCCTTAAATACAAAAGCACCACAAGTCAAAATAAGCCAATTATACAGGAGCGTCATTTTTAAAAATAATTTTAATTATTTTACGATTTTTGTAAAAACTATGCGGATTACATAGATTTTTTTGGTATCAAAATATGCGTAATTAAATGTCCTATTTTTCAATAAAGCAATCTTAAACATACCTCGAATGGGTTCTCGAAAAAATGCAAATAAGTTAGTTTTGTATATAAAGTTTGACCTCGAGAGCATTAAAATTTTAAAAACTAAACAACCATAATTAGGAACATTTTAGTTCATTTCAAACAAAAATATTTGTATAAAACATTTACTTAATACTACATTGAGCGTATCGATCGTAAAGGTATAAAAAAACTTAAACTAAAACATTAATAATCTGTTTCCAACAGTAACTTATGAACTAATTTAGAGATTAGCATAAAAAGATTCATAAACTCTTCACTAACTTAATTCAAAATATGGTAGTATTCTAAACAAAAATAAGAGAAAATATCAAATTTATAAATGCAAATATCAAATTTATAAATGCAAAACTAACCTATTTCGAAGTATTGTACTATTGCACATAAAAATTATAAGATACTTACATGTATGTGATCTGCAACACAGGTAGTACTTTGTAATGTGGTAGTTTTTCACAAAAAATTCGTGTGCTCGTGGCAAATGACTGTTGACAACTGAAAATGTGGTACTTTTGCGCGGAACTCAGTTACAGAAACGGTACAAAACAAAACTAACTGTTTTGGGTTTACGGGTGTTTTTGATAACAAAATGACGGCTGTTTTAGCGAAACATGAAAGTTTCATCGTTTAAGAAGCATTTTATGCAGAAAAATAATTTATGATATTTTTTGAAATGTGTGACTTTTGTATTTAAGGAGCGAAATGTCAAAGTGAACACTTTTAATAATAAACTGACGCTTTATATATTAAAGGGAAAACTTTCATTATTAAAGTGAACACTTTAAATTAGAAAGTGACACTTTGATTTATAAAGTAAACACTTTAAATGTAAACGTTAATACTTTTCTGCAAATTGATCACTTTACATTTTAAAGTTAATACTTTTAATATAAACGTTTTAATTTTATTTTTCAAAGTTTAAAAATTTTAAATTAAATAGATTCACTTTTAATACAATTTTAAAAGTGATTACTTTATAAATAATATATTTTACTTTAAAATATAAAGTTTGTCATTACAAAATAAAGCCAACATTTTTAAATTTAAGAATTTTACATTAAAAACAAAAATTTTAACTTTTAAATTAAGAGTAAACACTTTAGAAACTTAAAATTAGTACTTTTACAAAATCTTTTTTTTTGCGAAACCCATAAGAACCTATAGACTGACGCACTTTAAATAAAATTTGAAAGTGTTTCACATTTAATATTAAAGCGCACTTTTTTTCTCAGTGTATGGTATATTATTCATCGGTTACATATATCAGAAAAATACATTATTATGTATTGATACTGAAATAAATGGGCTGCTTTTGAATATGGAACATTCTAGACTCCAAATTAAAATCAATGTAACCGAAGCAACTGAACAAATATTCGATATAGGGTTATCCGGTCGGATAATATATGAATAGCCACTCGCAGTTGCTTACAACCGAATACCAACGTAAATCGTAGCATAAAATCGGAATAATATCGGGCTATGTGTATAGAGGCCAAATCAACACAAAACCCTGTGTTTTATTAAAAAAGTTAAAGACTTATTGACCAACTCTCCTTATTGACCACCTAAATCAATAAATTTGATTAAATATGAAATGAAATATTAGGAAAACTTAAAAAATCCAAGTTATTTTAAGAAAATAATTCTTATAAAACCTTTAGAAAAAACTACAATAGAAAATTAAATTTTATCGCTCAAAGTTTAAGGCAATAATTTCTTTTTTTGCAAGTAGTTTTATATTAATTTACCACAATTAGATTTAATCAAAGTATTTTTCCAATTTCTTTTCTGAAGATTTCCTTAAGTGACATTTACTTGAAGGAACAGATTAAAGGCAATTTGTTGCATGCGTGCATGCATGGATTACTGCA
Source organism: Metopia argyrocephala (assembly GCA_963576795.1). Lineage (NCBI taxonomy): Eukaryota > Metazoa > Arthropoda > Insecta > Diptera > Sarcophagidae > Metopia > Metopia argyrocephala. The sequence goes on along the minus strand of OY756210.1, from coordinate 127,013,547 downwards.
ATAGTATTTACACTGATTGCAAGAGACATAATGACAATGAGGGCACACGTAGCCTTTCAATTGTAAACACAGAAAGACGAAACTACGAATAGTCTATAAAAGAGTAGCATTCTTTTAAACTATTTTCCCTCCAGAATTGAAAACAATTTATTGTGTGCCACAAATAGAGTTTACGTGTAGCAATTATACTGAAAAAAAAAACCATATAGTCAAGTGTTATCAATGCAGCGGTTTTTATAATATTACATACATACATACATAACTGGCCTTTACAACCCTGTGTCAGGATTACGGCGTAGCTTCTCGCAGCACTCATGTTGTGTGTGTAAATTTTTATCCATGAGTACCGGGACCGTCGACTCCGAACGACAGACTTGAGAAGCTTGTTCATGGCATTTAATTACTCTCAGAGCTTTTGCCAGAAGACTGCTGAGAGGTAGTCGCCGAAAGAAATATTTTTTTCATATTTCTTTTTTTTAAGATGTCGGAGCTGAGTGTCGAACCCAGGGCTCATGTCTTAGTAAGCCAACACACTAACTACTAGACCACGGCGACTATAATAATATAATATTACTATTTAAAATTTGTATGCTTCGGCAAAAAATACATTCATATATATACATATAAACTTTAAGGGTTTATTTGACAACTATTGCATAGAAATTTGTCAAATAAACCCTCAATTAAGCTATAATATTTTTAGAATTACACTTTTAGTATCGTAATTTAAAGTGTACAAAGAGAGATTGGATAGATTGGTTTACTACTCGTACATTAAAAATGATTGAGGCTACTTTACATACAATATTTTGTAAATTTAAGGTTTTCCTGCTTTAACAACTGAAAAAATCCGTTAACAAGAAAAAACGCTTAAATTAACAAAATAAAGATTTCTGTGATCACAACATTAAACGAATTTTTAGTTTCATTCTTGGTTCTTTTTTTTCATTGCAAAATGAAGTAAATGCAAATTGCCTAGAGGCATTAGAAAGAGTTAAAGGAAATTTTTCAATTAAATTGAAATTTTCCATCACATAGATTAAAATTTTTTTCTTGTACATAGAAATTGTTTTCTTAAATTTTTGAGATTTTATTCAATATAAATTAAAAAAAAAAAAAAAAAATGACGACATGACATACACAGAAAAAATATCACCAAAATTCAATCAACAAAGTGAGTTGTTAATGTGAAATTATATTTTATATATGCATTTTATAAATACAATAAAATATTTGTTTGATTTTACAAATATTGCGATTTATTTTCAACAAATTATGCTAATTAAAATCATTGTTATTATTTAAGCGATATTTTGAAAAATAATAAGAGTTAATTATAAAAAAAATACAAAAATATATAACATTTCCTGAAAGTAATCTTTCCAGCAATTGGGTTTTTATCCACAATAATTGAAAAATGATGGTACCGTTGCATTTTTTCTTGTTCTCCAAGAAATCTTTGACAAAAAAATAAAATAAATTATTACGGTACCATAATTTTTCCATAAAAAGGCTTAGAAAATTGTTTGTTGAATTCTTTAGTTTAGGTTAGTTACGCATATTTTATACAAAAACAACATTATACAAGTTAGGGGGGGGGGGGGGGGGGCGTGGTGTAGTGGTTAGAGCACTTGCATACAACTGGGGGGCATCACATTTATATGTATATGTGAGCGAGTACAGATCATGATAGGAAACGTGTCCCTCCAATTCGGACAATTTCCATTCGTTTACTTTACTTGTAGATCAAAAATTTTATTCACTTCTGCACTCTCAAAAGTTTATAGTACTTACAGGAGTTTTTCCTATTTACTTCACACACAATCTTGGAAAGAAAAGGCTTTCTTTTTAAACGTGATACAATTAAGAAATATTATAAACTTATAAATCTCAAAAGACAGGATTTCAATTTTTGAAAACAAGCGGGATTACAATTTTTTAGCTTTGCAAACTTTGAAAATTATAAATTCTCTTAAAGCAGAATGTATGGTGGCATTAAGTATATTATTACTTTTCGACGATCTATATTTTTTTAAGAACGATGTGGGTTAGTCCACCACTGCCAACGAAAAGCGCTATAGGTCAATGATTATGAACTTCTCTTGGTTCAAATTTGATGGTATGGATACCAACAGCATGTAGTTGTAACAGGTCAGCGATATGTGCCAAATACCTCATGCAACATTAGACACGATCGATTTGAGGTTACGGTCACCTCATGTGCAGGTGACTTGACATGAGCACCAAGATAGAGTGATTTCACCCTGTTAGGCTTTTTCTTGTGGAGTTCTCTTAAGTTAATTATGCTAATAGACCACAAAATATGGCGATCCTCAAGAGACAAGAGCCACAGAACGTTTGATTGATTTGATTGATGCTATATTCCACAGAGCCTTTTAAACGAATAACAATTTTGATGATATCTTTTACACACTCTCTTTATTTCAACCTTCTTTTAATGGGTTCAAAAAAGAATACCTTGAAAAAAGGTAATATTTTATCAAAGAGCTTAAGAAAATGAAACAGAGACACCATTTTTTTATACAGAAGAAATCGTCTAAAAAAGATCTTCTGGTCTAATGACGCATTTTATTGACATCTAAAGACTTTTGTCCAAAGTAGGGCTTTTGATATGCAGCAACTACTAATTTTCTGCTATTACTATGTATAAGTAACACACCCATCATTATATATGTATATGGATTAAAACATTCCGGCATATACATGTTGATAAAATGAAATAAAAAGAAAAAAACATAATTATTAGTTTTTTTTGTTTGTTTAATTACTTACTAAAACGTTTTCTTTTTAAGGTAATGCGACATAAATAGATAAAATATTATTTAAAAAAATGGAAAGCAGATAGACAATATTTTAGTTTCTATTACATTCTTATCACTGCATAGATAATTTATTGAATGTTTTAATCCACTTTGGATACTTGAATATAAAATTGTTAAATCGTTCCACGATATATACACAGAAAAAAATTAATAATGACACATGATTAAATTTACCTCAAATAGAATTTACATTCGAATCGTTCATAATAGCAGTTGATATATATATACGTATTTGGGCAACTAAAAGCAGTTTCAGGTTGAATGTTCGACTGCTCTTCGAAAAAAGTTCACGTTGCTTGCACTTGTTTTTCGATTAAAAGCATTTACAGATTTTAAATAAGTCGACAATCTTGCCACTTTGAGCATGGGACGACTTAAGAGTTTTTTTATTGCTCTATTTTTTATAATATCGCTCCTAATTTATTACTACCGGTTGTTCTTGATTTATTACCTTGTTGTATTTTATGCCGTTTGTTTTTATTTTGATAAAGCATTAAGCTTGATTTGATACCGAAAGTTAACGAAATATTGTTCACGATTCGTTCTTAATTTGATACCATTTTAGAACGCTTTTCCCCCTGTGTACTAGTTTGATTTTCTCTATGCATTTCCTTGCTTTGTCATCACATTTTGAGGAACTGACACTAATAAACTAGAGAGATGTTATCAATTATAATTTCCTCGAGTATGTATGCAGCTATCTAGTATGTCTGTGAAATTTGAAATTTTTACTACACGAATGACTTGCCAGATCGAAATGAAATTTAGCATGTGTTGATATGAGGTATGGACGCTTCCATTATAAGAAGCTTTTTGCTGTTTATATGGCCATCAATATGTCAGGCTAAGAACTTATCGAACTGTCCTTGTAATTCTTCTCCTAATAGCAAAATTCTCGTAGATATAAAAAATTTTTTTAGTTTTGTCGTTAGTGTCTTGTTTTCAAGTGTTTACGCACACCCTACAATTATTCAAAAGTTATTTGACTAGAGAAAGAGAGAGAGAGAGAGAGAGAAGACGGAAAAGAAAAAAACCTATTTTTTCTACCGTAATACAAGTATAATGACAATGTAAAGCAAAATTATTACTTTAATATTTTAGATTTCTTTGTGGACCCACAAAAGGCTTATACGAACCCTCATTTGAAAACCTTTGTTCTAGACGTATGCAGATAACGTCTAATAATACTTATATTCGGCATGAAACAATAGAAAACCCTTCAGATGTTCTCTTCAAATTTCAAAATACTTTAAAAAAATTAATTTCATATGCATTTTAATTTTAAAATTGTGAATTTGTGAATATATTCTTTGCATCCGGTTTATAACCTGTCGTACTTGATGTAACAAATTAATTTGATTTTTTGATTTCCACATTTTCCTAAGTCTGTATACGCGTACATAATTGCATGCATTCGGGCCTTAGGCTCAAGTGTCTTAAATAATGGATTTTGCAACAATTATAATCAATTATGTACTATTTTCAGTTGGTGTTGTCATATAATAAAAATGTAAATTTACACCAGGCAAAAATAAATCTCAAGTGAAGAATAATAATAATGAAAAAAAAAAATTTAAGAAAAAATCGTTGTCTGTATTTACTGGAGCTTACAACACCAGTTCAACTTGTGGGCAATTTATGCAAAAGCTAGAAAATATAAAAAATTTGTCGATCGGTCATTTTATACGGTTTAGATTTTCTTTTAATCTGGCACAATATCGTGGGTGTTTTTATTATATGTAAGTACATACATATATTTTATTACTTGTTGATTTTTACTTTTGTATTTGTGTTCCTTTTTTTTGTTACATTTAAGCGTAGAAAAAATTATTTTCATTAAAAACTTTTGTCGGAAAACTTCACAAGATTTAATTTTTAGTGTTTAATTTATTTTAATCTTCGCATTGATTAGGTGGGTCTGCCTATGAGCATAAAATTGCCATCAATTTTCCAGGCGATTACATGTTGACATAATGCCTAAAGTAGTGCATGCTTTGAAATGAATTTATTTTCTTTTGTAGTCGCATGGTTGTTTTTTATAATTTGTAAGATTTTGTAAGGAATTAAATATATGAATTGCCTTCCATTTGGTTATTAGTCACTATAAGTGAGACCGACTTAAATGCATTAAATACTACATACATTTGAGTTTTCATATAACAAATATTCGGAAAAGCACCCAATTCCAGTAAAATTTAGAAGAAAGAACTCAGTAAGAAATTGACAGAGAGTTATGGTGTTTTCTTTTCTGGAGAGAAATGTAAAATTTGTTTGCCATCATTAAGTGTAAAAATGCAACTTTTCTCGCCCTCAAAAAAATCACAGGGCGAAGATAATGCACTGAGATACAGCTGTCTTTTTTTTAAATTCTTCATAAGCTTTTTTTAAATTTAAAATGTTTCAATTTTTGTGATAATGTGAATAAATTTATATTTTTTTCAATGCTTTTAAATTGTCACTTTTTTTAAAGAAAATTTTTTTTCCAGAACAGAAAACGCCATTAGACAAAATTACCTTTAAAAATAAAAATACATATAAAAAAACTGATAAGAATTAGTAAAAACAGCTGGCACACGCATACATAATTGGCCATTACCACCCTAAAATAATATTTCCTTCGGCGACTACCTCTTACTGCCATCCCTAAATAAAAGCGGCAAGAGTTTTCTATATAGTAAAATTACTCATGTCCATACAATTTGTATGGAGCACTCCAAAATAACGCGGCGGCAACGCTTTGAGACTGAAAAATCCAATTTTGACAGGGCGTTCAAATAAGAAAAAACAGGGTTGTGATATAAGCATATGTCTGTTATTTGGATAACCCTGTTTAATTGGTAAAGACAAAAAAAAAAAAATAAAAAATTATTTGTGTAAGCAAACACGATGTGGTTAACATTTTTGAGTATGCAAACAGACCTATTATAAGAAGCAAAATAAGTTATATTTGCAAATCATTGTCGGAAATTATTATTGTGTTTGAGTATTTTTCGCAGTTTCAATTTCCATTTATTCACAATGATACGAGTTTTGAACGATTTAGAGGAAAATCTCTTTCTTTTCTATTTTTAGGTAAAAAAAAGAAAAACGAAAAGCAAATAATAATTTGATAGAAATTGTGAAATAATAAAACAAATATAAAAAGATTTTTTATGATTATGGGAATGTAATATTCGTTTGACATGCAATGAATGCGTCTTATATTTTTTTAATGATCCTGAAAAAAAAGATCTCAAGAAAATATTTCACAGTTACACGACATTTTTAGCCAGGAGATATGAAATTTAAAAAGCATTCAGTAAGACATCATAAAGTGGTCTGTCTAACTGTAAAATCAATAAAGAGCATGAAGTATACTGTAGTACGAGAAAACGCAAACTGCAGTTAAACTTTAATTGTAGAGAGTATTTAAGTTTTAACTATTCATGTAAGCTTTAGCGACTAAGCTGTGTGTAAAAATGTGTAATATATACGAGGGCGGATCAATAGGGCCGTGACTTTTCGAACTTCCGTCGTAGTTATATGAAATTAAACACTGCTTCCATCGATTACCACCTGTTAATAGACTACTCTTAAATTTTGAGGAAGTGCCACCATCAACTTTACTGTTCAAGACATACAACCTCGTGTATCTTTTTAAAAATGAAAAAAAGTGAATTTCGAGTGCTCATCAAACATTATTTTTGACATAAGGTGCTTAAATGGAAGCCCCTTAAGTTAAACCCCTGAGTATTGATAAAAAAATACATTTACATGTATACTATGGGGACCCTGCACCATCTATTTAAATGGGAAAAAAGTGGTTTAATGGCTTTCGTTGTGGTGGCACAAGTACAAATGACGCTGAACGTTCTGTACGTTCTGTTCTGCCTGAGATAGTTGATGCCAAATGCATTTCATATGGCAGTGTGGTTTCGATTTTAAATGATCAGCTGAGTTTAAAAAAGCTGTCTGCAAGATGGATGCCGCGTTTGCTCTTAATTGACCATAAACATAATCGTGTGACAACTTCAAGAATTGTTTGGAGTTGTTTAACCGAAATTCAAATAAGTTTTTGCGGTGTTTTGTAAGTGTGGATGAAATATAGATCCATTACAACACTCCGGGGATCATCCAGCAGTCTAAACAATGAGTTTCTCCGGGTTAACCGGCTTCGAAGAGGGCCAAGGTAAGTTTGTCGGCCGATAAGGTGATGGGATGCACGTGGAACAATCCATCTCGATTACCTTCAAAACGATTAACGAGGATTAAAAAAAAAATCGATGCATCGCACAGTGGGATTTGTTCATACAATGTTTGGCAAAAAATATAAGGAGTGCTTGTAGTATGTTAAAATTTTACTCTGAGCCTTTGGTAGCTCAACATAAAAATATAAAGCTTTATCAAAATTGGCCACGTCCACTACGCACCGCCCATAGAACCCAAAATTTATTTTTGGCCCAGTTTTTGAAATTTTGTTCTCAGTCTTTGGTTAGCTCAATTAAGAAAAATATAAAGTTTCATCAAAATTGGCCACGTCAATTTTTTTTAATTGATGCTATGAAGTTTTACCTTTCATTTTATTATAGTGGGAGCACCTAGCAAGACCGAGCAACCTTTTTTTCTTCCAAGGAAGTTTGCAATCACGGCACATTATAGAACAAATTTTATTCTATCATATCTTTTAAAGCATATGAGCGAACTTTATAATTTTTATTTTAAAATACGCAGAAAAGACTATATTTGAAAGAAATCACTATTCAAATCAGAGCAAATAAATTATCTTACGTACAAACACTATAGAAGTGCGTTAACAGTTTTCAATATTTTAGATTTCATTGATTTCTAGAAAAGTATGAGTTAAAGGGTTGAGGTTTGTTATGAATATGTACAGAATACAAAGAACTCTGAGGAGACTACCGTAGCTGGGGTCCAAACATGTCCAGTGTGGCTAGTGTACTATTTCTTCGCGGACATCATTTTCTCCGTTGATTACCAAAAAAAATTCATTGCAAAAAAAAAATCTAAATTCTTAATAGAATATAACTTTGATCTAATGAAAGTGTTTCTTTCCTTTATGATGAAACAAAATTAATTTCTAAAATGATCACTCTTTTTGGAATTCGAACTTGAGTCTCTAGACCATATAACAATCAAAAAAGATTTAAACTTATTTTTTACAAACCTTCGGTATCTCTTACTTGTGGTACAATTTAATTGTATTTAACTGTAATATTTTCTTAGTCTCTATTAAAATTGTTCACATTTGAAACTCTTTGAAACCCCTTTGCCAAACCGGGGTTTTTTTTCAAGTTCCTCAATTTATTTTGCGAATTTTTTATAATTATGCTGCATGTCGGCTTCATGCGACCTGCATAATGCCAAATACTCGACAACAGTAATCGATAAATGGCGACATTGATTTTCATAATACCGATTGTACAACGGTGACTTACATAATAGGGGTGATTATTTATTTTGATCTACATAATTGGGATATTTTTTTTACTAAAACTTTGATAAATAAATTTAAAGCTCTGGTGAAACAGACCATGACTGATATGACTGCTTAAAACAAAACAAAAAAAAAAAAGAGTAGTGAAACTCAAGTTCATGAACTCTCTTTCAATTTTATTTTATTTTTCCTTTTCTTGTATCACTATTTGGTTTCTTTTTTCATACCACAAGAAATTGTGTTGGAAAAGAAGCCAGCGCCAGCATTAGGAGCATGGAAAAGCTAAAAAAAAATTATTTTTATAAGTGGTCAGGTTTAAAAACAAAAAATAATTTAGTAACACATATGCATACATTTGGAAATGAGGAATCTGAGAAGAAAACGTACTTTTTCCTGTATTACAAACAGTTTAAAAATTAAAGTTTAAAAAACTCCATGAACCCGGAAATGGTTACCTACAACTTTTTAATTGTCATTAAATTGATACAATTAAAATTTTAATTGACTATTGCCTGTTTAGCAAGACTTGAAATTACTAATTTGTTAATATATGTACATACAAATATACGAGTATACATACTACTTATATACATTGTCGTTCTTCTGTGTATCTACCGTTTTCTAATAAAAATAAAACTGCATCTGGTCACCCAATTACTCAGGTTTTTGTAGCCATAGAAAACGCCATAAACTGTAAATAATTGCAGCACTCTTTTCAAATGGTTTCTTTTGGTTTTTGGTGGTTTTGCTTATGGTGCTTTTGGCATTAAAGAAAACTAAGAGTTGGTTTTATAATTCGCTTTTATTTTTTTTTTTAATATTAACATTAAACTTCCAATATCCAAGATCAAAAGCAATGTTGTGGACTTATGTACATGCGTACATAAATCATTTTTATTTTTTGGTAATTTTTTTATCTCACCATAAAACGACAAATTATTATGATTACGAGTATTTTCAGCGGCATAATCTGAATCATATGAAGATTAAAAGCAAAAAAAAAAAAAAAGATCATTGCCAATTACAAGCATAAAATGAAAAAAAAAATAGAGCCTGAAATTGACTATTACTTAATTAACTGATTAAATGTTTGACAAAAGTTGGCTGATTCAATCGCTTAATATCTGATTTTAAGTGTCGATTCAAATATAGCGACGTGTCGTTTAACACCTGTTTGAGATGGTTTTTAAAAGTTATGAATAAAATCTATACTTGTAATAAATACATAATTGCAGTAATTTTATTTTAGTGATATGAATGAAATATTTATTTATATATAATTTCTTTAAATCAGAAGAAATAATAAAGAGTTAATAAAAGTATTCAAATATGTATTTCTTTTACTATTTCTAATACTTATAGAACTTTGCATTTCAAGATAAAACGAAATGAACTCTGAAGTCAAGAAGCATATGGCTTGAGCTGCTAAACTTTTAACCAAAAAATTTCAACGCATTACATAATGATAAAGTATAAAATATTTTCTAAAATACGGTAGCATCCTTGAGGAGATTTCTCCCGACGTTGACATATCTTGTTTCTAACAAGGATAATAGGATTTCTAAAGAATAGAGAGTACATAAGTAATAAAATTAAATATTCTTCTCTTCAGTTCTTTAGGTGAATATGCTACAAATAAATCGAACCTTGGTATCATACATGCCAGATAGATTGTGATCTATTTTTTATTAATCTTGTTTCTTAAAACGCCTTAATTAGATCAGAAACTAAATTCTATTAAGAATTTGGCTTTTTTTTGCAATAATTTCTGAATCAAAGGAGAAAATGGCTTAAATGTACTTGAATATTAACATTATTGCAGTAAAATCTAAATTCTCGTCGGAGAATATGGCAGTAAATCTTTTTCACGAGAACATTAAAATGTAATTTTTGTTTCTGGTGTAAGTAGATATATCGTCGTCCCGAAGTTATTTGGACGTATTTTTGAGGCTTAAATTATTAGATCTTTCGACGTGTTCAATTCACATATTTTTATCTCTTAAATATTCCGAGATATTTAAGAGCCATTTTACCGTATATCACTTTTGCTAACAAAATTTTATGTTATAAGGACGTACGCGCCACTTTCATGGATATACGACAAAAAATGTATGGAATTTTTCAAATACAAATGTTTTGCGTTATCTTGACGTACGTCCATAAATGAATATATTTAAAAGATAAAATATAAAAAATAAAACGTAATAAAATATAAAACGTAATAAAAAAGGGTAGACTTCTTTCAAGGACTAAATTAATAAAGAACTAATTTTGATTTTTTAAAGGTATATAAAATAAATTTTAATTTAAAATTTATTTCATAAAACTTTTATGAATCAAAAGTATGTTTTTTAATTACATCATAGATAATTCAAGAATAAGAATTCGTTTTAAAATTCAATTTGAAAATATGTTATAACTTGTGTAAATAGTTTTGAATAAAATTGGACATCATTATGTGGAAGATATGGGAAAAGGCTTTAAATGTCATTTTTTTTATCTTCAAAAATATTTATTTTTGAACATGTACTGAGTTCTTTTACAAACATTTCTTCTGATTTTAAAAAATTTCTTTTCTCGCTTGTTTTTTTAAACTCGATGACTGAAATTCATCTTGACTTACAGATGTTTTATAGAGTAAAGAAAAAAGATTGAACTTATTATATTTAATTGCTTTAATTTTGTATATGGAACGTTCTGAAAATTTTTCTATAAAATGATAAAACTTTAAATTCAATTTCCCAAAAAAATATTTTTTGTAGTTACGTCAAGATAACTTCGGGACGACGATATGTACATACATACTTATCTCCTTCAAACGAGATGTCAATAGTTCTTTCGATAGATTTAAGTCCTTTACTAAAGCTACTGTCACATTAGGCAAACATTTGACAAAAAGGGTAACGACTAATTTTTTTTGGAAATATTTTGTTGTATGTAAACCATAGATGTCGAACTTGCTGCCCACAACATTTTGCAAAAAAAGGGTAACCACTATTTCTTTTTGGAAATATTTTATTGTATGTAAACCATAGACGTCAAACTTGCGGCCTGCAGCATATAACTTTTCCGACCACTCGATATAACAGTACAAAAAACAACTAATTATAAATTTATCTGTGGAATTAGGTTTTATAACTTTTACATTTAGTTACTATCGCCCATTGAACAAAGAACTAAGAAAACGAAAACCTACAAATTTAGTAACGAAGCGAAGATAAATTTTTCGACGTCCTGTGGCAGTAAAACTGAAAGAAGATAAATTTTTCGACGTCCTGCAATAAGTCACAGTCGTTTAGTCGTTTTGAAAGCGTCGTAAGTTAGGACGATGGTACTAGTTTTTATTAATTTCTTTCAAGCCTTTGTATTCATTATGTCTTCATCGACACTAAGTGGCGGTGCGGTAAAACTGAACGAGAAATTGCTCAAGAACATCGAAATTTCCAAGAAAAGTGGGAACTGGATTACTTTTGCTGTGAAGTAAACGATAAAATCATCTGTTTGATATGTTATAGCGCTCTTTAACAGTCGTGTTATATGGCAGAGCTATGTTTGGGTCAGCAAAGGCATTAATATTGTTATTAATTATCCGTCTAAATTGGGCTTGAAATTTGTTTGGAACCGTATCCTCCTCTATTGTAATCAGATTCACTTGATCACATGAAAGATGTTGTAATTTTACTTTACGGTTTCGGTAAAATAAATACCCTCTATCAGTATCAATTTTTGCGTTAATCTGCATTAAAAAGTCAAAACCTATAATACCATCGAACGTGCTTAAGCTTGGGAGCAGAAAGAACGTTGAGGTACTGTCCAACACATTAATTAGGCATTTTTCTTCCATTACATTTTTACCGTTAATTGACTTTAAATTGAAAGGTTTATCCAAAAGCTTAATTCCCCGAATAAATGAGAAATGCTTTATATAATTTTTTGATGTGCCAGTATCAATTAAAATGCGAAGCTCCTGACCGTTTTTGCACCTTTTCGTAATAAACGGTAGAAGCGATCTTAGTTTAAAAAATTAATTTCGTCACCGTATTCAGCTACAACGTCGTCATTGTAGTCATAACTGTTACTCTGAGCGCCTTCGTAATAATGTTCATTATCAAAGTCAATATCCCCGTTTAGATGTTCCCTTTCATTTGAATATATTTCTAATTCTTCCGGCATATAATTGACTTTTTGTAGTTTCTGGAAAGGTGAACGATCGGAATGTAGTTGCTCACGACTCCTCTTATATGTCACTGGCAAATTGGGATTCGGGTGCTGTGGTTTATAAATATAATTCGGTGTAGTCTGTGGTTGGACTGGATTTTTAATATGTTGCTGATATGAAGTATGTAGGTTTTGGAAGTTATTACGCTGTATGAAATTATCGACTTCCATTGGAGTTGATCCATTAGAAGCATTTCGGTTGAATGATGATATCCCCATTTCCGCCATATGTCATGATTTGTTTATTTATTATAAGACATAGCTTCCTATCCACCCTATTGTAGTACTTAGTGATAGAATGATTATCCTGTCTAAGAATGCTAAGCTCATTCTCCAGTACATATAATGGTGTCTTATCGGCATATTCCTGGTCTAACCTAGCTATGATTGCCCTAAAATTAAGCACTGTGTTAAAGGATGAAAGTGTGGCGTTTGCAGAACCTATAATTTTATTTCGAAATATACCCATAGCGATGTAATACTTCTCCGAACCCTCTGTATAATATTTAATGGCAAACTCGGCTGCGCTTCTCCAAGCTGGGTAAGAAATAGAATCTCCACTGAATTCGGGAAGAGACTTTATCAAGTCTAGACTTGAATTATTTTCTACAACTAATGGATTAATGGAGACAGGCAAATATTGTTCAACTCCATGTGGTTGCAGTTAATTAAACGCCAATGTCAGGCGACTTAGCTCTTCGGTTAACTGTTGCCTCGTCTGCTCATTTTTCTTATTTACGATTTCTAATACCTGATCTCTATTAAGAAGCATTTTATAAGACTATAATTAATTTTTTCAAAAGACTTGGTAGATAAAACTTAATAAGAAATACAAAAATTCTTTTGAATACACTCAAGCAAAACATCTGCAAAAAACAATAGTCGTCTTAGAAAATAAGCATTACTGTATTTTAGTAGTTTTATATTAATTTTCAATCTGGAAAAAAGTATGCCAAAAAATCATAGAATTATGGTAGCAGCACGATGCAATCGCTAATATTTGCTTACAAATTTTAAACGCTTTTTCTATCGAAAATCGATAAATATTATATTATATTAGGTATTCCATTTAGTTTAAGAAAATATTCTTAAATTTTTTTCGAATTAAAAAACAAAGTAACTTTTGCACACCGAGTACCAATTTTATGTTTTTATGTAATGTTTTATTTTAAATATAACACGTACCTATTACTAACAATTAATTTTGAAGTAATATCCACTTTGAAAATTTTTTTCAATAATCACTTACACTTTTTAAGTTTGTTAATATCTTTATTACGATTATTAACCATTATTTTAATTAAAATGTGTAGCAGAGTGGTAAAGGTTATTTGCTTTTTCCAAACTCTTTAAAACAATATTTACAAATTATTCGGCTTTTACTATATTAATGTATTTTAAAGTTTTTATACTTCACATTAATAAAATGTTAAATTTATTTAAGTTTATATACATTAATATTGCGGTTTGCATTTTAAAATATATATGTTTTTTTTTTAATTTTATCACTCCCGTACAACGCGACTTGATAAGTTTTTAATTTTGGATTTGCATTTTATTTTTTATTTTTTCTCTTCTTTTTAATTTTGGAATTTTTTGTATTGGTTCTGTTGTAAATTTGCCGTTTTTCTTCTGTATGTTGCAAATAAGTTTGTTGTTTTTAAACCGGATAAATGTAAAGTAATGAGCAGTAAGAGTGAAGTAAATGAGTGATGATACTGATTTTATGTTAAAAATACCTAATAATTAAGAACCTGTCTGAAAATTGTCTATTAAATTATTATGTTTAATTACGTCGAGGAGCTTGCAAAAGCACAGCCTGAGAGGCTGCTCTAGGCGTTATCTCTTTACCTTTACCAGATGTTGAAGGTGTTTGCACATCAGTTTTCTCTATGTTTTCTTCATTTTGAATTCCTTTAATTAAGCGTCCTGGTTTTTTTTATTTCTTTTTTTCCATCCATTATCTTCCAAAATATTAAAAAAATAAAATTTTTTTACAGCTCCATATTTCCACGATATTGCATTTGCAATTCAAAACGACGATTTGATCGTACACCACGTAGTATATTATTTTTACTTGTAGCTGCATTATCATTTCTTCCGGATATTCCACGACCTTTATGTTAAGACACTGTAAAATCCCAGTCCCAGTAATAAAAAAAACTTTAATTTAAAGTTTAAACTCCAATACAAAAAGAATTAAGATTATTTATTGAAATTAGTTCAAGTAAACTATTTTTATAATATAAAAATAAAGGCAATGTAACTCGCAGCCAAATACTAAAAACGGAATGATATAAAGCATAAGAAAGTAACAAATTGAAAGCAATATTATTCTTGTAAATTACAATAAAAAATAACGGAACAAACTAAAACAGTTAAATTATTATTTTTCATTTTTGCCTATAAACATAAGTACATACATATGTATGTACATTTATACATATGTTACATACTTCAATACTTTTGCTTTTCTTTATTTACGTTATATTAAATACAGTGAAGTGTCGTATAAAGAAAACGCTATTATTAACACTTTAAATAAATCCATGTGCCGTTGCAGACGAGATGTCGCTTTATCTTGAGTATTCCTTGAAGACTTCGATGTTGACACAGACGTTGTTAAGATGGTGAGTGGTGTTGGTGAATTAAAAGCAGTCTTTAACGATGTACCGTTCTTCGTTGTTTCAGGACCTGCTCGTGCGTTATCAGCTATATTTGTTTTTTGTGTCAGTTTTAAACATTTTGCACTTAATTTAACAGTCTTAGCCATTGGTAATGTCACACTTAAATTTGGTAACTTTGAGCTGGCTAATTGCAGCGAGGTTGAAGTCGTTGCGTGGTGTTTAGCAGGTCTGCCACGTAAAACAATTTTTTTTGGTTCCTGTTCAATAATATACAAAACGAATTGATTGGTGATCAGTAAAGAACTGAATTTAACAACTTTATTGAAATAATAATAAAAGAAAAATACCGTATAAAAAAGAAACTTCTGTAAACAAGTTAGTATATAATAAGAAGTAATGAAATACAGTTATATTATAACAAAATATATACAGTGGGATAGTAAATGAAAAGTTTAAACAAATATATTCAACACTCCCACTTTTGTTAAACTTTTCCAAGCCACAATTAAAAATGTTCTACTTTCTTTAATTCATTAAATTCCTTTTTTAATGTATAAATTTCTAAACATAAAATAGTGCTTTCATTAATTTTTTTTTATAGGTAAATACAAAAATTTTTCTCCTTTTTTTTTTATCTATCTATAATCAACAATATTCATTAAATTTCGAAAACGTACAAATTTTTCTTTAGTCAGATGTCGATATGCTCCTCTGCTTCACACTTTTCATTTATTTTTTCCAAGCACATGTTAGATTCTATTTTCCTATGGTTTTCATTTTTTAATTCTTTATCATCAACACTTTCTTTTTTCCAGTCCTTACCTCTGCGTCGTGTCTTACGACCACGCTGTTGGGATACTTTGCCCACTTTCGCAGGAGTCAACTTCGGATGCTCCTCCTCATCCTCCTGTACTTTTTCTTCTATTTCTAAATTCTTTTTCCATGATCGAGTACATGGACGCAAAGATCTGCTGATTATATCATAATAATCGTTTTTAGGTTTTACACTCTTGCGGCAGCTACGCCGAGGAGCTTGCAAAAGCACAGCCTGAGAGGCTGCTCTAGGCGTCATCTCTTTACCTTTAACAGATGTTGAAGGTGTTTGCACATCAGTTTTCTCTTTATTTTTGTAATTTTTAATTTCTTTTTTTCCATCCATTTTTTAAGTTTTTTAAACCACAATGTAAAAACAAAATGAACACACAATAACAGAATATGGCTGCCGAAGCGAAATAATACATACATTATTAATTCGCCTTTTGTTTTTTTATTACATGTATTGCATTTTACCATAAAATAATATAGGCGATGTTTTTGCCAAATTACCTAACGAACCAGATGGTTGGCAGCGCTGACATGCTGGCGTTTGCCGGGCTTTGGCTTGCCGGATGGGGTGGTTCTTTGCCAACCTTCTGGCTGTTGCTGTTTTAAATTACAATAATAAAAAAATAAATTCATGTCAGCTAAAAAAAAATATTTAAAAATGAGGAAGAGGCCCGAGGCATCCGACGATTCCGGTTGACTGCATACATCATTAAATCCTTCGGCTGGTGTTCTGCCGGAAATTTTGCCCTCCCACAGAGACCATAAGGCCTCACCATGGCATCTAAATCCCTTTATGGATGCCCCAAACATGACCTGCAAACTCTTGCTTCTTACTTACCGCTCAACTAAAATTATTTACCACTCATAATGATTTATAACAACAAAAAGTATTTTCATCTATACGTTATAATTTTCCCATTTTTTCCCCATTTCTACTCACACCGATGTTCATGGCGTTGCCAACCTGCTTAATGTTTAACCCCTATCACGTGCACATCACACATGAACGCAAAGATCTGCTGATTATATCATAATAATCGTTTTTAGGTTTTACACTCTTGCGGCAGCTACGCCGAGGCGCTTGCAAAAGCACAGCCTGAGAGGCTGCTCTAGGCGTCATCTCTTTACCTTTAACAGATGTTGAAGGTGTTTGCACATCAGTTTTCTCTTTATTTTTGTCATTTTTAATTTCTTTTTTCATTAACCACATATTTAACGATTATATATAAATATATATATATATGTGGGATTTGATGATCCACACGTTGGAAAATCAAACAAGCACTTTTAAAATAATACACATTAATTTATTTATTATTTTATTGATTACTTATTTTAATTTAATTATTATAGTAAGTATTTCCTCACTGTCCATTATCAATTTTACTAATCAATCAGTAAATGGGAAAGTTTAAAAAAGTTCCAGTCCAAGTCCCTATGACTAGATAAACGTTAATCAAAATTAATTACAATTTAATGTGGTATACTGATAATTTAATTTTTAACATCTTAATATTAATTTATCAAATTAATTAATTTTACAAGACTTCTCTTTCCTTTCTCAAAACTTTAATATATCTTCATCTTAAAAGTTAATTATTTAATATTTTTCATCTTACAAATTAGTACATCTTTTATTCTTCTTTACATCTTAAAGCTTAATTTATCTTCTTCTTCTTTCTTTACATTGCAATCTACATTATTAAATTCTTAGTGGAAAAAATAATGGTTCATTTTCCTAAATTTCCTTCAAATTTTTGTTTCGTCATCTTTAAATTCTATTAAATACCTATTACACTAAAATTCAATACATTTTCCATTTTCAAGGTTGTTTTCAAAAATTAATAAATTTACTTCTTTTTCATCTATAAGTTTAGTCAATATTATTCACCTTTAAATTTAATACTTTTTTTTTCTTCTTTACATTTATTTCATTTTCTCATCTTTAAAAACTAACTCGTCTTTAAACTTCATAAATTTTCTTCATCTTATAAAATTTACTAATTTTTCCATCTTAAAATTCAATAAAATTTTTTTTTCATCTTTAAATCTCAATTTTCATTAACAATATTAAATTCTTAATGGAATAAGATAATGATTCACTTTCATAATTTTTCCTTCGAGAACTTAATTGAATTTTTGATCGAGTGCAAAAATAGATTTTCAGTTTTCATTCTTTTACCTCACTGTTTCATATAAAAATAAAATTCTGCCACTGCTATAACTCGTTACCATCTTACTTTTCTGCCAATATCTCTGCAACCTCCATATTACATACGCAAACGTCAGCAACTTAAACAGCATAGTCCAGCCATTTTTAGCTCTCATAAAATATTTTAACATCGTTTTGCGTAGAACAGTCTTGTCTCTTTTGTATAATGTTTAGAACTCCACTCAAAATAGTATTTTGTTTAATGACTATTTTGTTTTACAGTTGTCTCTTCTTCTCATCAAACAAAACCGTCACTAAAATATAATTATGTCTCTGCTGCTTCTGTACATTGGATTTTATGCTATTTAATTATAATGATTAGTAGGTGCATTATTTTTATTGTCTACATTTTACGGCTGTTATTTATCTTCCTTTTATCATTTCTGCTCACACATCTATCACCTCTTTAATTATTCACAGCTGCTCTTCTATAGCCATCTCTTCTTTTCTTCAAATAAACTCTTTAACCACATCAACTCTTAAATTATCATTTATCTGCATAAACGTCTTAGAACATCTCCTTTCACATGAGCAAGAAACTTCTCTGGTTTTATAAGGGCAAGTGTTCAAACGCAAGTGTCTACAAATTATAACGGTGCTCGCTATTTGTTGTTTTTTTTTTTTTTCTTATTGCCTTAGTGACACTGTCCAAAATTGCCTTGACTATTCTGTTTTTGCGTTTTAACTTTTTTTTCGATACGTCCTCAATAGTAGCTTGTAGGCACAGTTTTGTAACACTCTTTTCACTTCTGTCTCCCACACTTGTTGTTAACACTGCACAATTGTTAAAATTTAATTTAACGGGATCTTTTGTTGAATTATTCTTAGTTTTATATTAAACTTTTTATTTTATATAAAAACATTTTGATGATCAAATGTTTTCCTTTTTAGTTCTCTTGATGGAGTTTTTAATAATTTTTCTTCAACACTTTATATTTTAATTTGGCCAGATCCCGGTTGAGCCCCCATTTGTGGGATTTGATGATCCACACGTTGGAAAATCAAACAAGCACTTTTAAAATAATACACATTAATTTATTAATTATTTTATTGATTACTTATTTTAATTTAATTATTATAGTAAGTCATTGTCCGTGTTTGTCTGTTCAGCTTGATTGCTACTTTCCAACTCTCTTATAACTAAATTCTATGTACTCTGTCAAAAGTCTTTTTTATAATTTTACTCAACATGACGCCACAATGCTGTTATTATAAATTCCTTCTATTATCCCGTTATTTGAGTGTCTTCACAGAATGTCCGTTATTGTCATTGTAGTCGGTCAGTCAGTATTAGGTAGGCACCCTACATATATATAAAAATAAAATAAATAATAGGTTTTAAACCCAAATCAGAAATGCTGATGTCGATATGCTCCTCTGCTTCACACTTTTCATTTATTTTTTCCAAGCACATGTTAGATTCTATTTTACTATGGTTTTCATTTTTTAATTCTTTCTTATCATCAACACTTTTTTTCCAGTCCTTACCTCTGCGTCGTGTCTTACGACCACGCTGTTGGGATACTTTGCCCACTTTCGCAGGAGTCAACTTCGGATGCTCCTCCTCATCCTCCTGTACTTTATCTTCTATTTCTAAATTCTTTTTCCATGATCGAGTACATGGACGCAAAGATCTGCTGATTATATCATAATAATCGTTTTTAGGTTTTACACTCTTGCGGCAGCTACGCCGAGGAGCTTGCAAAAGCACAGCCTGAGAGGCTGCTCTAGGCGTCATCTCTTTACCTTTAACAGATGTTGAAGGTGTTTGCACATCAGTTTTCTCTTTATTTTTGTCATTTTTAATTTCTTTTTTCCATCCATTTTTTAAACCACAATGTAAAAACAAAATGAACACACAATAACAGAATATGGCTGCCGAAACGAAATAATACATACATTATTAATTCGCCTTTTGTTTTTTTTTATTTTCTGACAGGGCTGCCACAATTTTTAATACTAAAATCAGTGTTGCCGTTTCGGTTATTTTTAACCACAATTGGTTACTTTTTTCTTCAATGTGTACATGTGGACTTCGATGTTGACACAGACGTTGTTAAGGTGGTGAGTGGTGTTGGTGAATTAAAAGCAGTCTTTAACGATGTACCGTTCTTCGTTTTTTCAGGACCTGCTCGTGCGTTATCAGCTATATTTGTTTTTTGTGTCAGTTTTAAACATTTTGCACTTAATTTAACAGTCTTAGCCATTGGTAATGTCACACTTAAATTTGGTAACTTTGAGCTGGCTAATTGCAACGAGGTTGAAGTCGTTGCGTGGTGTTTAGCAGGTCTGCCACGTAAAACAATTTTTTTTGGTTCCAAAATGGTTAAAGATAACACTGGCGCTTCTGTAGTTAGTTCGGCATTGTTTTGCTCAGCTGTAATACTGCTGAGATTATCGTTATTATTTTCCTCATCGTCACCGCAAATTATTACTTAGGGCATTTTTTCAGCATCCTGGTAAGCAGGGTCTAACTTTGCTTTTACTTTTAATTCATTAACCACATATTTAACGATTATATATAAATATATATATGTATATATATAAAAATAAAATAAATAATCGGTTTTAAATCCAAATCAGAAATGCTGATGTCGATATGCTCCTCTGCTTCACACTTTTCATTTATTTTTTCCAAGCACATGTTAGATTCTATTTTACTATGGTTTTCATTTTTTAATTCTTTCTTATCATCAACACTTTCTTTTTTCCAGTCCTTACCTTTGCGTCGTGTCTTACGACCACGCTGTTGGGATACTTTGCCCACTTTGGCAGGAGTTAACTTCGGATGCTCCTCCTCATCCTCCTGTACTTTTTCTTCTATTTCTAAATTCTTTTTCAATGATCGAGTACATGGACGCAAAGATCTGATGATTATATCATAATAATCGTTTTTAGGTTTTACACTCTTGCGGCAGCTACGCCGAGGAGCTTGCAAAAGCACAGCCTGAGAGGCTGCTCTAGGCGTCATCTCTTTACCTTTAACAGATGTTGAAGGTGTTTGCACATCAGTTTTCTCTTTATTTTTGTCATTTTTAATTTCTTTTTTTCCATCCATTTTTTAAGTTTTTTAAACCACAATGTAAAAACAAAATGAACACACAATAACAGAATATGGCTGCCTAAGCGAAATAATACATACATTATTAATTCGCCTTTTGTTTTTTTTTTCTGACAGGGCTGCCACAATTTTTAATACTAAAATCAGTGTTGCCGTTTCGGTTATTTTTAACCACAATTGGATACTTTTTTCTTCAATGTGTACATGTGGATTTTTTTCTTATTTTGGCTATTTTTTGTCTCAAGGAAATTAATGAAATATTTCGAGAAATAATATTAATAAATATAAATACTATTCAACAAAAATATTTATTTCTTTTATTTTATTATTATTAGGATTTATGGTTATGTAAAATTAGAAACAAATATAAAAGTAGAAAATAAAGCAGATGTAAAACTGTGATTATTTACTGATTGAAGATACAATATACATACATACATACATATTTTAATATGTACAGTTTTGCGATAGTTTTTTGACTAGAGTTGTATCGGTATAATCGAGTAATGAAAGAAAAACTGCTTAGAAATGTAATAGAATAGAATCTTACAAATTCGAACCGTCCAGAAGTTATAACATGCCATTTCAATGTATTGGACACTTTAAAATTAAAACTAGAAATTTTGATTTCTGGATTTCTCGCTCATTAAATTAAAATATAAATCGGGGAATCACGAAATTATTTGTGGTGTGTACAAGTCGGTGAAATTTAATATCTGATGTACAAATTTGGGCCCGGTGATAACTGAAGTTCAAAAGGAAATACTTGATACTGATTTTATGTTAAAAATCAATTCCTACCTAATAATTAAAAACCTGTTTGAAAATTGTCTATTAAATTATTAGGTTTAATTAATTAAATGTTAATAAATAAAAATTGTTTTGTGTTCAAGAAAAGCTCACACAACTAATAGTTTTTATTTAACATTTTCTTAAAAAAAATGTCCAGAAATTCGAATTGCCCGGTGCACAAAGTGGTTATATTTTGTGAGATTCTACTGTATTCTGATAAAAATGGCCACTTGCTAAAAATGTTCAAATGTGATTAAAAACAAAATAGTTTCTAGTTTATAATTGCTTATATAGCACATTTTACAGGATTAATATATACACTGCCGATCACTTGAATAGGTTTATTAATTTTTGCTCTTATATTTTAATTTTTCTTCATATAAACTTTAGGAGAATAATTTTTTTTTTCACTTAAATTAAGAGATATTATGAATAATCATATTTTAGGAAGAAAAGAATAACGGTACAATAAATTAAAATTTGTTACTTTTTGATTTTACTTCAAAATGCTGCGAAAACAGGTAGATTTTGGGTCACTTGAATAGGTTCACTAGGAATAAAATTAGTTTGCTTTTGACCATCGACAGTATAATTAAAATTTTAAATATTTGTGAGTTACTGCAATAATTTTTTATATTTTTTATGTAAAATGGGGCGCAGCAAGCGATTAACTGAAGAAGGAAGAGGTAAAATTAAAGAATTCAATGAAACTGGCTTAAGCAGGGACAGAAAATAACAGTTATTTTTAAAATTTTACATCAAAAAAGCACATATAAAATATGATCGTAGAAAATTTTGTTTGGTATCATTATGATGCATAGGTGATGTACATGCAAATTTTTGTATGATTTTTAAATTTGTGCCTTTTTTGATAAAAGTCGAAAAATAACTTTTAAATTTTGACTTTTATTTTTTAAGGCAAAATTAAAAGTTATTTTTGACTTTTATTATTTTACTCAAAAAATAAAAGTTATTTTTTAACTTTTAATATTTTAAGGCAAAAATAAAAGTCATGTATTAAATTTTGCGATAAAACCAGCGTATTACTGTGCAATACTTAATTCAAGACTTTTATTTTTGCCTTAAAGTATTAAAAGTTAAAAAATAACTTTAATTTGTTGAGTAAAATAATAAAAGACAAAAATAACTTTTATTTTTTGCCTTAAAATATAAAAGTTAAGAAATAACTTTTATTTCTGCCTTAAAAAATTAATTAATTAATTAATTGTTGTAGTCGCCGTGGTCTAGTGGTTAGTGTGTTGGCTTACGAAGACGATAGTGCTGGGTTCAAATCTCAGCTCCGACATCTTAAAAAAAAAAAAGAAATATGAAACAATTTATTTCTTTCGGCGACTACCTCTCAGCAGTCTTCTGGCAAAAGCTCTGGGAGTAATTAATTGCCATGAAAAAGCTTCTCAAATCTGTCGTTCGGAGTCGACTTTAAACTGTAGGTCCCGGTACTCATGGGAAAAAATTAACACACACAACATGAGTGCTGCGAGAAGCTAGGCCGTAATCCTGACACAGGGTTGTAATGGCCAATTATGTATGTATGTAAAAAATTAAAGTTGAAAAATAACTTTTTTTTCTTGACTTTTTCGATAGAAGTCATAACAGTTACGGTCCCTGGGCTTAAGCCATAGAAATATCGACAAAAAATTGGTCGCAGCCAGAATGTTATATGTAATTTTTTAAGAAATCTGTCCGATTAGTGTCGAAACATGAAAGGGCTGACAAAAAAAGCCACAACAGAAGCGGACAGAAGAGTTATTGTAAGAGCTGCCTCAAATTTGAGCGATTCTGCTGCAAAAATTAGACAAAAATTGGGTATCACAGCTATCATAAGCCCTGTAAGATGTGTTATTCGACGTTCTAAACATTTAAGGAGATTAGAAATTAAAAAAAAACCATCTCTTATTGCTGCTCGTAAAGCGACACGATCTCATTTTGCACGAGAACACATGAACTATAAAAATAAGTTGTATCGTGTTGCCTTCTCAGACGAAAAAAATTTTTAATTTGGAAGGTCCGGATGGATACAACTACTATTTCCACGACCTACATAAGGAGGAACGCTACCTTAGTAGTTTCGTGTCTGTGAGGGAAGTGTAATGGTGTGGGGGGGCGATTTCATATTATGGTACATTTAAGCTTCAATTCCTCACATCAAAAATGAACGCGAATAACTACAAAACAATACTTGAAAAGGTGTTTCCATATTTTTCTACTATTTTTAGACCAATTCTTTTGATATTTAAACAAAATAATGCCCCGATACCCAATGCCAGGGTTGTAAAAGTGTGGATTCAAAGCCAAAATGTCAATAAGTTGGAGTTGCCGCCATATTCCCCTAACTTAAATATTATAGAAAATGAATGGGGCTTGCTTTCTCGCAAAGTCTACGAGTCCGGCAGACAATACGAAACCAAATAGGCTTTCATTGGAGGAATTAAAAAAGCTTGGTCCAAAAATTTTATTATCATTAATTGAAAACCTTTATAGCTCCCTCCCAAATGGTATTCTTAAAGTTATATCGAATAAAGGAGGATATACTCCTTAATAAATCATCAAACATTGTAAGAAATCTTAAAAAATTAAAAAAGGTTTACAAAGAAATAATTTTTTTCTTTAATTTCTTAAATTAATGATGGTGAACCTATTCAAATGACCCAAAAAATTGTGCTGAAAATCATATTTGTTTTGGGAAAAAATTACTAAAATTCAGTTATTAATTATTGAAATAAATTGTTTTTTTATAAACACACATAATTCAATATTTTACCATTTTGGAAAATAATATAACTAAAAACTTAATTACTTTTAGAAAAAATTTTATTTGAATGTATTGAAAATAGTAAGCCTATTCAAGTGAGCGGCAGTGTATGTACTATATAAGTACATACAATATGAAATGGTTGTCACCATAACATTTATCAACATTTCTCAATCAGCATATTTTCTCGAGAAGCGTTGTCAGCCATAAATAGTCCTTGATACATATTTTGGAATGGCTTGTTAATGATAAACTGAACTTCAGCACAATTCTTAAAAACATTGAAACAGTCGCTACAAAAAATATTTCTCTACGATAAATATTTTAATTTAAACTCAAAAATGTACATATGTATAACGTGTAGTCTTATTTTTTTAAGTAATTTTTTTACATATTCTAGCAAAACTAATTGATTTTGGTAAATTTCAATGCAGACGTTTAACTGAAAATAAGCAAGAAATTTTGATTCGAATGATTTAATTATTTTTGGTTACTTTTTGATCAATTTGGTTACTTTTGTATTGTACAGCCCTCAACTTAACCAGGGTTTTTATCGTATCTCCCCCAGTTTCGTCACTTTGACGAACTTCAAAATATAGGCCGGCGCCAACTCTGACAAACCCCCATCTGATATTTGATAATCACCAAGGTATCTCTTCTTACTGTTCATCAATGATGCACAATTGCCTAGTATGCACTCTGATGAGTCGATCACCTCGTCACAGAATTTGCATATATTGCACGAAGCGATTCCTATTCTATTTAAATGTCCATTACTAAAGTACTAAGTAGTAGTAAATTTCGAACTTGTGTCGATGAGATACTGAGTTCGATACATGGCATTTAAAGTCATTCCAAAAATACAGTGCGAAAAGTGTATTGCGGAACAGATTTTGGAAATTTAGCTGCCCCATCAGATAAACTAATGGATGCAAGCAAAAAACTCATTTTAGTATTTCATAATCTTTTATTACTGAGTCATGTAAACGAATCATCCCAGAGTGGTTTGCCAACACTTGTTCTCAACACAGAGTAGAGGTATTGGATTTTCTATTATTGGTACTCCTTGGAAAACATTGCTAATGGACTACAGAAAAAGGAAGTTCCAAATATACTTGTTTTTTTAAATATTTTTGAAATTACATTTTTTGGTTTAGTTAACCTTTTATTTCAAATAAACATAAAATTACTTGTTGAGCTTAAATAAATAATAATAATAAAACATATTTTTAACTACACTTTTATAACGATATTAAATAGGGCGCCATATATTCGCTGTAGATTAATGTATTTTCCGTCGCGCAACTACAAATTAAATATGCTTTGCCCTACACTAGCTGTATTCTTTGTTACACAAAAATATTTTAACCAAAACTTTTCTTTAAGTTTTAACATTTAAAAAATGAAAACAACTCAATGAATAAACAGAACTGGGGCATGACGTTTTTTTCCATACAAATTGACAGATAAAAACGCTGGAAAATGCAGTCGTAAAATAGAATTTATTTTATTTTGACAGTTTTTCTTATGCTCTCATTTTTAGAAACAAATTCTCTCAACAATGTTACCACACTTTTATTAAATTGCATACATTTTGTAAACAAACCCTTTTGTTTTTTGTTGTTGACGCAAAGAAAATTAGGAACAAAAGAAAATCGAAAAAACATTTGAAAGTTTAAATAAATGAAAAAATGCTGAAATTTGTTAAATAAAATGAGTGATATTTTAGAAAAAATAATTGAAAAAGTGAGGGATGATGATTAAATTATAAAATATAAACTCAATTCTCCACAGAAACTCCCATAAACTTAATTTTTAATAGCTTTAGATATAACAAATGTAAAAACAATAAATGACAGTTCGTGAAGTTGCGGCCGTCGTTTTAATTTTGGGCATGTTTTCTCTGAGAGTCGTTTTTGCCTGAAGTTGCGGTCGTATTCTGTTTAATCATTCACAATGAATAAGAAACACAAACACATGGATTGTATTGTATTGTATTGAATATTGTTGTTAGCATGAAACCGTTTCTGTACTTAAGCAAAATAGCAACACAAAGTAAGAGAGTAAACGAATTCTCTTTGCTTAGTAAGAGAGTAACAATTCTTTTTGCGGGTTCCAACCAGTGTTGCCACAGCCTTTATTATTTTGTAACCAAACTTTAATAAAAAAGTAACCAAATTGGAAAAAAAGTAACCAAAAATATTAAAATCATTCGTAAAACAATTTTTTGCTTCTTTTCAGTTTAAAGTTCGCATTTAAATTTACCAAAATTGATCAATTAGTTTACTAAAATGTGTAAAAAATTACTAACAAAAAAAAAATGCTACATGTTTCAGATTAAATTAAAATATGTATTGGGGTTCAAAACGGCACCTTGTGCTAATTGTGGTTGATCACGTTTTTTGGATTAACTGGCCGCTTGACCTATCTTGATCACGTATTGTATTGTAATATGTTTTAAAGGAACTGTATTAATGGTTTTAAGAATTGTGCTGGTCTTCAGTCTGACATTAACAAACCATTGTAAAATACGTATCAAGAACTATTTGTGGATGACCACGCTTCCCTGAGAAAATAAACAACCATTTCGTATATGTATAGCACATGTGCTATATTTATTATTCCTTTAAAATATGTTATACTTATTAAAAAGAAACTATATTTTTTAATCACATTTGAACATTTTGAACAGGTGGACATTTTAATCAAAATATTACATTTCTAAGCAGTTTTCCTTTCATTAGTCGATTATACGGATAGTACGCTAGTCAAAAAAGTATCACAGAAGTGTACCAACATAGTTATATATTGTGTCTTTAACCAATAAATAATCACAGTTTTACATCTGTTTTATTTTTTACATCTATAATTGTTTTTAACTCTATGATACCATATATCCTATCAATAAACATTAAAGGAAGTAAATATGTTTGTTGAAGAGGATTTATATTTAATAGTAATAATACAATAAGCCCACAAGGCCAATAATTATTAATACTTCGAGTATTCCTCTAAATATTTATGCCCGTATTCATAAAAAATAAAACAGTTTTATTAATTGCTTATTTGACAATTATTCCATAGAAATATGTCAAATAAGCACTATATAAACCAATTTTATTTTTTATGAATACGGGCATTAATTTTTTCTTTGAGAAAAAAATAACCAAAATAAGAAAAAAGTCCACATGTACACATTGAAAATAAAAGTTACCAATTTTGGTTAAAAATAACCAAAACGGCAACACTGGTTCCAACATTACGACCAGGGTTACCTTTGACAATTTTTAAAAAGGGTCAGAAAAAGGGTATTTTGTAAAAAAAAAAGGGTCTCAAAAAGGGTATTTGAAAGAAAAAAGGGTCAGCTATTTTTTTTAACAAAAAACTCTTTAATAATATAATAACTTTATCGACTTCTTTTTAAAAATAGTAATAAATCCCTTTTTTCGAGCTTAAGGTCATTTTATATTAATAGGAAAAAAAGGAATTAAATATTTGTACTTCACATTAAAAAAAAAAGGAAAAAGGAATACATACTGTATTTTTAAATTAAATTTCCTTTGCAGTTTTTAAATTGGCCAAATGCTTAACAGTTTTAGAGGGTGTATTTAGTATTTGCTTACATATAATACAATTGGGCTTCTTTTTTCTACGTTCAGATTAACCCATTTAAATTCCCTTTCCCACTCAAACGAATATTTCCGAATAATCTTCTTCTTTTCCCCTGCTTGTTTTTGCAGTAATTGACCCATCTGACGATGAACTAATATCCAAATCGGAGCTTACGTCAATGGGATGAACTTCATGCATGTTGTTTGATGAAGTTGGCTGCTCATCTTGTTTTTTCAACTTTACAACAAACCTAACATTTATAAATAAGAAAATTACATAAAAAAAATTCGAAAAGAAAAGTACTTATTTGTTCATGTTGGTAAACAATTTATTTTCTTTACAAAATTTTTTCAATTTTAGCTTTTTTATAATTTTTTTGTTTGTAATGTTGGTCTTTTTGTTGAAACTTTTTTTTTCACATAATCCTTTCACGTTAAATTTGAAATTTATGTATTATAATTATAATAATATTCAGGCATGCATGTAAAAGCTGTTTATGCTCTGTATACATAAAAGCTGCTTGTTTTGCGAATATACTCGTACATAAGTTATCAAAAAGACTAGAAAGTGACACGAATTGCTTGAAAATGATACAAAAGGGTAAATTAAAGAAGGGGTCACAAAAAGTGGCAGAGCCTCCAAAAAAGGGTCAAATTGATACTTTCGGGTCACAAGGTTAACGCTGATTACGACCCGCCATAAGAAATTTTACTTGTACGTGATGCACATTCTATATGATTTATATTCTTTGATATATGTAAGCCATTGAGAATAAGAAGGGTAGTTGCGCAGTTTGGGCAACTGTAATGTAATGCAACACACACACCTTGAAGAAAGCTACATAGATACAGAATAAAGCGTATTTGAACATTTAAGATGCATATGGCATTACCTATTTTACGCACTTTCATGGCATTTTAGCTTTGATTTTTAGCTTTGATCTAAATGAAATTTAACTTGATTTAGTGTGTCAGGCTAAAAAATTATTTAACTGTCCTCGTATTGTCAGTTCGATTTAATTTGCATTTCCTCATTTTCAAAATACATATTTTTGTTTGTTTTGTTTTATTAAAAAATTATAAGATTACCATTTAAATCGATAGCATTACGCATTATACATTTCAATTTTCAGAAGTACAGTGGAAATATAAAAACATCTTAAAACAATAAAAATATCAAAAACACAAAACCAGCAACTATGGCAACAAATGAAAAACAAATATTTTTCTTTTACTTTTTCTCGCCTCTATACTCTCGTACTTTACATAGTGATCAAATAACATTCGCACTACTAAAGCAGCTCTACTTAGTACGTCTTTTCTTTTAATTTTATTTCATTCTACACGTTCCATGCTTTAAACATGCATTGTGCTGTAGTGTGATGTGATTGTGAGTGAATCCAATATAATTAATGTTTTTCCTTTCAAATAATAATGGAAACAAAAAAACAAATTCTACAAGTTTATTTGAGCGAAACTGACTTGTATCACCTAATCCCACAACACTTAAAATGCATGTCATAAAATACTTTATAAGCCGAAGCATTAAGGCTTCTAAGATTTGATATGCGTGTGATATTTAAAAAAAATCATTTGCAATCAAGACAAAATGATTATTGCATGCACTGCAATAGCTATTTATAAAAAAATTTTTTAATCGATTTAGCTACACTTAAACCTTGATCAACGCAGAAATTTCAAATGTATATGCAAATATTCATTTAACGACAGTTTAGTATTTTATGTTTGTGGAAGCAGTAGACAAAATTCAAATAAAACTTAAGTAACAGTTCGAGGAGCTGCACAAATCTGTATTAAATATATTTCTATAAAATATAAAAAAAAGAATATGTAGTATATACGAAGTACGAACTTACTAGCATGGCATTTAAGTTAAGAATTTCCTTACGGTTCATCTTTTTTGGGGCTTAAATTTTGATATGGGTTCCGTACACAACCTGTCACAACGTCAGAAATCATAGTTGAGTGCTAAACGATTCACGAATGACAGTGTTTGAAATAGGTAAAGCCATTGTCACCTCAAATAATCGAGCACATTTTATTTTACATCAAGAAATGCATATGAAAAAGCTTTCTGCGATTTGGGTGCTCCCTCCAATTGTTAACAGTTAACCAAAAACGCTAATGAATAATAGCATGAATAATGAAGCTGTTGATGAAACAGTGGCAAAAAATAATCCAAACAATGGGCTGGAGTTGACTGAAGTGCACCAGAGTAAACAAAAACAGTTCTTCAAAAAGGTAAAACAATTAATTTGTAGTATCTATTATTCTAAACTTTTAAATAAAATTGAAATTGAAAATTTTCGAAAAAAAAGATGGCTATTAACACAAAAAATTTATTTTCATCAAGACTGACAAGATTCTATGATTCTATCGCTCCCAACCTTAAAAAAATTTCCTACAAACGTTGTATTCGTACCTCGAATGAAGATCAAATGGCAGCTGTAAGTGATTATTTTCAGCTTCAAGAATATTATTTTAATCAAGCGATAGAGTTGCAAGAAAAACGGTTAAAAGTTTAATACTATGTTCAGATATGCACTTTTATTGCGTAAATCACAATAAATACCATTATTGAACTCAGTTTACATACAAAATTTTAATAAATTATTGTTCAATAAGTACAAAATTTTTATAAATATTGAATAAAACTGAAAATTCAGCACTGTGTGTTTCGTAAGAACATACAAATGAACGAACAAATTTTGTTGATATTTGATAACTGATTTTTTAATAAAAATCCATTTTTAAAATAAAAATTTTAATAAAATAAATTTGTAATTAAAACTAATTTAGTTGTACTTTAAATATGTACAAAAATAGGTAAAAAAAAACACAAAGATATGTGATATGTGACCAACTGTTCTCTGGTTGCCAGCTGTCAAATTATTATTGAAATAAATGTTGTCAATGAACTTAATTTTGACTCAATAAAAGTGTATGTCTGAACAAAGTAGTATAAGTGTATTGAACCTTGAAAAGATTACATTAAAGAATAAAATAATTTTATTAAATTAGCTTTTGTTTTTCATGGTTAGGCTATAGTACAAACTATATTGAGTTAGATTTGATAATAGATGTCGATTTTTATTTCAATTTCCTCTTCTATTATAACAATGTTGCTTAAGGCCGTGATACATTATCCTATTGAGTCGTACAATTTGTCAAAACAATCTTGTGTGTTAAAAAAGTAAAACAGTTTGGAATAAAAATGCATCTGTATGACAGATTTTTTGACTAGTCAGTCCGACTACATAATCTTTTGAAAAACTCATAAACCTTTGTTTCCATGCGATCAGGGTTGCAAAAAGCTACACTGCATATACTTCGCGTCTTATTTTGTGTGATGGTGTAGCACTAATGTCGCCATTTTGATGTGACGTTTAAGTCGATAAAAATTTTTTGTGAATGAATCGTACGATAGTGTATCTTGGCCTTTAAGTATAAGTTGTTAAAGCTGAACTAAAGGTAGAAGTCCATTGTACAAAGCTTGCGTTACGTCGTTAACAGCGGTTGCAATGTACAATACAAGTCAACTGTTTAAAACTGTCACCGCATCTAAAAGTGCTTCCATTCGTTAGATACGTTGCCAATTATGGGAGTAAGTTGTTTTATTAGAATACACCATTTTAGCATTTTTTTTTTTTTTGAGAGACGTGCGAAATGCACAATTGGCACAAGGCATGTTATGCACTTCCACCTTCACACCCTTCATATTTTCCAATTATTAAAAAAATTTTAGATACATGCAATTTAAATGAATATGTACGTTTATTATTCTTTCATTACACGAGAATCAAGATTTTTGTGGTATAAGATAAAGAACAAAAATATGTATATGTATATATACATACATATGTATATATAATTTCTCTTGTGTACATCATAGCCATAAATCCCATTTACAACCATTTTTTATTTGCTAGCAAAACCGTTATTCTATAACCGAGACAGACTCGCATAAAGTGAGATAGAACGGCTACATGACAGTGTCTGCCAGCAAACGATTGATCATTCTGATCGTTTGCAACTTTAATAATCATTCAAATCAATCTCTGCTTGACCGACTATGACCAGTGAATGGTTACGGCTTAAGTTGTTGTTTTAGAAAGGATGCCTCAGCACGTCAAGCTGAGGGAGACAAAGTAAAAAAGATTTTAACAAATTTAATTCCATTGTTTTGTCTTAAATTTAAAAAATTTTTGCCATTCTTTATTTCAAAGAATTTATTAATATTGAAAATTTCCTTTTTTTGTTTGTTTTTGATTTCTAATCATAATGATTATTAATTAGATTACCTTTTTCTT
Organism: Metopia argyrocephala; assembly: GCA_963576795.1. Taxonomy (NCBI): domain Eukaryota; kingdom Metazoa; phylum Arthropoda; class Insecta; order Diptera; family Sarcophagidae; genus Metopia; species Metopia argyrocephala. Next base: position 126,980,820 of record OY756210.1, on the reverse strand, counting down.
AAGGACTAAGAAATGATTACGATTATTTATGGTTTTACAGGATTACCAATTAATTATTATTACAACTAATCAAAAAATAATCCGAGTTACTGGCAATTACTATAAAATATTCAAAAAGATTCAAAAATAATCGTAAAAAATAATTGCAATTACAATTACTCCCAGAGCTTTTACCAGAAGACTGCTGAGAGGTAGCAGTCTCTTTCCGACTAAAAATACTTTCGTATTTTAATTTACTAAATAATGAATTCGAAATGATTTTATTAGTTTCGGAATAAATCGAAAGAATAAAAACAAAAGTAATTTAAATACTTCATTAGTTAAAAGAAAATTTAAAATTTAGGATGATTCCAATTAATAACGACTAATTAAAAAAAAGTTTCCCCACATTTTTGCAAGGAGGTTTCGAAAAAAAATTTTTGCCGAACGTAGGGGTCGCTTTTTTTAGTTTTTTTGTTTTTGTTGTATCTTAGGCATTTAAAGTTCGATCTTAAAGTATGATATATCAGTGCTTTTGTCTCGAGAAGACCAATGTTTTAACCATTGAACTCAAGTATCTCCTTCCAGTATTTATCTACCAGATCTCTGTTTGTACCACCCTAATGTCAAAAAATTAAAGCTCGCAAGAAACTATTAAACAAGTCGATAATTCCAACACAAACGTGTTTAAATTTAATTAAAAAATTAAAGCTCGCTAAAAAGCATTACAGTTTAGTCAAGGAAGAATTACTATAATTCTTGCAGTCGGATCTTTAAATATTTATAACGCACTGTGTGTTTCGATTTGGTGAAAGATATATATGTATGGTGGTGCTTTATATCAATAACAGAAACGGGAAAAGACTTAGAAAACTACTTGCATCTGTTAGTACATATGTTTGTATGTATGTTACAAATGGATTATAACGAAAGCAAAACGCTCCGGACGGATATAATATTTATGTAACTCTTAAAAATTAAATAAATAAAATAGGTTTGCTTAAAAATGCTTAAAAATTAAGTCACATTTTCATCCGTACAATTTTATTGACCACATGTATTAAAGCAATACAACTTCTGACTGCTGTTCACGGAGCCAACGCTCATTTAAGAAGACAAACTGACAGACAATTTAAAATGATAAATCAGCGAATTACGACAGAAATTTAAATTAAAAAAAATAAAAAGGCAATAAACATTTTGTAGCGCTGAATTAAATGAAATAAAATCATATTGGAAACAAAAACCGCCATAAACCAGTACCGAAATAAGAGATGACATTCATTTTCATACCATATTAAAAAGAAGAAGCCACCACTGCCACAAAATGACCCAAATATGGGTAAACAACAGCAAAAATTATCTTTCATTTATAAACTCAGACAGTTTTAAAATTTTGCTTTATTTTATATAATAAATATTTGGTTAATACAATACAATACAGTCTTAAATTCAAAGCATTGAGTAGATATTTGGCAGGAACATAAGAATATAATAATTGAGAAAAAAAAACATAAAAAGAAGTTAATTTAATACTTTATTAGAGTGTGAAAGAGATAAATTATAAATGTTCATGTCGGATGAATTTGGAACAAGATTATTTTGAATATTTTAATATCTCAGGTTAAAATCGTTTTGCATTTAGTAAGGTTTGAGTTTGAATTTCTTTGTAGACGCAAGGCCTTTGATGAAATACTGTTCAGACATTACCGTATTATACCCAATTATGTTTATCTTGTTACCTGTGTTCGATCTAGAAAGCATAAGACAAAAAAATATATCTGTTTTTACGTTGCTTGAAAACTCGCGTAAGTAAAGAAAGCCGTTATGTTAATATCAAGTTTTCCGGGTACCTTTAGCATTTTTGATTTGAAATTTTTAACGGAAATTCACAATCTATATACTTGAATCTTCTTGATTTTTTTTGCGCTAAATTTTGGATAGATTATAATTTTTTAACTTACGCCCTTAACATAATGAAGAAGTACCCGGGTACTTATATTGATAGTGTGTAAAAAATCCGTATAAAATACCTTCTTTTTGACATTTTTAACAAATTTAACAAAGGAAACAACATTTTCAATATGAAGTGACGTTATTTATTAAAAATTCTGTATATAGATGCATATTTATGTATGTATATAGACGTTTAGAGATAAATACATTTTATTCACAACTTTCCAAACTTCTTGAACTAGTGTTATTTTTCGAGATTTCGTTGCAAACAGGGGGGTTACTTTGTAATATCGATTCGAATCGAAAATCTTACGAATTCGTAAAAATATACGAATTTTCGAAAAAATTTTGTATTCATTATTATTGATTTTTCGAATGGGAAATTTCTTTCGAAAGCATTTTCGATTCGGATCGAAATACAAAGTAACCCCCCAAGTTTCGAACATCTAGATTCTAGAACTATTTTATTTCAGGCTCGAAGGTTTGCAATTTGTTTTAAAATTTGAAAACTCAAGTTTTCGCTCATAATATCAAAATACTTTTAACTGACAAATAATAACTCAATTAAAGCCCAAAGTGACTCAATTAAAATTTATATTTCATAAGGTTTTATACACGAATTGTTTCAGGCTCGTATGGCATTCATTCATTCTTCAGGGTAGTTTTTGCGCAGTACAGTTAAGGTAACTTTAAAAGCATGTAAGTTTGAAATGATCTTCGCCATTTTTTTTTTTTGTGTAAGCCAATGTTGAAGCTTCCAGCTTCAAGAAAGTAAAAATAATCAAGACTCCTAAGTCAAGCATCATGACTGAAACATGATTTTCTTCTTTGACGTTATTTTTTATGGTTGGAATACAAAACTGGCTTAATGTAGTGTTTGAGCGGATGCATAAAATATGTTTTTTAATGTTAATATCCCACAATAAAGGGGCAATATCAACAGCAGCAAAAGCAAAAAAAACGAAACACAAGCAAATTTTCAAATTATGTAGTTGGCACAGTAGGCTGCTTTGCCACAATTGATTATAAAGTTCTCAACATATTCTGTTATTTCTAAGAGGAATTTTTATGCATTTTATTTAACACCTTAAACAACCCACAGCTTTATTCTCTTAAACCACCTCATTTCTGCTCAAGTGCATTTTCGACAAAACTAGTATCACATCTTTTACCACTATAAGTACAATGCCTACAAACCAAATAACCAATCGACAGACCACCTGACAGATAAACATATGATCAGAATTTATACTCGTACATGCATGCATACCACGGATGGAAATCATGGTACAATTGTACTTTTTTTGGTACATTTTGGACCTTGTTGGTACCATGGTACTACCGTGGCTTACTTGGTACAATTTAAAAATATCAGCTTTTCGCTCTATGGCAACATTAATTAAAAACTACGCCGAGAATTAATAACTTTCTGACAAGTGTCTCCAAATGTCCTGCTCCAGAATCTGCCAAAAAGCTAGAAATAATGCTAAGCGCTTTGGCTTCTTTATTTGCTGCTAAATATGGTATTTTAAATGAAATAGAAAAATTTATCAGAGATTTGAATTACCACTTTTGTAATAGTGCTAGCCGAAGAGATGATTTCCTAAAATTTCAAGAATATTTTGAAACGGAAATTCATATAACTTTTAAATATGCATCAACAAGATGGCTGTCGCGAGTACAAGTAGTTCAAAGAATAGTTGAGCAGTGGGACCCTCTTAATTATTATTTCACATTGAATGATTTTGAGGTCGATTTAAAAAATGAAAGACTAGCATTTCTTTCATCAGGGCTTAAAAACCCATTTTATAAGTTAGCTTTTTTGTTTCTACAATATATATATTTAGAAATGCAATCGGACGAGGCACGAGTGCACATACATATTTTTACCAAGGCTAATTTTTTTATTTCACCAATCAGCACGACATTTTTTAAAGAAGACTGTTCTAGATGAATGTGATGTATCTGCTGTGAACCTTAATGAAAATAAAATTCCCATAGATGAAATTTATTGTGGTACAGTTGTTGATGTTTACATTTCAACAAATAATATTGATAATGACACTATACAAAAATTTAAATCAAATGCTAGAGCTTTTTATTCACAATTTTGTAGTGTTCTAAGATCAAAGGTTAACTTTAATAATGAAATACTAAAATGGTTCGATAAGTTTACTCCAGAAAATATTATTATGGGAAAAACAAATTCAATAGTAGCCCTTCTGGTGAAAATGTTCCCATATGAACAAACTAAATTTGAGGCAATAAATAGCCAATACAGAGCACTAGCCGATGTTGTGGAAAAAAGATTCAAGTATTTCCTGTTTTTGTTCAAAGGTATCACAAATGAGTTAAATAAGTTCATGTTTCCAGATATTTCAAGAGTTGTAACAAGCATTCTATCTATTCCACATTCGTCGGCCAACGTCGAACATGTTTTTTTCTTTCCAAAACCTAATAAAAACAAAGGAAAGAAATAGACTACACGTTTTCACTGTCTCCAATTTGATACTAACTAAGGATTTATTAAAGTCAACAAATTCATGTTGCTTCGATTTTAAAATAACAGAAAATTTATGGTATATATGTATTTTTTTAAAAAAATTTTTTAAAATAAAAACTATTTCCTGAAGAAGCTACGCAGAGAAGTAGCGAAATATCGAAAAAATAATTATTTAATCGACCTAAAGCTTAATTAAAAGCTTATATATTTTATAAATAATTATTTTAATAACTGATCTCAAGAACTTAAAAGACTAATGTATTTAATATTTATTATTTTTATGTTATTTTTTATTGTATACTTCTGAATTTTTGTACACACTTTTGTTGAGTTTCTGTTTTTAATACATATTAAAAAATGGTACCGTCATGGTATGAAAAGTACATTTTGTTTTCATAGTTGGTACAAAATCATAAAAGCCATTTTCCATCCCTGATGCATACACACTTATGAGCTGCTCAGTCAAACTAACTGAAAGAAAACATCTCTTTATACTTTTTTATGAAGCATTCCGTTTATTAAAGCAACATAAACAACTTGAGAACAACTTTAGCAAAATATGACTTTTTTGTTTGTTTTGTTTTCAACATGAGATGGCCATGTGAAGGCCGTATGTGGCGATATTTTATAGAGTAGTTGTTTCTTACTGTTTACTGTGGTTGCATGGGCCTTATACTCTTGTTAAAGCAAAAATGAAAAGAAGAAACAAATGAAAATAAAAATTTAAAAATTTATCAAAGTGTTAACTACTCTCATATACATATATGATTTCCTTCTTTGACGTTATGTATGTACTATAATTCTTAAGACTGTAGCAGGCATAGATAAGTACATACATGTGTGCTTTCAATTTGAAAATTCATTTGATTTGATTTTATTATTCACTTTGAAAGTCTTCACAAATATATACTAAATATATTAATAAATACATATACAGTCCCTGGCCAAATTATTAGACGCACTCTATTTTTTTTAGCAATTTTATGTTTCTTAAGTGTTTTTATGTAATAATGGTACATTTGAACTACAATACTGTATTTTTTTATTTAAAAAAATTGTTGTATACCACATATTTTAATTTATTTTTTATATATGGTAACACTGTTGTGATAAAGTGGTACATGAACGTAAACAAGTACAAACCTGTATCAGTCGCGATCGGAATCGAATCAGGTGCTTACGTGTTTCTGTGGCTTTATATAGTGTGATTTTTTTTCTAACAGTAGTATACTACTCAGTTATTAGTTGGTTTTGTATGCAGTGTTTTAAAAAAAGTAGTTGGACTATTTTATTATGGGGAGAAAAGGAGATCTTTCACCACGTAAAAAAGCTTAAGTGAAGGCCCTTGTGCTTACGAAAACATTTACAAACCGGGATATATCACGAAGATTAGAGGTTTCTGAAGCTAGTGTAAAAAAAAAGAAATCAATTAAACATAATAGAACGGTACAATATCATTCGCTAATTAATATTTTACATGAAATCTTGCAGTGCGTCTAATAATATGGCCAGGGACTGTATATTCATACATGTACGTGCATATTTCACTATATATTGGCAAGTGAAAAATATATGATTTCCTGTGGATGAAATAAAAGAATTAATTTGTAGATACGAGAACATACCGACTCACGCATTTGTATGTATGTACGCATGTGTTTTAAATACAAATTTTCTAAGTAAAAAAAAAAATTGGAGTTTAAAAAAATTGGATATTTGCAAATATTTTCAATTTGAAATGGAAACTCACACCATATTTAAATTTTATATAAAAAAAGTTTTTACACTTTTAAAAACTTTTATTTTATTTTGTGATGATCAATCAATCGTCACAAATACATAAAACTATTATTGGCTACATGTATCCCTTCTGCATACATACATATGTATATCACTTTTATATATTGATTCAAATTGAATCAAATTTTTTGTACAAATTTAAATTTTAACATTAACGTTGAGAGCAAAAAATTACTCTTTTTAAAATACTTTTGTGGTTCTACAAACGACCTTTTCGTTTAAAATTTTTCTAACGCTTTTTCACTTTATGTAAAATAAAATTCATTTATTATTAGTGGACATAAACACAGAAATAATTCAAAATACAGTGCACGCGCGCTAATGTGAACACCGCATTATATGAACACCGCTTAATGTGAACATCTTTTTTGCTTCATTGACTACTCTAAAAGATGAAAAAATGTAGAAAGCATTATAATTTGATCAGATTTTTTTTAATTTAAAACGTTAAATTCTGTGTTTATTAGATGCTGAAATAGTTTTTGCTAAAATTGTTATTTAACATGTGCATGTATTGTATGAGCATTTGTTGTATGTGTGTAATTATGAACATATTTATGTATATAAATATATGTACATATACCAATTAAGCGATCATTCGGTGTAAAATTACAATAAAGAAATTCATAAATAATGATTTTTGTTTAAAAGATGGTATAATTCTGTTTTAAAATTATCAGTATTCGGAAATGTGAACAATTCGCAAAAGTGAACAACGCCAGTTTTAATTAATTAGTTCACATTAGTTCACATTAGCGCGCGTGCACTGTACTTACATAACTTAATAGTGGTCAATCGAAGGTTAAATCGTGCCAAAAAAAGATTCTACAACCAGAAAGAGGTTCTCATAGAAAACTAAAAATTACACCTCTTTGGGTATAAATTTGTGCTGAAAATAAACTTTTTATTTATTGAAATTTATTCTAATCTTTTGTAGGAATTAAAAATGTTTAGTTTAAGATTCACATTTGAAAATTAAATTATAATCTCTTTTTAAATTGTTCTCGTGGTCCTGAAAAGGACCTTTTAGTATTAAATTTTACTTCCGTTTCAATATCAATAACTGGTTACAGTTGCATACCTTGGGTGGCGATCCATCGAATGTTAAATAGTGCTAAACAAGATTCTTTTTTAGTTTTGATGATTTTGGTTACTTTTTTAACGATTTGGGTACTTCTTTGTTGAAATTTGGCTACCAAATTATGATTCTACCCTTAAATCTCACAAATATTTATGTACTTACTTCGCATTCTAGTATTTTTTCACACTATTTCAATTGCTAGAAACATTGGAAATTAAATTTTTTATTAAAATTAACACAACAACAAACGTTAAAAAGGTTAAATATAACAATAATCGTTATATCCGTTCCTAAGCATTAAGATTTAATTAAGGCTACTCACGAAGGATATTGAAAATTGTGCAAACGACGAAAAGTATGTCAAAATACATCCTATTTTTTTGGATTTTGGATTTATAATATCGTCGATGGAATTAAAGAACGCTGTAACTGAGAAAAAATCGAAAATACACTTTTTTTGCATCATTTTTATCAGAAAAAGAAATACCCGTCGATTGGTCCCGGTCCCAGATTTCTACGATGAAAAGAAATTCAGTTACGCCGTCTGCGCTTTGAAAAATACCAGTGTCTTTGTTCTACTTTCATACAGGTTTTTTGGCTCTGATGAACATTTAAGGTTTTTTTTGTCAGTTACAGCGTTCTTTAATTCCATCGACGATATGTTATGTATACAAAACACGTGTTTCCTTTTTTGGTTAATATCTTTATTTATTAAAAAATCAATCATTTTTTTCCTTTTCTCTGCATTTTTTTTTTTTTTTGTAATACAGCTTCTTTTTTAGGCTACGCCAGATCTATGGCCATTTGCATCGTAAATTTGATGAATTTTAGTTTGCACAGTGTCAATCGTGAGTACTCTTATTGAAATACTGCCAAACCGTTTGTAGATGTAAACAAATATTACTGAAGAGCTATAACTTTACATTTCTTTAAAACACAAGTTTTAATTTAAGCGTTTTTCAATTTAACAAACCCATTTGGCAATTTAAGTGTATTGTGGTTGATTGTTATTCTTTCTCAATTTCTATTTGAAAGTCCACTTATAAAAATTCCATAAAACATCGCTGGCCAGAACACAAAACCTGTAAAATTTCAAACACCTACTTCAAGAATTTAATTGTTTTTTTTTTCAACGCTTAAATTTTTTACAAAGTGACACTATTTCTAATGGATCATATGGTTCCAGCGACTTTAAGTTGCTTAGCATAACAATATACTCAGATCATAATTTAAAACACCACCAACACACAAATAACAAAAAGCAAAAAAAAAAAAAAAAGAACGCAGGCGCGCGTTCATGTTCACAATTATTTAAGCGACTTTCTATTAAATTTGGTTGGCTTAAAAATTTTAAATAAAAAAACAAAATTATTTATAGTTTTAAGATTTTTTCTTAATATAAAATAACCAACAGCGATCTTGACGTGCTTAAAGCAAATCATAAAAAACACAACTTACGTGCGCCTACAATTGATAGCGTTGGTGTTGGTTACGCTTATATTTTTTTGTTTTTGTTTTTTTTTTGGTTTTTACTGTGAATGCAATAGTTTGGAAGTGGCAGCAGTATTTTTTGTTTTCTTTTTTTGGTGGCTGTTACAAGTAGACAGTCGTTTTGTTACTCCATCAAATGCAAAATCGATAATCGAAATAAACTAACAAATTGCATTCATTCAAATGGTAGTAAAACTGAATTTCACGGGTGTAAGTATACATACATACATACATACGAGGGCAATTCAAAATGCTTTTAGCCAAACAATGAAAAGTAAAGGCAAATTATTTCATTTATCAATAAAATTTCGTGAAACACTTAGTCCAACGTTTTTCTAGCAATTCCATTCTTTGATTAAAATAATTTTCCTAAATCTCCTCAAAATATTCATTCACAGCTGCCATAACATCTTCATTCATGAAATTTTTTTAGATTTGTGAATAGGGGGAGCTAAATGAGAAGAATAAAGTGGGTGTCAAACAATTCCTACTTCATTTGGTTGAATTTTGCCATTTTTAAAACTATCTTGTTATATGGTGGGTTGTCCTAAATATATTTTTTTTGTGTTGTGCACCGGATGAATTACCCGAATTTTCAAATTAAATTGATACAAAGGATGACGATAATATTCCGAATTTGTTGTTTTATTTTTTTGAAGATAGCTAATCAAAAAAAGTACTTTTGTAATCTCAGAAAACTGTTGCCATATTCTTACAAGTCGTTTAAACTGTTTGTGCTTTTTATGGTGCATATCCATCAGCTTCAATCTATTGTGTTGATTATACTTTTGAAACGCTTAAATCGATCCAAACAAGTTTGAAAAATTTAAATTCGAATATGATTTTGGCCAATTGTTAACAATTATGATACACCATCTGGCGGTGGAAAGCTTATTCGTTTCTAATTCTTGATGCCAAATAAAAAGTAGTCGATCATTTGAGATGCTTATGCACAGAAACTCAAACATCCAGGGTTCAATCCCAGCCAAGGACAAAAAATTAATTTTCGGTTTTTCTAAATTATAATTTAAAAAAATAAAGAGGTTCTCCCCCATGTCCATGTTCAGGAAAAACCGCTCCCTGACATATCCAGTCTATTCCACCAGAAACGAATGATCAGGAGTACACCGCCACCTTCTGGGAAGATAACAGCTAACCTGCATATAAAAAGACGGACACCACTCACATTCAATATTCAGATGAGGCAATTGCTGTTGATCATTCAGAGGTGAAGGTATAACACTGGCCTTTGACTGATCTATTTGACAGCAATTTGTCTATATATTCAACATTCCGATACATTGCACTGCATTTAGTATGGGTTTACCCCTGAGTATTAGTCTTAAATAAAAAAAAAAAATTTTATACGAGGAAAGTTTCCATTTCACAATGATTTTTTTTATCGAGACCAATACTCAGGGGTAAACCCCTACTCATGCTGTCATTGAAAGATTTTTTATACATATAAAAATTGATATTAATCTTATTTTTGTTGTTTATACCACCCTCGTATGTACTTTATATTGATAGTAATTTCCATGTATAGTGCAGTGCTTAATGGAAGTTATTTGATTTCTAAACTTAATTTACCAGACCACACCATATTTTTGTAGAATTGGTTGAATCTGTTTTCATATTAGAAATATTCATTAACACTTTCCATTTATAGCTTTCTAAGGCATCTAATAATACTCGTATAGTGCTAATTTATTTCACCTGGCAGCACTTAAAATAATAATGTAACTACACTTGTGAACAAACAATTAACTCTCATAAGCGTTTTTTTTTTTGATAATTAAAATTAAACAGTTTTAATACAGAACGATACATTAATGTTTTTTAAACATCGATCACCGTTTAATGGACAATAAATCAGCGTACAAAAAATTCATCGATATTGTTCAAATGCGATTTTCTGTAGACACACTTATGCATATAACGAAAAATTGACTTGCTACTCCAGTTGCCATGAGTTATGCAATAATTCGCCTTTTGTCTTCTCACTCTCTTACTCAAATTCAAATTTTTATGGTAGTGCTAAAAAATTGAGCCGTTACTTCAAGGCATACGCTGAACTGAACATGTTTTTAACCCCCGCTACGATAGTCTCTTCATAGTTCTCTGTGTTCTGTACATAACATTAACTGTTAAACTCACACTTTTGTAGAAATCATATATTGGAATTATATTTTTCCAACTGTTCTTTTTTTTTTCTTTTCCAATTTTATCTGTCAAGTAATGACATATTCGCTGCTTTCAATTTTATTTCTCTTTATTAAGGCTATTTAGCGGTTTTTATCAATTAAGGTAAACATTACTGTGGTTCACACAACGTTGACGCTTTTATTTATATTGCTTATTACAGCGTAATTGCTAAACACAAAATTGCATTGCGCTTTACGCTTTAATTTAGGTTACACAGTAAATTCTTTGAATACAAAAACTATAAAATAGTTTATTGAAAATTTGTGTTCACCAATTTAGCAGCGATTGTTTCGTTGTTTTTACTGACGAATTTATTGTCTTGGGCGAAATTCTTCTTTCGCCCCAAGTATCTGGATATTCGAGTTCAAATCCCTGTAAGAGTGATAATTTATCAGTTTCGTTAGAAACGCTTTAATTAGATCAAAATTTAATTCTATTAGGAATTTGTTATTGATTTTTTGCAATGATTTTTGTTAGCAATCTAAACTCTGCAGGGATGTACATATGTTTGCTATAGACGTTCTCTTCATATGTACCTCTGCTTTTATCAGTTTATTGAATTCTTTAAATATTTAATAAAATTGTTTTTGTAAGTAAATTAACTGTTTTCCAAGCAACATATTGAAAATATTTTTAATTACTCGTGTACGTCCAAAGCAACATCGCCAGCCAATAAATAAATAAATTTTTGAATTATTTCGACATCTTTTGGGATATAGACTTTCAAACCTGCTTAATTTATCTTAAAATTACTCGACAACAAATAGAAAAAAATATAATTTTTTTTTATAAAACTCGAAATCGCAGTTTGCGACAAGTATTCTTGATTTTTGTATAAATTAAAAACGGTTATCGGTAAAGTTTCCAAATTTATTCTGAGAGACTCTATAATCAATACAAATCATTAATTAAAAATTGGGCAAGGTAACTCGCTTACAAACTAAATACACCTAATTCCGTTTTTACCCATTCCTCAAAAACTCATGTAAAAATATTGCGTAAAAAGATATAGAGTATCCATATAAAAATAGAGCCTTGGTGGCACGTAAAAAGAAACCCTAAGAAAATGAGAAAAAATACGAGTTTGTTTCCATGGCTTAAAATTGAACGAAATTGGACAAGTAGGCGCGGTACTTCTCATACAAACTAAAAATTAATTTTCATATATCTGGAGAATGGTTAAAGCTAAAGTTTCTGAATTCGGTCTAAATGATTTCATGGTCAAGGCAAATAATAATTAGTCAAAAATTGAGCGGAATTGGATAATAGGGCCGTGGTACCTCTTACACAAACTATATATTTATTTTTTTGTATACCTTGAGAATGGGTAAAGATCATTTCTTGTGTAGACAATTTTTTATTTCAGGGTTCGCTAGTAGTTTATAGATAAATACATTGATACTTTTATGAACGACGTTGCATCCCTATTCGGATATTTAAAAAATATTTTTAATAATTTAAAAATGTTTATTTTATAGGCAAAATCCTAAACAAAATTTTGGCGCATTTGAAGGTTTATCACATTGAACTTAGCGAAAATAGTCAAAATATTAGACCTATTTGAGTTAATTAATAAAAGATTGCTTACATTATCATATATTCTTATACATATTTTAGATTTTGTATAAAATATTCTATCACCTTTCTGGGCGTGGTAAAGTCCTCTACTCTTTTCTGCATAAAATAAAAAAATATTGAAAAAAAAATGAGAGGGAATTAAACCATAGAAACTGTGGGAGTTGCTAAATTTCATTGGATCATCTGCTACGAGAAAGTAATACCATTTGTTCCTTTCCTCTCATTGATTTTTTTGATTTATTGTCACGGTAGGTAAAAGAAAAATCGCCGGGTATTGTGGGAAATGTTTTTAATGTAACTGTTTTCTTTTATCCTTTGCATTATTTTAATTTTACCTTAAAATTTTCAAAGTTCATTACCAACATGCTTTTTTATTTCTGTATTTGGTACGCTTGAAAATGTACACATCTCCCGATTTACAATATAATGTTATTGCTGTAGGCTTTACGTTATTTTTCTTTTCGTAAAAACTTATGTACATACATACTTACAAACATACCTACATACATACATATGTATGTATATCTTTTCTGTTATCGATTTGTACAATAATACGAGCATATACTTTTTCTTTATTGTTGAAATTGGTTGTATGAAATGAGAAAGTTGCGTAAATCAGCGTAGCGTTTAAACATTTGCTCAATTTAATTGTATTTTCGTTGTTTGGAAGTTTGTTAAACATAAAAGACATAATTTATAATAACATCCATACATACACATATACATTACCTACCAATGAACCAGCCAACTGGGTTCAATTCCTCTTTGTAGAAAAATAAAATCACATTCATTGAAATCCCCCCAAAAAAAGATCACTTAATAAAAGAAAGAAAAATATATATTTTTTTGTGTTGTTTTAGACCCAAAATATATTATAGAGGTTACTGTTTCTTTTATTACGAGTATTTGCTCTTTCGTTTAACGTTTTTCGATATACGAGTATTATTGTTTCTATTTTCCTTTTATTTCATGATTTTAAATTTAACATGGCAGCTGAAGTGACGCCATTTCTATCTACATTTGTTGTATAATTTTAAATGCAATTGATTTTCGATCGAACTGATGTTGTACGTATGTATGTATGTATGTATGTATGTTAGCTGACAGCATGAATATCTCTGCCTGTCTGCTTGTAATGTTCGTATAGGAGTACCAATTCATTATCAACAATTTCGTGGTATCTTTTTCAAAAATCTATTCACCCAAAGGAAAAAGTAGCAGTAATGCAGTTACCCACGTATTATTGGCAATTGAAAGTCACAAGGGGCTTGTTTTACATACTTCTTGCACTTTAACATTGAAGATAGTACATAAAATATATCTTTTCGAAAAAAAGGTAAACTTTTAAGATCAATTTGTGGATAAACCCGATAATTATGGGATAATCATGTTGTCGTGGTGTAGACGTTTACACTGCAAGGACTCAACTAGCTAAGCTGGCGGAGAGCATAAGCTCTCTGACAGGGTTTCCAATGCCAGAAAGGCAATTGAGGAGCAGTTACTAACAATTATCCCAGGGGTGCATCAAGGACAACAACAACAGCATTATCTTCAATATCATTGTCATCTATGAACAAAAGTGAAAAATCGAATTCGTTTAACCGAAAACGTAGGACAACTGGTAGTGGCGCATTTGGGGCTACTATGGCACCATTATGACATTTTTGTTTATTTTATTCTTTGTTTTATTTCTTGTTTTATTGGTAGCTAACTGGATATCAATAGAAATGTTTAGTAATACTAACTAAAAACTAATTCATCATGCGTACATAATTGGCTATTACAGCGCACACCCATATTGTGTGCGTCAATTTTTGCCCATGAATACTGTGACCTACAGTATAAGGTCGAATCTGAACGGTACACTTAAGGAACTTGCTCATGACAATCAGTTACCAGAACAATAAATAAGTCAACTGTCAACGCATTTAAAAGTTTTTTAACTTCTATACGTTAGATGCGTGCCAATTTTGCCAGTAACTGCTTAGTACATACGTACATACATAACTGGCCTTTACAACGCTGTGTCAGGATTACGGCCTAGCTTCTCGCAGCACTCATGTTGTGTGTGTAAATTTTTATCCATGAGTACCGAGACCTACAGTTTAACGGTGACTCCGAACGACCGACTTGAGAAGCTTGTTCATGGCAATTAATTACTCTCAGAGCTTTTGCCAGAAGACTGCTGAGAGGTAGTCGCCGAAAGAAATATTTTTTTTAATATTTCTTTTTTTTTAAGATGTCTGAGCTGGGAAATAGAAAAATATTTGTGTTTTGTGGTAGTTGTGTCAGAGATTACTTAATGAGATTTGAAAAAGAAAACTGTTAAAATAAAATACATACGAATAAAAAAAAACATACATATGTAAATACATATTACGTACATAAATAATAAAATACTAGTCACAAACCATCATGTCAGTTATATATGCTATTATAACATATTAAATAAAATCAAACACAAACAAAAGAAGCTTTAAAAAACGACAACAGCTGTAAAACAGATCACGTTCATAAAGGAGCACGCTTTAACGACATGTTCGATGACACTCTATTGAATTAAAAAATTATATGCCGTAAATTAAAATTAAAAATCATATTAATTAAACCTTAACAGTTACTACTTATATATTAAAAATGTGATTGCCCTCAGTCGCCCATTCCCATTGTACTACGTACTACAATACATTCATAAAAGTTTAAAACAATAACCAGCTTATTGATGATAAAACAAAGCCATGTAATTCTAACAAAATTTTACCTGTTTTACTGATTTTTTAAATGACGGCAACTAAATATCGAAAAGAAGGTGTATAAACAGGCACCTGCTAAACAAAAACAAATAAAAAAATCTGAAGCTCTTTTCTAAAAAAGAAGTAGAAATTAAAACATTAATTTCATGTTTTTCTGTCAACCATGAATTTAATTTCATTACTTTATTTAGAAATACATACATACATACCTACATACATGCATATATGCATGCATGTATATTTATATAGTACTAGCTGAACCAGGTGCGCTTCGCTACCCCCTCGTTATACAATAAAATTAACGGCGGTGACGTGGTTCATAGTTATATGGCGACGTTAAAAGTATTAAGAGCAATATACTACCAAATAAAAAAAAATCCGTTGGAAGGAACAAATTTGTACAGAGAACAAAAAGTCTAAAACTTTCAAATACAGTTAAGCGTGAGAGGGGGCGTGGCGTAAGAAATGTTTATTTATACCTCGCCTGCAGTATAATGTGTATAAAATTTGAAGTAAATCTGTTAAAAACTATATGGGAGTAATTACATAATTTTAAAAAAGTGGGCGTAAAAGTGGGCATGGTCGAAAAAAAAGTACCCTATTAATCACGCCGGAGTCCCAGTTAAATGCTGTGAAAATTTCAGGAAGATCGGTCTAGAGGTTTGGTCTCCTATAAGGTACAAACAAACAAACAAACAAACAAACAAACAAACAAACAAATAAACAAACACACATTCAATTTTATATATTTAGATTTGCTGTTTAAAAAAAATTTAGCCATAAATTACGTTTTTATGGACTAACAATATCAGTTTGCTTGTTAACGTTTTAAACAGGTAAATATCTTTGTTTTACATGATTGAAGTTGGTCAAATGAACATTTCTTTCTGAACACGAATTACATATTTTGTTTCTGTTGTTATTTTTATTTATTTATTTATTTTTTTTTTAATTTTCAAACATGCTTGTATTTTACGCGCATAAGTGGTGAACTCACTTTTATTTTTAACGAATATCCAACGCAGTTTTCGAAAAACGTGTAGAAAAAATAATGAACATTCATTAGTAGTTAGATAAATGCACTCCATGACATTACTTACATAGTTGGTAGATATGGATAAGAAGAAAAGCTTTTAATTTTACAGGCACTTGCTTTACTTACAATGACATTTGTTTCTATGGTTGATTGTTTTTGAACTTATTGGAATAATTATCTTGAAATATTATCTATCATATGTACATATATTGTCGTGCGGAAGTTTATTTGTTCTATCCGCCATTTCAATTTTTTTATATATCTCGAGTTAATGATGCCACTTTAGGTGTTTGACACCAAATTTTTCAAGTCTGCTATCTGTTTTCGGATATCTCGTCCAGTTTCGAAGATAAATAGCCGAAAACGGATTGCAGATTTGAAAAATTTTACAAACCAATACATGCATATGAGTACTTTGAAAAAAGTCTATAAGCCTAATAGTTTAGAATAATCAATGGCTTGCCACGCCCACATTAAGAGTTTGTTAAAACTAGGAAATTACTTAAGATACAGTAAGATATTTTTTATTACTGCTAGTAGTATTCAGGGGGCTAAACCCCTACTCATGCTGTGCATTGTACTGGAAGTTGTAGATAGAGATTCAATTTTTTTTCCTTTAAGGCGCCTCAAGAATGAGACAAATAACTGTCAATTGATTTGATTACCCTTGAATGATCAACACCAATTGCCCCATCTGTCGTTGGATGTTGAGCTTTGCTATTGTAGGTTTTCTGTAATCTGCTACTTCCCAGTAGGTGGCGCTTTTTCTCCTGATAATTTGTTTCTGATTACAGGTGGAATAAAGTGGAATGTTGGGGAGCAGTTTCTTGTGGATGGACTTTTTCTAATTTTTCAAATTATAATTTCGATAAAACTGCAAGTTTTATTTTCCCTTTTTTTTTCTCCTTTGCTGAGATTTGAACCTGGGCTGTTCAATTTTCTGTGCGAGCGCTCTAACCACTATATCACGCCCCACCACCCACCCTCTAATTTAACATATCGCGAAGACTAATAAATTAAAACGAAATACATCAGTAATATAATCACAAATGTCGATAATTTTCCAAAAAATAGGGTGGCCGCCACGCCTACTTAAAGAAATACATATAACAAGGAAAATACTCAGGCCATAGCTATGATGCATGTATGTTTTCATTACGAATTTTTATAAGAGACATGGCTTATTAATAAAAAATCAGAAGGTTAAATAAGCACATGTAGTGCTTATATTGATTGTATAAATAAGAGATCACAACTTTAAAAAGACAGGAATTAATTAAATTATTTTTTGAAGAAATATACTTCAATCTTAAGAAAAATCACAAAAAGTTTGGACACAGTTTGAATTGTAGGAAACTATTAAGTCAAAATCTAGTATTTAATAGTATATAGAGCCCATAATTAATGTAATTATATGGTACAAATGAATCATCATACTAAAGTACTAAATAAATAAATATTTTTATTTTTTTTTTCAAAACTTGCGTCAAATTAAAAAATCAAAAAATCCATTTTTAAAACAACATTAGAGAATTCTTTGCCAGATTTCAAATCGTATGAAACCACGAAAAGATAGAGTAGAAGATCTAAGGCAACAGTTAAGGTCAATTAAACTTTTAGCTATCCGCATTAATCAAATATACCCAGAAAAAAACTGAAATAAGTCAAAAGTGGATAGGGTGGAATATCAGGGGCGGCTTTGTTAAGGATGGACTTCTTAGAGGTGGGGGGAACCTCCTATATATTTTTTTCGAAATGCAGAACACATTATTGCTCTTTATGTTCTCCATTGCTTTGTGTTGTAAGCAAGCGCTCTAACTACTACACTAGGCCACCCTCTACATGAAATCCAAAAGCATCAAATAGATACAATATTTTAAAAAAATTAGCCTTTTTTATTACAGCAACTGATTGAGTGTAGCGTACTTTATTAAAAAATTAAACATTTAAATTCATTATTTATAGGCGCAGATTTCTTCATATTAATCGTACTATCTATCACCTACATTCGAAGAGTACAATTTCGGAATGTTGATATGAATTCCAAGAAAACGATAGTGTTGACTGGCGAAAACACTACCAATGATTTTTTTTTTCTCTCTCTTTTCATAGGTGTAGGCGCAGCTGTTTTTCTTCATCTTCTAAAATTGAGTTTTAAGCAACTTTAGCGCAATGTATCACAACACCTTAATTGTTGAATGCACTGAATATGGGAGTGTGTGTATGGGTTGTTTATTACGATTTAATTTTTTGAGTGTATGTGTTTTTTAGTATCATAAATGAAATCGTCTTGGCAAAGTTGCCGTTTTGTTTATTTTACTGCATTGTGTACATGTGAAGTTTTTATTTCGTTTTGATTACTTTTGCCCTTAAAGTCAAAGCAAAAAAAGATACTCAAATTTTTAGGATTTAAGATAAATTTGATAAATTTGGAAATTCTGGAACCTTTTTCTAACGTTGTTTTTTTTTTTTTTTAATTTCCTTTATATTTTTTTATCAATAATATCATAATCAACCAATAGAGGAACAACTTTTTAGAACATTTCATAAAATCTCAAGTATATTTAATGATTTCTACTAAACTCCCTACCTACAAAGTAATGCTTTTAATAAAAGTTCGAGATTTTTTAAATTTATTTTGAATTAAGTACAGCTTATGTTATTTATAATTCCACTACATATTAATGACAGTATATCAAAAATAAATGTGTGTAAATAGGTTTAAACTCAATAGGTAGCTGAACTTCTTAACCGATTTCTTGAAATTTTTACAATATCTCTCTACATGTCTTGTAATACGGGTAGCAGAAGGTTCTAAGTTTGTTGTAAATTATTTCATGATCAATGTAAACCATCAATTAAAAAATGGGAACACGTGTACAAGCGGGCTTGGTATTTTCCATTTATGTATACGTACATAGTCGTATTGATTTTTCTATATTTTTTCTATTTACATTAAGGGTTTGAGTAAGAAATCATAGACAAGGAATATCATTATCATTATGATCTTATGCATGTCTTAAGTCTTTGAATTAACTGAAGAATGGGAAACGAAGTATGTCGATGTTTGGTTTTTTATACCATTTTTGTCATAATTTTGCTGAAATGTGATTCCAACAAATTTAAGGCCGTGGCAACACTGTGCCCCTTTGATAAAAACAAACAACAAACGGAGAAGCAATAACAATGCTAACAAAATTTACTAACAATGTTGCATCTCGTTAACGCAGATGTTGGCGTTTGTTTTCATGTACACGGGTTGAAGTTTGAATAAGAAAAACAGAAAAAGAAATGAAGTTTCAATAAGAAACAATGAAGAAGAGAAAGAAGAACAAGCCAGTAGCTGTTTAGCACGAGCCATTTAAAATTTTAGTAAAAATTATTAAACGATAAAGATGTCCGCTTATAAGAGCTGTCCGAAAAGAAAGCTTTCACTGTACACATATAAACAAAAAAAAAAAAAAAAAGACATACATTTATAGTTTTTAAACATCACGAAAATATAAATAAAAAATTAAATATCATTTTGAATAAATTCTGCTTTTACTTTTTTTCTTAATTATTATTTGTTTACCCTCCAAAAAGTTACTTTTTTACTTAATACGAGTATGTTAAAAAACTGGTATAAAAAAACAGGAAAAAAAGCTTCCCCTTTGGTATGGCACGTGTCTTCAGTGGCTGACAGAAACCCCATAAGGGTGCTGGCTATTTAATTGGTTTAATAAAAGATTTTAAACAAAATTTTTTTGACAAAGGGAGTAAAAATGTCGATAAAATAAATATTGTGCAGCTGTTGCGCAATCGCACAGGTGCAGTAGCACGAGATATAGTAATAAAAGTTATATTGTGACGTGTACGCGCAATAACCCCTCAACAAAATCGCTTTATAATTTGTTTTATTATGCTATGAAAACTGCAAAAGGGGAGCAAAAATATGTTCGTTTTGTAATTAATTAAAGATGTACTCGTACATATGTATTTAAGTGTGTATTTAAACTAATAATTAAAATATACCGATATTAGATCAGTGTGGAAATCGCACAAATTCCAATTAATATAAAATGCATATAATTTGTTACCGTAGCCCTTCAAATGCCGGAGACACTGCTTTTAAAAGAATATAAAATCCATATTTGTACACACTCTTGGAACAAAATTTATGTGAATCGTGTTTTTATTTTGTAAAATAAAAATCTTCTATTCACCAATTTTTCTGTTAACAGTTTGTAAAAGAACACTGTGCAAAATCTTCATTTACACAACAAGTTTTTTGTTTAAAAGAGATAAATCTTTTTATAAAATGGATTTTTATACCGCCGTCCTTTTGCCGAGAGCAAGGGTTAAAATATCTTCATAAAGAATTCTTCTTTATACATAACGAGAAATTGATTTACCTGTCACTTTTCGAGATAATGGCAATTTGAAAAAAAAAAAAATTCGGTGTCAAACAAACGGTTTCTTTAACACCTTAATTTTAATACCCATATCGACCATTTTTAGTTCCTGTTATATTTTGGACCTATATCTCATAAACTAAGCTTTGCTATTTAAACACTAAAGCTACATTTTCTACACTTTCATTTAGAATGATTTTATCAAACAACTGCCTACTGAAACCGCTGAGCAAGGAGAACGGTTTCACTAAACGACAATGCCCATGGAAAAACTGTACAAAAGCAAAAAACTCCACGCAGAGGGGGGTTGTTGTGTACCGGTTCTGGGATTCTGGGGTATCTTGGGTCGAATTCCACAGTAGGGGTGTTTTTCCAAAAATAAGTAATCACGTTGGTTTTCTTTGCTTTTTATGTAGTTTATTGTTCTTATTGATGTGAATTGTTGTACAATGTAAATTTTCACTATTTTTAATTCTATATTTTAGTGTACATATGTACATACAGTATGTGAGTAAAATGTATTTAGAACAAAAATATTCTTATTTTTATTTCTGATTTTAATTATGTATTTTATTGTTAGGTTGATAAGTTTTGTAATTTTGTTTTGGAAATTATTTGTTTTATGTTTCACTAATTTGATTTTTAATTTATGTACATATGTACATAGAACTTTAATTTGAATTATTTTCTCAAACAGATTTGTAGGGAAATATGTAGGTGTGTATGCACATGTGTACATAAAATAATGGCGAAGGAGGTTAATTTGTTTATATGTACGTAGGTACAATTAACAACAAGAGAAAATTATTTCCACAGACTTACATACGTATGTATATTTTACATAAATATGTAGTTTGTGTATCGATGTACAAATTTGGTAAGTAAATTGATTTTGTACTTACTTGAAAGGGGGTTATTTGCTTTTGGCTTACTGTCTTGTATGATTAGTCAGGACGATGTCCGTGTTCCAATTGTCCAAAAATATCCTGGAATCCTCGTTTCAGGTATTTGAAGTATTTGTGAAAGAAAAGGCTGACGATGAAGGGCAGTCTAGAGGCAACGAGCCTGTGGACACTAAAGGTTCTGAATCAGAGTCAGATTCAGACGACGATTTAGATCCACAACTCAAGAGAGTGCGATTGCAAGTCCATGGCCATCAAAATTATAAACAAAATACGAATATTTTTTATCATTTTTGTAATAGATAGCATAGTATCTGAATGTTGAAATAAAGAAAAAAAATTAAATTAAATTAAATTTTAAATTTTTAAAATTTTCAGGAAATTTTTACTTTTGCGGCTACCTAAGCACTACTTGAACGGTATTAAGAATCATTCCTGGGAAGTTCACATGTTTTAGAAAGTTGTTTTTTAAGACCTTAGGTAAATTTTTGTAGTTCACTGTTTTCTTAAATTTTGAATAGTTTGCTACCTATGGATCTAAACAGGGGAAAAAAGTAAATAAAAATCGAATTTTTCAAAGTTTTTTGCGATTTTGGTCTTGAAGGTGAAGTTTTTTTTATTTTATACTCATATGTTTACAATTTATGTTCTTCATGGCAAGGGCTTCAACTTTGTCTCAGAAAGTAAATCAAAATTCCGAACGGTTTGGAAGTTATTAGCCTGAGAAAATTGTCACTTTTTTTCGTCTTTTATCACGTAGTGGTGTCCATATATGGTTATTTTGTTCGTGTTGCACTATGTTACACCAATTCGTATGAGCTATGTTATAAAACAAATATAAAGTACACGCCCTCAAATTTTTTAAAGTTAACAACGTTTGCGGACTTTTGGCATAAAAACTAATTCAAAACATATTGTAATTGGATAGGACTTTTAACAGTTTTTTAGGCATGGAATGTTGTATATTTCAAAGTTAACTTGTTAACTTTAAATGGATTTTGACCTTTGGGTCAAAATAAGGAACAACAGAACTTATTTTAGAGATATGGTTCCTTGGGCAAAGTTTCTTATTTTTATTCCTAGAATACGATTTTCCTTGTCACTTGGGGGATATTTTTTGCGTCTCTAGAAATCAACCCGCACTAATGTATACTTATATATTCTTTTTTCTTATTTTACCTTCACGATGTTACGAGAATTCACGATAGGGGTCATTATTTAATTAAAAGCTGAGGTAAGTATTGAAGAGATATTGTATTTACAAAAAAAAACAAAATTTAAATATGTTTCTTGAGCCTTAAAAACGTATTTAAAAGGTATGCATGGAATTACGAGATTATTTATTGAATTTTAAGGTATTATCAATAGAACTCAAATAAATGTGGTTAATTTTTAATATTTAAATTCAATGCATACATGTGAACATATTTTGTAAATGTTCTCAATTAAGACAATTTCTGAAAAACAATTTTTTTAATCCCAAACCATCAAACACGTAGCGCCAATATTGCTCAACACTACAGAAACCAAATCACGCAAAAATCAGATTTCTGTCCCTCTATTAGTTCTAATTGTCCAAATGCTTTTTGGTCATAATTATGTTGGAAATGGAAAGCTCACCTTAAATAATTTTAATATCAAACGGAGTCAGAAAAAAAACATCAAGAGATGATTGAAAATATTTTAAGGAGTTTCGTTTATATTCTTTTTAAGTTTTTTAATACACGTTTAGTTATTCTTATTTTATATTGTGTAACCACACGTTTCCGCTCAAGGTTGGGGTAGTTCAGTGGTGTCCAGAGTCGATACATAAAAACAAACACACTTTGGATTTCAATTAATTTTTTTTTTTTTCAAGTTTTTATTTAATACACTTCTTCTCCGAAGGTTATTCTAAATATTTTTAACATAATTCTAAAATAATTCTCATAAAAAAATAAAAATAAAAGAGACTTCCTAACGAACGTTTATCCGGGACGTGGTCGATTTCCCAATGAAAAATGTGGCACCTAACCTCTGGGTGATGTCTCAATCGCAGTGAAAAAACTCACACATCGATAACGACTCACTCCCAAGGCCAAGATGCTTATCGTTTACTGTCGATTGTATGATGTTTATGTCCAAAAATAATACGACATATACTGGGTCATATGAAAAAAAAAAACATTTAATTCAAATACACGTACTAGGTGTTTTACAGTTAATTATAATAAAACAAAAATATCATATATACGGTAAACTAAGGTTTGTTCCATTTACAAAGAAAAATAATATAGAACTTAAACAGAAGGAAATAATAAACTTACATACATACCTACATATATACTATTTATTGCTTTAGGTAATTATTATTTCAAAGTCAGACGACTGGATGCGGATGGTGGGGCAAAAATTGGAATTGGAACAAATTTTTAATTCCGAGGCTTTTTTCTAATAATTTGTATAATTTTCTTTGGCTTTTTTATTAATTTTATTATTGGCTAAATTATCTGAGCTTAAGGTCGAATAAAGATTTATTTAATAATGATGCTACGCAAAGAAGTGGCGAAATATCGAAAAATACAATATATTCTACAAATATTTATTCGACCTTAAAAGCTCAGACAATTTAACCAATTTTAAATATTAAACAAAAATGAAAAGAGAAATCGTGTACATTTATCGAGAGCCATAAATAATCCTTCGAAGAGCCGCAGTTTGGCCACCCCTGTATTATAATATTATACGATTGAGAAGTGGTGATCATTTGGACCATCATTAGTGTCAAGTGTTATATTTTTTTTGTGTACCAAATTTACAAAAGTTAATATCCCTTTAATTGGTACTCACTTTGTATAAATTCAATGTTTATAAAGTAGTACATACATAGGCATATAGTTGTTTGGTTAATTACACGTTGTGTCAAAAAATACACGTATGCACGTATGTATATAGTAATTGTGTCACGAAAATATTCTCTTATATGTAGACATTAAAATAATTTTATGGTCAAAATAATATTGAGTTTACTTTTTTAAATAAATTATTTTAATAATTGTAATCATTTTGTGCAATATTTTCTACTTTAAAAACAGAAACTATAGACCAAATTTAGGCAAAACCACAAATCAGAAAAACATCAACAAATAAAACTAAAATTGTAGAAAACAATTTCAACAGATATGTACTTGTACAACGAATCAACTTAATGAACTTATTGCGAACTGCTCCAACCAATCAGTAAGTGAGTGGTATTGTAAGTGTTGTAGTAGCATTAAAAACACTTGTTTAATTATTTTTCAGTTGATTGGGTTGTTTATAAAACAAATAACACAAGAGCAGAGTTGATTTTAGCAAAATGTCTCCAAATATGGCAACACGGCAATTCTATTTTTTCCGTTTGGAGGATTCATTGACAAGGAAAATCAAAGAACACAAAAAAAAGAAAAAAGTGAAATAATTTACATAATCCGTTAATAAACAAATTGTCACAAATTATTATTTGACAGTTAAATTTACAATATATAGTTTTTTTTAATTTAACTTTTTAATTAATTGTTTATTTA
Source organism: Metopia argyrocephala (assembly GCA_963576795.1). Lineage (NCBI taxonomy): Eukaryota > Metazoa > Arthropoda > Insecta > Diptera > Sarcophagidae > Metopia > Metopia argyrocephala. Next base: position 126,955,597 of record OY756210.1, on the reverse strand, counting down.
AATTTATTTGCTTAATATAAGTAGTTGTAAATCTTTTAACGAAATACATACGAGGTCAGTTCAAAATATTCTTTGATTAACAGTGATGTCGGTATAATGAAAACGTCCACCTATCACATGAACGCTTGTTAAATTTCATATAAATCTGGCAACTCATTCATATTGTAACAGGTTCTTTAGTTATACTAGAAATTCGTGGTTTAATTATATATTCGTATTAAGATAGAAAATATTTATCGAGACAATAAATTCATAATCATATAGTGAATGTGTTCCTTTTTCCGCCACAGTGAAAAATGGAATTGCTAAGTTTAAACGTTAAGATGAATCACAAAGTAGACGTCCAGAAGTCATTGTTTAAGTGTATGACATATAAGACGATAGACGAGCGAAAATGCGAGAAATAGGTAATTCAACTACATTTTAGTTTCCATCAACAATAATAAAAAATAGTTCTGCAAGATAAGTGCCGCATGCATTTACAGTTAACCAGAAGGGCATTCGAATGAAAGTTTCGTTTAGTATTTTGATCGATTAAATTGCCGTTTTATAATGTTGACCAGGGATAAATGAGCAAAACAAAGAAGGCGAAAACAGCTCAATCAACTGCTAAGGTAATGGCAACGGTTTCCTGGGGTTATAAATGTATTTTACTGATGAATAATCTTGAAAAGATAAAATAATTAAATGACGAATATTATTGTAAACCCTTTTTGATTAATTTAACTTGAAAATTCGGGAAAAACGACAAAACAACGCACTATCCCACAATAGTGTTTTAACAATTTCAAAATTCCACATCTTGAAATAAGAATTGATGACCATTTCCCTGACAAGGCTCCCTCTGTTTTCTACCTGTTCTCAAATCTGAAGAGAAATTCATTGCTGACAAACGTTTCAGCTCATGTGAAATTTCAATATGAGCTGTAAATGATTATTTTTAAGGAGTTTTGGGAAAACTATTTTAAACAAAGTATAGAATTGCTAGAAAAACGTTGGACTAAGTGTATTGAAGTTTGAAAATTTAAATAGTTTTAATAGTCTACTAGTAGCTCTCGTTTTTTATTATTAAACTGAGAACATTTTTAACTGCCCTCGTGCATACATATTTAAAGATGCTGATTGAGATTAATACAAAATTAGCATAAATAGTTCACTCTTTACTTTTATACTCGTATATTGTACGTGTATAGGTATAATAATTTATTTATTCCAATTAAGAAAATTAAAACAAATTTTATATATTAAAATTGTTATACTCGTAATAAATTATTAAAGTTATGACACTTGAACTGCATAAATAAAATGATTTCCATTTTTTATTTTAATATTCGTACTGTATAAAGGTAGTAATTTATTGTAATATTCTTCAAAAAAAAAAGCATCAATTTATTAGTTCGGCAGAATAATATTTTTGTTTAAATAGCCAATAATTTTTAACGTATTTAAATTCCATTAAAAGCGGAATTAAAAATGCACGATTAGACAAGAGTTGGATTAAGGTGTGTTCTTTATTCAGTCATGTTGTATGACATTTTTTAATTTAATTAAGAAATCATAACAACAACAATCATAACAACCACCATAAAATATATTTGTGTGGTCCACTTGATTGAATTTATAGTTTCTTTCTTAATATTTTAACCAATTGTACACATAAAACGCTATACATTAGGTCTGTTTCCGTATTTTTTTTTTTTTTTTTTTTAAGACCAATACTCAGGGGTAAACCCCTACTCATGCAGTGTGCATTGTACTGGAAAGTCAAGTGACAGTGTCATGCAAGAGAACTCACTGGTTTTTGTTAGATAACGAAACGAGCAGCTGATTGAAACCATATATTTAAAAAAAAATTTTAGAAAAACTTATTTAAATTAATAATTTGGCAAATGTATAATGTATTTTTTTTGTTTTATTACAATGCTATGCATTTTTTAATAGTTACAACATATCCCCCGAAATATAAACCTTGATTCTAGGAAAACGGTCCGGAGCAAAAGACCTTTCACTTTCAGGTCACTTTTATCATAAATTTTTATTTTTTATTTTTTTTTTAATTTTAGATTTTAATTCTTAATAGATTTCCGTTTGTAATGTACGCACCAACCAAGATGAAAATGAGCTTCATCTAAAAAGATGCTTTTTTTTCTCGTTGGATGATCATGCAGATTCAACTCGTAAACCAATTGAACTTTTTGGAGTGTCATACCGAGATCTTTTCGAAAAATTCTACGTAAACTCGTGCGTGGCATTTTGAATTCTAGAGAAAGATGACGAGTTGATGTTGATGGATTCTTACGTGCACTTTCAGCCACAGCTTTCATATTTTCGGATGTACGCTTTGTACGAGTACGCTCACTTCTTGCGATCAATTGTCTTTGTTTTGGAAATAAATTTCTAATAAATCCCAACGTTGCTAAAGCGTAAATCGATTCTATTCGTTTAGAAGAAATATTATACTGAATTTTGTAATAGAATACGAGTAGAATGACATAAGTATTGCTAGTTTCGAAATAATCGGTGGTCCAAATTTAAACCGATAGATGACTCACTCGCTATTTTCTGTACAAATTTTAAAACTTCAGAGTTGCTTTACCAATTTGCACTCGATGTCGTAAAATCTTGCAACGAAGTAGATTTTGTTTTTCTATATAGAATAATAACAATAAGAAATTTAGTTAAAATTTTGCGATTTTTGTCTTAAAGTCGGTCAGTTATTTAGAAAAATTATTCTACAACTGGTTTATAACCTTCTTTCATATATAATTTCTTTCTTTTTATTAAAAACAAAACGTCCAATATTGTTGGCCGTTGCACGGACCCATTCGACAGTGTTAAGTTTTCATAAATTAAGTGTTCACGTGTGTATATATGTACATACAAGCAGAGAGAGATACGTCAATTATAAAGGCATTCAGTGAAACTTTCAACACAACAATAGTTTTAGTTGTCTATTTTCTATAAAGGTGGGTGCCCTAAAGGTTGTTGAAAACATTTACTGCATTCGTTTTCATCACTGTTGTTGTTTATTTATTTTTTCAGAAATAAGGTGAAATCCATCATATATTATAACCAGTTATTTAGATTTCTTTTTAGATAAGTTTTTATTGTTCAATGCAACAACAATAATGTTGTGCTTTTTAGATAAAAATATATTCATATATGTATACGATACATACATACCATATGTATGCATGTACCAGTATATACGTCTAAAAAGTTTGTAACAATCTTATAATTTCATATAAATGTTTTTATTTAAAATACTCGTATCAGTTAAAAACACAGTTTTTTTTTAATAGATTAAATTAATTAAAATACTACAGAGGCGGTATTTATGTAGGTTTCCCTTTTGGATGTACTTTTTTTTACCCTACGTTAGTATACGTTGATGGTTTAGTTATGCAGAGGGCAAATGTTTGTTACACTTTTGAGAGAGTTATTAGCCGAAGTTAATTTTATTGAATGTCGAATTGGATTAAACAATTAAAACTAAACACGAGTAATAAAATAAAGTAAAAGAGGCAAACTGGTGAAAAAATAACACGAAAATATAAACACCTCTAACACAAATTTAAAACAAAAAAATTGAGATTTATTTTCGACATTTAGTATGTTTAAAAAACAAATTTTTATTATTTATTTAGGTTTATGGACAATACATCCTTACAGACTAAGGTACTGTACATTAATAATTAGGCAAATTTGGGATTTAAATATAAAAGAATTTTACTTTTTACTACACAATTACTTTTAGCAAAGCTTATAAGTTGATAACAATTATTAAAATGTACACAAATTCGACGAAAGGGATCATTATCATTGATCAATTGAATCTTACATTAATTAATTGAAAATCCCTAGTTTAACGGGTTGGAATACAAAAATTTATTTTACTAGTCAGGAACTCAGAGTCAGCATTACACGAATTAAACCAAGAAGAAAGCGACGCTTAACATAACTCAATGTCTTTGTACCGTTGGTAATTTAATGAGAGCAAGCCTACTAGTAGTCGACAAAACAATAGAAACTAGTTTTGTACAGATTCAATTCTTTCTATGTGGACATTATAGTGTGGATCCGAAATGATTGATCCATACTCAAGAATGGGACGAACTAACAAAGTGTATAGTAATTTAGTGACATAGGGATTTGAAAATTCCTTGGACCAACATTTCATAAAGCCAAGGACACCATTAGCTTTGTTAACCATTGATGTTATATGATTACGGAAATTAAGTCGTTGATATAACAATAAACCAAAATCACTAATATTATTAAACTAGCAAACTATGATCTATGGGGTTTTTCAAAGTTTTAAAAATGTTTACATAATCAGCAAACATCAGAATATTGGAATATTGAATGACAGTAGGCAATAAATAAGGTAAATAACATGGGACCCAGATGACTTCCTTGGGGGACAAAAAATTATCATCTTGTGGAAGCAACATGTTTTAAGTTAGGTGTCATTTAAGCAGTCTGTTGAGCCAAATCACTGTTTAGGCAGCATAAGAAAAGTATATCGAAATATCATGTTCAGAAATGCGGCTCATTTCTGGATGAACAAACAAAAGTGTCAAATTTGGAACGATATCAATCGACATGACATCCAAATGAGGACAATTCATCTTGAAAAAGTCAATATTTGGTGTGCATTTTGGGCTGGTGGATGAACTACAACGATGGCCTGAATCCTTAATAGGAGGATCTCGAAACCACCGTATATGCTTTAAATAGGACGGTGTGACGTGCTACACACCTCATGCCATTTTAAGTATTCTGTATGAGCGATTTGACGATATGGTCATCTTACGTGGAGTTCGTGTGAACTGCCCACTGCAATTAGACTTCACACCCTTTAGACTGACTTTAGCTTGTGGGATTTGCCTAAGTTGTAGGTGTATCTGAATAAACCACAAATCAAGCCGCCTTAACTCATGCGTTGGATTAAATTCAACCCGATTTATGTGACAAAGTCATGGAAAATTGGACATTTGGATTGCGCTGCACAAAGAGTAGCCGTAGCAGACATTTAAACGATGTTAATATTTGTTTTTTTTTTCAAACGGATAAAAAATTTCGATGATATGTATCTTATATCACTCTGTTTTATTTAAATTTAAAGATGGGAAGCGCTTAATAAAAGACCCTGTATGCTGCTTTTCAATGTTGAAAGCAGTTGATTTAATTTGTTTTGTTTGATGGATTTATTTTTCTGTGAGTATTATATTTTATAGAATGAAATGTTAAATTTAAAAATTTATCTATAAATCATGATGAATACTCGTACGACATATTGTGTAGGTAGCGAGCTATTAGTTTGTGTTTTGATGCAATTGAAAACGCACACATATTTTAAAATAACAAATTTTTACGCATTTAATGAGTTTGAAGAGGTTGAAATAAAGTTGTGTATTACCAAACTAAGAACTTTTAGAGGTCAAAAATAGTAATTAATAGAAATGTATTTGAATCGTTTGTATTTACAACAAAATAAACCTCTAAATTATTAGCGATTAACTTCAACAATGAAATTGATTACATTTTATAAAAATAATGGTTTCTATTTTCTTATTCCGATGGAAGTAGGAGTAGATACATTCATAACATTACAACCCTGTGTCAGGATTACGGCCTAGCTTCTTGCAGCGCTCATGTTGTGTGTGTTAATTTTTATCCATGAGTACCGGGACTTACAGTTTAAAGTCGACCTTAATTTACTTAATTTTAGGAAAATTTCCTAAATATCAGTTAAAATTTTTTTTGAGTGTATGCCAATTGTTAAAACGGGTTGTCCCAGACTTGTTAGTATAGTTATAGTTTCATTTATCAAAAATAAATTTAAAAGTTTAGAGCGAAAGTGCAAGTACAAGCACAAACCACTTAAGTTAAATATTCAGAATAGTTTTTTAATCATATTTGTTTAAACCTGTACATACATTGTATTTTCATCGTAAATAATTTTAATTTTAATCTCACATCTTTCTTATTTTTTTTTTTTGTTATTTAAAAATAAATTATGTGGCATTTGATTTTAAAGACGTTTCATAACACCAGTTATTTATTTATTTTTATTTTTTTTAATCATTCAAATTTAACTCTTGACATTCAAATATATTGTTATATGAGATCTGAAACTTAAAACATGATTTCTCTAAATAGAAAATCATCATTATTATTAAATAATAAAATAAACAAGCAATAGGATCTAAAAATACTTTTAACACTCATTTGAAAAGAATTTACTTAATGAATTTGACAGCATATCACAACGTTCTTGCAGAATTTCTTTCACAAACTAATTCCACATCCTTGTGGCGACTATCGTCGTTAAAACAATTTAAACAATTCCTGATTTTATTACATTTACACTGAAGTGCACAAAATAGAAATACTGTGTACACAGCACTACAATAATAGCTATTTTTTTAATAAAAATTTACATATACGATTATTGTAAATCTTAATTTACTCGTAATATAATTAATTTAAAGCAATATTTCTTTTCTACTGCTATACTTTATAACATGACATACATAACAGGCCTTTACAACCCTGTGTCAGAATTACGGCCTAGCATCTCGTAGAACTCATGTTGTGTGTGTCAATTTTTATCCATGAGCACCGGGACCTACAGTTTAATGTCGACTCATATCAATCAATTACTCTTAAAGCTTTTGCCAGAAGTCTGCTAAAAGGTAGTCGCCGAAAGAAATATTTCTTTTTTAATATTGAACCGGAGCTCTCGTCTTAGTAAAACAACACACCAACCTCTAGACCACAGCGACTACTGACATGACACAACAAAATATTACAACATACTCGTATGGTTTAGGTGATAGTGTATTGGTGCAACTTAAGTGAAACGTGTATGCTTTTAACATTATCATGTCATTGAAGATCATGTGTTTGTACGAAAGTTCAAAAAGATAATTTAAATTCGTATTTGTTGCACAACACCATTTAAAGGGGTTCTTAGGATACCACTAGTATTTTTTATAACTTGTAAAATTGCTCATTTATTCCGCGTTTGGGAATGAATTTGAAATAAATTTAATTCAAGTAATAACTTAGAAATCAGGAAACAGACATGCTTGTTGTAACACTTACATTTTATTAAGATTGATATTTTTTTGTGCACTTCAATGTGTGCAGGAACTTAACTTGTACACAATAACTTACAAATTAAAACTTGGAATCAAGTTTGCTGTTGGCGAGATAAAAAAATATAAAAAATAAATCAGAAACATACTTTCAATTACAAATAAGTCCTTATATTTTGTTACATACTACTACAAACAATTCGAGCCATATGAACTTAATTCTGACAAATAAATTACAATCATTATCAATGACAAGCTACTTCTTTAACTACCAATCATTATCATTAGCTACCGATCAAACTATTAAGCATGGTTATAACTGACGACTTTAACATGGGGATATTATTGACGTTAGTCAATTTCCATGATCTGCATAACCTTTTACTAACGATTTCAGTAAAAACTTGTGATACTTGTATGTAATTTGACTGATGCTGTTATTATAACAAAGTGGTTAATGTATAGTGGTTGTATAGCAATAGCTTATCAGATAGATAAACTGCCTTTTCTTAGTATAAGTAAACTTTAACATAAACGTTAACGTTGGAAACATAGACTTTCATCTAACTTTTAAAGTGAGGGCTAGACCAAAGTTGATTTTTACTATCGGGAACTTTATTAATATTATTTTTATTATCCTTTACTTCTACCATTAGTACATATATATATATTCATTTAACATTTCCAATTTGTGGCATTTTTAACTTCTGTGTTACCGATATGTACTCGTACATACATATATGTATATGTTTTCGTTTACTCCCTCTAATAAGTGCAACTGAAAATGAAATATGATTTTTCAATATTAAGGTTTTGGTAAATTTCACTTAGAAATACTCGTATTGTGTAAATATTTTTACTCTGTCAAACTATCACATTTCATCAGCCCACATATTCGTGAATGTAAACCAGATATGAAAGTACCACTCTGACTAGCTTGAATACTCAAATGCACTTCAACGTCTTCCATGTGCATTTATGTCAACATTAGCAAAATAGTCACATCTAATAATTGGCCATGTGTTTCATCAGCAGCCACATTATAAGCAGCAGCAACAGCAAAACAACTCTGACAAAAAAGGTTCTCTAGGAGATCAGAGAAAATTTAAAAATAAATCACAACAAATCTTTTTTCGTATTTTACGAATATGAATGTATCTGCTATAGCTGTTATGGACGCAGTTGCGTATGCCTGGATATGAAATATTTCTGTTTTATATGGACAACAACAAGTAAGTATGACATTTTATTTTGTTGTCAAGTTTTTTTTTAGCGAACACATCGCCTCATTCGATTCCATTATTTGTTTCATCCACCAACACACAATCTAACATGTATTAGTTCGTCAATCGACTGTGTTTATCTTTACCAGTAGATGGATGTATCGGATAATGATCGAAGAATTATTTTTTAAAAGATACGAACCAAAACATTTTAAGGTTTGGTTAACTGTGTGATTGTGTGTAGAGAGTTGTTGCACATGCGTGTGTTTACGGGTATATGAATCCATAACCAGTCAGTCAGTCAGTCGATCAAACTAAAACCATGTGTATCTATGGATGTGTGTACACAAACAAGCCAAAGTAATGTTGTCAACTTTAAAACTTCAAAAGCGCTTATTTTATTTTGCTTTTTAATTACTTTGTTACATTAAAAAAAAAACATGTTTGTTACTCGTATAACAATACCCCCCAAAATATTGAAGTAATTCAAGAAGATTGCCATATCCATTTCCAATTGAAATTTGTGTATTCATTACACACAAATCAAATTATAACCAGCTATTCGGGCGGGAATGCTCACTTCTCTTTTGACCCTATCATTTTCAATTTGTTAAAAATTTTCTCATTTTTTATCTCAACTCCTTAAAACCATTAATCATTAAAGTTGGCGAATAGCTACCAAAAATTTTGTATTTTCTTTAAAAATTACAATTTTACTTATAATTTTTTAGGTTACTGTCAATAAAAACCGTTATAATTAATCAACAGAAATTGTGTTCTGTTCAATCATGATAATGCCAGACCGCACACGAGCTTAATGAGCGGTGAGAAACTGAGGGAGCTTGGCTCGGAAATACTGATGCGTTCACGATATTGCCCAGACTATACATCTTCAGATTTGTTTAGATCTCAGCAGAACTTTCTTAACCCTTTCGCTATTTTGTTGCCATGTAGAAACATCAGTTTTTGTGACCTGTGGTTTTTCTTCAGTTTTCAAAATTTTAAAGTTTAAAATTGTTTTTGATAAACCTGACTCTCAGCAATAGTTTAATATAAAAATGAGGAGTTTTTATGAAAAAATTTTACAAAATATATTATATTTTCAATATAATTTATATTATATTTGTTTGCAAAAAGAGTTGTAAAATGTCCATAGTTTTGAATACTTAATACTTCTTTGGTGCCTTATTAACGCCAGCCATTAACGAAATATTACATTTTGATTCCCTATATTAGTCCGCCACTACTTTACTGCTGCAAATTAAAATTTTGTGTTAATTTTTGGACTTTTTGATGATTCTTTAAAGCGTTGCTAAATATTTTCACTACTAAAGGTGCGTATAGACTGTGCTAATATTTGTGCAAAATCATAAAAATTTTGTTTGTCCTAGTGTAAACACTCAAATTTGTTAGCCATCAAATATTTTTCGACTGTTTGTTGGCTAAAAAAATATTTGTTTGTGAATAAAGCTTTGCATAGTGTAAACACTTTGTCAACACGTCGTTGCAAATATTTGGCTCGATATTTTGTTTGTTCTCACAATATTTTTGGTGGAACAAATAGCGACAAATAATTGTATTAACGTGGGTTGCCAACAGTTATTTTTGACAGTGCTTAACATACAAAAAATGAAATAAATTGAATTGAATTGAATTGAATTGAATTGAATTGAATTGAATTGGCAATACGGTCAATTCGTTTGACAGTTTGGTAAGTAAAAAGCGCTTTTTTGTAATTCTTTATTATAAAGCATATTTTTCTGAAAGAAAATGGACAACATCAATGCACCATCTGCCAAAAAAACCAAAAGGAAGAGGATGACGCACGACTGGAGCGAAGAAAATATATTTAAATTGATCGGCGAAGTGGAATGCCATCCTTGCATTTGGAATCCATCAAGTGCTGACTACTATAAAAAACCCATGCGGGATAGCGCATGGACTGAAATTGGCGATATGCTTAATGTTACAGCGGAGGAAGTTTCCATAAAATAGTCGAATTTGAGGATTCAGTACCGGTGCTACCTCAACAAAAAAAAAAAAAAAAAAACAAATGCAGACAATGCACTAAAGTGGAAATATTTCGACTCCATGGCTTTTGTTGGACATGCGAAAGTTAGCCAGCGGCAACCAACAACAACAAATTTAGATATTTTATCTGAAAGCGAACGTAAACTAACGAGCTCCAGCAGTTATTAATAATAAATCTTCAATATCACTGTCACTAAACATTTTAACTTTTCACGTTGCTTCACAAACACAATTTGACACTATTTGGCAGATGGATTTCATAAGCATAACAACAACATTATTTTACAGATGTTTGTCATACACACCGGACAAATAAAATTATTAGTGCAGTGTAAAGGGGTATACAAATATTTGTACCAAACATGGCTGACACAAAATCTTCTGTTATTTGTGCAAATAAAATTCAAACAAATATTAGTGCAATCTAAACGCATGCCCAAACATTAGTCACAAACCATACTATTAGCCCAAACCATTATTTGTTGTGTTTAGACAAATATTAGCATAGTCTAAACGTACCTTAAGTCTTCAAATGTATGCAAGGGTTGAGCTATGCTAACCATTATCAACACCATCCACAAAATACAGCAAATTATTAAAATTCATTATTATAATAATCATTATCGTCACAGTCATTACAATTGCTATATACGAGTACCACTAAATAATACTCGCAAATTGAAACGACCTTACCAACAAATACATACGTACGAAGATCGCTGTCCAAAGCCTGTAAAAGTATGTGTGGTGTATACAATGTATTGGTAGTATTTTATACTACCCGTACTCGTTTGTTACGTATCTTATAGACAGTTACTACGTCATTTACTACAACAACAACTAAAATAATGTATTATGAACTCAAAAAACAGTAGTTGTTTTATACCAACCACTCTATGACATACAGCAGTGAAAAATGTATTAGAAACGAGAGTTTATTTTTGATTAGTAATAAAAAAGTATATTAACAATCGTTGGCCTTTCTATTTACATTCACATGTACGTATGTGCACATGTATGAAGAACATTCGTTTCTTCATACCAGAATGTCGAAGGATATTTATGAACTTCTGTTAGCGCTTGTCAAGAACTCTTTAAGAAAGCCGGGACAACGTACATACATACATAAATTGCCCGAGAAGAGACTCAATAACACTTTTCATTTATAATTTTTTATTTTTTTATTTTTTTTTTTTTATTTTATAAAATTTGAAATTGAAAAATAAAACTGTTGACAGATTTATCGCTGTCACTTAGAAATACTTAACGAAATTTTGTTTTTAACATGTTCATCTGAAACAGAACGGAAATAAACAGAAAGACTAACGACTTACATATACATACATACATATGTACATATTTTTCATGTGCCTTTAACTAACAGTAATTAATTAATTATTCCTCCATAAAGTGACCTTTCAATATTTTTCATTATTACAACTCGTCTTTAAAAAAAAGTTTTATTTTTCTTTCGAAATTAAATTAGTTTTAATGGCACCAAGTGGTTATGGCACGCATGTTTACATACTCGTAAATATGCAAATAAAGAAACAAAATTTTATAAATTGAGCGCTAAAAAATGTAAATAAAAAATTGAAGTGATTGAGTTTTAATTTTTATTTAATTTTTTTTTTTTTTGTTAACAAAATACTAGTTAGTGTTGGGCCTAAAAGTGAAGTTTTTTGGATAAACAATTGCAAATGCTATCTAAGAACAAAACTCCATTATCATTTTCTGCATTTCGTTCAGATTTACATTGAAGAACAATTTTGTTACGTCGTTTCTAATTTTTCACCACTGTATGCATATAAGCACATACACTCGATAGATATACAGTCATAACTATGATAAGAGAATACAGGAGTACGAGTATATACAATACGAGTATTCCAAACAGTGTCGTTTGCCTTTTGTCTATCTTTTAATTTCTTTCTTTCGCTTCTTTTTTACGAGTATCATATTTTTTTTTTTTTTTGCTCTTCATGTTTTTACTCTACAACAGTAACAACAATAACAGAAATTTAAACAACTCGTTCTAACAGATACATACAATATGTACGCTTAGTACGTACACATATTTATGTTTTATTATCATGAAGGAAAAGTTGGTTGGATCGTACTTCTCTTTGGTACTATTTCGCTTAAACAAACAAAAAAAATAAGAAAAAAATACTGTGGTACACTTTAGACACTGATACATAATTTATAATTTTAAACATTTTTATATTCCCTGTTTCATAATTTTGCTCTCTTTTTTTATTAATTTTTAATTTAATTGTCCTTCTGCATTACAATACGAGAGGAGTGATATGATCATCTTCACATGCTCGGCGTAATGTAGATCACAACAGAGAGTGTGAATCAAACCTATGACCTAAAACAAGCAAACCAGCACACTATCTATCTTTAGATCTTTTGTCTGTTTTTAATGTCAACATTAATTAATTCTACTCAGTTGAGTTATGTCGATTACAACTACCAGCTGATAATAAGTTCTGCAAAATTTTCCAAATTCATTAATTCCATTTAGAAGTTACGAGTTACAAAAAATAAATTACGAAAAAACGAGAGGCAAAAATATTCATACATGCATATGTATATACTCGTCAATCAATGCCCGAAGTTTGATTCAACTGGGTTTCCAATGATATTAGGAGTAATTTTCACGTTTCCAGTACATTTTTAAGGATTCCTTGCTAAGTTCATTTAGATCTCCAATATTCCCTCCTGAAATACTCCCAGCTTGCACAATTGCGCTAAGATATAATGACTTAAATTATTAATAACATTAAAGTCAAAAAACCACAAGCACATATTAGGTACTTTTGGAGTTAAAAAAGTACTATAGAAAAACTTTTTTGATACTAAAATGAATATCTCATCTTACATCTATGGTTTGTGCTAAAAAAATACGAACTTGAATTGTACAATATACATACATACTATCTATGTATATGTGTATCTATGTTACTTTGTTTACTATGTATGTGCATACATACTTATATATTGTATTTGTCAGCACGAGTACATTTAATCTCTTCACGATCCTCTCTTTCAAACATGTTTTGTTTATAAATTATAATTTTGTTGGTTGCACATTTATAGTATTTGAATGTCTCTCTCTGTGTTTTGGATTTGGAGTTCGAATTCGCTAGTTTTTAAATTCAGTTCGTGTTTATGCTCCGTTGTTTACGATTCGTGGAAAAGACAAGTTAATCAGACGGTTGTGTTCAATTTTATTTGAAACTAAGAAGTTAAAACTAAAAAATTAGCTTTTTTCTGAATTTGTGTATGTACATATGAATGTATGGGAAAAAACCCATAAACCGTATTGAAAACTTTATGTGGTTTACAGAAAAGACACATAAAAAGAGTGCCTGAAAAAAAAAAGCTTGAAATCGTAAAATCTAATCAGAAAAAAAAAGAAAACAAATCAATCAACAAAAATTAAAAAATAATTGATTTTAATTTGTGGATACAATAAATAATTAAAACAGGCAAAATTAAAAAAAATGTATAAAAGCAGAAGAAATAATATGATTAGAAAATAGAAAAAATTAAAATTTGGAAGTGTTTTTGTTTTTGTGAAAATGTTTGGTGAAAATATTACACAATTTCCTCAAATCTGGAATTAATTTAATGATCTCAGAGCAATCTCAAGCGGATTATTTTAATAATTAAAAGGTAAACATAATATGTCAGAGTAACGGTATGTTGAAGTGCTTAATATAATATAACAGTCATCGCTCTGATTGTTGCGGCTGAAGACTTTATTCTATTGTTTTTATGAGCGGAATCAGATTTTATTTAATTTTGTGTCAAAAGAAAATAAATATCGTTTTTAATTTTATACAAATATGTATGTATTCATAAATGCAAAGCTGTTTATGAATATAAAAATATATTTACTGTGGAGAAATTTGTTTTATGCGAATGTGTAATCTGCAAGAATATAACATATATAGATAGATACTCGTAGATATGACAACAGTCCTGATTTTAAATGCATACCAGACAATGGTTTTAAAGCGTGTAAAATGTTGACTATCTTGGATGAAATGATTCTATGATTCTATGTATTGTCACTAGTTAACTTGTGAGAACAGAGTAACACTAGGGACATCAGTTCTGGCGTACACGCTGTGTACGAATACATATAAAATGAATTTATTGTTATGTTTTCATTTTGTAGGTAGACAATAATTCGGCTAAGTTTTAAATTTGTTATCTTCATTTCTGAAGAAGAGCAAAATAAGCAAAATAAATTATGATCAAAAAGAAAAATCCATTGTGCATACTAACATATACGAGTACTTATAGAAATCATTCCTTCTGGTAAATACCTTGTGATCTCTTGTCCTTCTAGTTTAAAAACGTCTCGATGATTAATAGCTAAAAGAAATTACTTTATGTATATAAAGAAATTACATTGTTTTCCGTTGAATAGAAAATAAGCTATAGGTCACATCGGCTAAGTCATATTTACTACTACTTAGTCACATTTATATAAAAGTAGAGTAACCATGAAAAGGGTTAAGGGGTTCTCGATTTATAAATTGACGAATATATAACAAGGCATGGCAATGTTTTCGCTCCCTGTGCTCATCTAATTACTAATCTAACTATTTAGTTGTAATTTATAAGTAACGCCCTTATACATGCCAAATTTTATTGTTATAGCTTAACCCTCAGTCTACTATCAAAAAAACTAATCGTGTAATATTCACCAAAATGGATAATTAAATAAAAAAAAAATAATTCAATAATTTAATTGAAATAGTATGGGTCTAATAGACCCGAGTAGTAGTTTCCGGTAGTTTACGGTAGAACATTGATTATACCACAAAAAAATTTAAAAATTAAAAGAGATAATGCATCTTCTGGATTATTAGTAAATGTCATTTAATCTTCTTCCATCAGACCCGGATGGTAGACAAAGAGTGAATGGTTCTCGATTTATATACACTCAAACAGAGAACAATTTATTTATACATACATATATGGTAGAATGTTGAAAATGTTACAGACTATTAACATGTCTAAAATAAAAACAGAAGAAATTAAATATTATCCATTATTTTTTAAATCTAAATTTAATTGTTACTCATTCTTATCATATCACATCAATAGTGTGAAAGTACTCATATCTTAAGTATTCAAAAATTTTAATATATTTCATTTTCTGCAGACAACATCTTTTTTAAAAGGCTTAAACTAAACAGAAATAAGTGTTTCTGTTTCAAGCACGAATTAGTAAAAAAAATATTTATTTTGTTTGGTCACAAAATACTTTAACTAGGACAACACTTAATTCTAACTATCATATGGATTTAGAATATTTTTGCAATGACTTCTTAATCAGAAGATTAAATGACATCCGTGAAGAAATTTTACATCATCCGAATGAAACATGTTTTCGACTCTAGCTACGATAGTTGCACTAGAGTTCTTTGTGATCTCTACACATTTATGACAATCATCAAATATTTAACTGACATTTTTCTCTGGAAATCCTGTATTGGAAATATACTTTCTATGCGTACTTTGTAAGAAGATGTTAAAGTCTTGTCGAACACATTACGTTTCTCTCGTGCATATTCTCCCTTTATGATTAAACAGAATACAACCGCAACTTTAAGCAAAAACGACTCTCGGAAAAAAATGCCCATGATTAAAACGACGGCTGCAGCTTCATTTAATGTTTTTATATTTCTTGAATGTGAATTTAATAAAAATTAAGTTTATGAGAGTTTTTGCTAAAAACTGAATTAATATTTTATAATTTAACACAATTTTTCAATTATTTTTTCTAAAATATCACTCATTTTATTTAACAAATTCCAAAATTTATCAATTTGGATGGAAAAAACGTCATGCCCCAGTTCTGTTTAATCATTTTATCTATTCTGTATCTATAATTATTATCTATTATTATCAGAATTTGAGCTTAAAATATATTGAGCAGTTTGTACATTGATTTATGCTGCTAGCTGTAAATAGGTACATATGTATGTATGTATGTATTTACAAATATATCTTTTAGCCAGTCTAAAACAAGAGAGATGATTTTTATCTGTGTGTTAAACAATAAAACGATTTGGGCTATTATTTTTATTAATTACAGTTTGATAATAATTTTTTTCTTTCTTACTCGTCGTATTTTAATATTAAAAATGTTAACAAATATCTTTTTATTTTGTTTCTTTATTTGCAGTTTGATAATATTATTGTTTTTGCTACATATGTAAAATAAATTACTTTAATAATAAGAAAATGTTATTACAAAACTTAATATTTCTAATTACTTTGGTGAGTATCCATAAACCCTTGGAGGGATATCATCATCACCATCATCAGCTGCATCAAATAATAAATACATATGGTAATTATGAATTAATGGAAAACGATTCTCGTTATATATCATATCAAGGTAAATAATAATTTTAGGTTGTTTTGTACAAATTTTATTAAAAATACAACAATTTAGTGGAATATAAAATTAGAAATATGTGTACACCTAATTCTGTTTTTACACAGTAGATACGTTATTTAAAAACTTGCGTAAAATAATCGCGCTAAAAAAGATAGAGTATCCATATAAAAAGAGAGCATTGGTTCCACATAAAAAAGGCCCTAGTAAAATAAGACAAATATGTATTTAACTTAGTCATTTATAATGCTTCCAGCACTTTTCTATTAAACAAAAAAATATAAATAAATAAAAAAGTACTCGTAATTATTAAATATTCATTTAGAAAATAAAAAAAAATACATTTTTAATGAGTATCAGTTTCTAACTTACTGAGATTGTCTTCAGTCGTCTGTAGTGAGTAGTTCAGTGTATTTTGTAAAGAATCAATCATGGACTTCCAGATTTGATTACGCTGTTATGTAATTCGCTGCAATTGCCCTTTAAAAATTTCAAATCTATTTGCTCTTTTACCGCTTTTTCCTCACTAGCATCATGTTTACGAAAATTATCACTCAATTTAGCCACCATTTGGAGACCTTCTTCAACTATCAATGCAGTTGGAGTGGAAACATTACTTATTCCTTTATTTTGGGGTATCACAAGCACAAAATCATTCATAATTTAAAATCTTTTCTATCTTTAATTTCTCTATATCTGCAAATGATAAATTATAAGTTTGATAATCATCGACGCTTTCTGCTTCAACATTGTAGACCCCTTGATATAATGTCAGAATACTAAATCGTGTTAGAAGAGACTATGCCGCCATTTTTAACTCAATCTGGCAAGAGAAATTCCTATTTTTGTTGTGGAAAGTTTTCGTACCATATTATTGGCAGTGCTGCTAAATTTAAAATTTTACAAATTTAATACAATCACACATTTTTCTCACCAGAATACATAAATTTTTATACCGCTTTATACCAAATCAAGTCGTGTAAAAAGAGAACAAAGTGTGCTTTGAAAATCGCGCTAAATCAAATTAGTATTAGGTGTACTTATAATTATAGTAATAAGTAAAAATGCTATTCGAAATCACATCAATTCCTAGAAGTTTTTGTTTTTTTTTTTTTCAACATTTTAAAAATATGTTTATACGAAGAACATTTATCAAACTTCTGGATTTTCTATGACAGATTATTTTCTCTTCTTTAAGAAAATAAAACTAATCAAGTCATATTCAAATATAAACTATTTTTCCTTTATTTTTTATTATATTTTTTATTTATTTTAATTAAAATATGCGTACTCGTGTAAATGTTCGTTATGTACATAGTACATATATAGTATGTATGTATATGGACATTTTCTGTGTGCACTTATGTATGTCTGTATATCTTGAAGTGTAAAGTAAACACATTTTATTTTAAACATAAACATGTACGATAATGGCATACATACATATACTCGTACTAAACTCGAAACAACTCAGCTTAACCGAATTTAATTAAATTATGGTTGTCTTCTTAAAAAAAACAAAAAAAAAAACAAAAAAACAAAAACAAAAAAAAAACATCTTGATAACATAATACTCGTATGTGTTGTTATTTTGGTTATATCAAAAAGTGGTTAATTTTTTCCGTAATGTTTACATGTGGACTTTTTTGTTTATTCTGGAAGAGAAAGATGAATTTATAATAACCAAAAGTGATTAAAATTTTTTTTTTTGCTTTTTTTAGATGTCATTTTACTAGTGATCAAACTCTTTGACACCGTTTAACCAGTTTAGAGTTGTTTGACAAATTTGAAAAAATAAATTTTTGTTATAATCGATACTATCTCTCTATTTCTGTACATTTCGAAATGTGGCAACTTTTTTTATCTAAGAAGAGCCCAGGATTAACAATGTTATTCACTTCTACAATAGCTAGAGTCCAACTTGTTTATTGTGAAGAACGACATGTGTTTACATTTTTTAATATTTAGTTCCACTAAATTAATTTGACTCCATTGGAAAAGTTGGTCAATATCCGACTGATATATCGGATTTACAATTCATAAATAGAATTAAAAATATTGGCTCCAAATTGCTCCCCTAAGCAAAGCGAGATGGGACCACAATATCTTTTAATATAAAATATTCTCAATTTAATTTTTTTACGTTCTGTTAGACAAATATGAAGGCAGACACTGTAATGTAATATTTTTTTTATTTGGATTTCTAAAAACTTCTATACAGCTAAATAAGTAGTTCTTCTTTTCTTTATTCTTTAGCAACACCTCAATGTTTAATCTTGAGTAAATATTAATGCAGCATCAGTTTTAAATAATCAGCCCTATTATGTATGTCGCCATCGACATGCTCATAAATTTATTGTAACTGTCACATTAAGATGACACACAGTGTCGTGAGGCCCGCGAAAAATAAAAAAATCACCTATCCAATTAAAAAATAAATATGATTTTACTAAGTACAATTCATTAAAAAAAAATCAGAAAGAATTTTTAAAAAGAGTTAATTTTTTTTAATTCAAAGTTATAAGTAAATACACAATTATGGGAAAAAAATCTGAAAAAATGCTATAACTTTTAAGGCTTAATTGGTAAAGAAAACGTCAATAAAGCAGCATGGTTTTAATTAAAAGACAATATTAAAATTTGAAAACTATAGCTTGTACTACAATGTAAATGTCATATGCGATGTACCGTTTTTTGAATATTTTATTTTTTTTTTTTGTATTTTTTATTTTTGTACGATGACGACGACTATGTGTGTCGACACCAATTTACATATTGGACTTAATATCATATCTGCTCGACAAAGCGCTTCAACAGTTATTTTAATTAGGTTTAATCTATTTATTTAATTATTATTTTATCAAATTAAATTCTTTATCAGAAAAACAACTAACAACTTCATGCAAAATTTTAAAGCTTTTGTGTTAACTTTGGAACACCCTTCAAATTCGGTCAGTAAAATCATCTCGTTTATGTAACAATTATTAAGTTTTTTTATTTATTTTTCTCGTTTAGACAATTAAAATTAGGTTAAATTATTATTTTTTTTTCTTATGCTTTAAAATTTTAATTTTTTTCTTTATCAAATGTACGAGTAAATATTTGTGTAATATGCCATAAATTTTGTGTACTTTTTGTTATATAATTTTCGAAATATTTTTTTTATAACTCCATATGTTAATGTATAAGCATACATACAACATACATATTTCTTGTTATCTGATCTTTATATATATACGATATAAATTAAATATTTATTTTGCACTTGATTATAAATGTGATTTTATTACTCGTTTTCGAATAAAACATTTTATGCTGATTATGCCTGTTTACTCTTTATTTTTTCGTTATATTGGTTTAAGGGGTTTCTTAAATTTCCTGGTTAATTTTACATCATAACGAATCTTTTTATGTTTTTTTTATTATTATTTTTTAAGATCATTTTACAAACGTTTTTTTTTATATTTTTGCTGTTTAAACAAAACAATTTTGTTTTTAAATTCTGTATTATTTTTTCCATAAAGAACAACTGTACCAAAATATTCTTTTCACATTAAACACTTTGCGGCATAAAATTCTTTACAGTAGAAGAAAATAGGAACATTTAACATTAAAATTTTATTTTAATAAAAGGGATACAAGAACAAATTCGTTAATTTTACTTCGATACCAAGTTCTGCCAAAAGTATATTCCGCTAAGACTCTGTAGTTTCATTTTGTGTTCAACTCCTTTTATATTCAGAAATATTTTTTTTTTAATTCTCTTAAGCAATATGTCGCTTTAAAAAAATAACAGAAAGTAAGATTTATGGTATATGGTATATAAAATGCATCGTTGCCAGATTGGTAAGTAAAAGTTTACCATAAACCGAACTGCTGCATAAGTGTGCCAAAACTTTTGTGCTATAAAATTATGAAAAGCACTATACCATACAATGCCATGCTCTAATTAAAATATGACCTTGACCAATAAAGTTCATTATAAAGAGAAAAGAAGAATGTAAAACTCGGTTAAATTCAAAATCAATTTGACCCAGACAAAGCTTCGGATTTATACTTAGAATGTAACGGTTTTTATTTATGTATATAGTATGGACATATGTATAAATATTTGTATACATGTATACGAAATGTGAATTGCCTTAAAGTTCCCAATACAGCTACTATAACAAACGGTCTTAAAATAAAGATTTACAGTCAAATACTAGTTGTAATGAGGACTAGTACTTGAAATAGTTCAGGAACACCGCTTCCCGATTGAACGCATATTTGTGTATTGAAACAAGTAATTACCACTTATTACACTAGTCGGTTATTGTTGTTCCTGGCTTAGATTTTTTTTATTCAAGGAGTTACAAGCAACTAAAAGTACTTATTACATATGTTGAAGCCAATACAACACAACATTTAGGTGTTGTGAACGATACTAGGGATCTAAAAAAATTTTTAAATTTAAACAATTGTGGTACGAAATTACACAAAACCCCGGGAAAATTTTTTGTCCCATTTTTGTGTAAATAACGTACACAGAAATTGGCAACACTGGTTAAAATATTAAGTAAACATTAAAGTAATGGGAAAAGGGAAATTTCTTCTGGGGAATTTTCTTTTCTATTGTTGATGAAGAAAATTAAAAACCAATCCAAACCAAAATACAGATTATTTTAAATTAAAGTAATAAAAAAAATATTTTCCTTATTATCAAGTCTCAAGATTTTGGCTGTATAAGAACATGAATTTTATATTATTTTTTAAACCAATTTTTTTTTTTATTTAAGATCTTATGACAACCGCTAAACGTTTTACGGATGCAGATACCTCAACATATTCCGAATTATTATTTGATGTGGGTAGAAATCAACTAATCGTTGGAGCAAGGTAAGAAATATTACAGAATAAAAAATAGTTTCTTTATTATTTTTACGAGTATATTATAAAGAACAATTGATAAAGTCATGGACTGAGGGACTGAAACCTTATATGACATTTGATAGTAGCGATAAGACTATCAACATACGCAGTGTTGTAAAAAACCGATCTAGAAACTGACATATTTTTTTAAAATTTTACAAAAATTTCTTTCATTTTTTTCTATTTCAACATTTCTTAAGCTACGGTCACATTGGGTAAATATTTGACGAGAATAATATTTGGCGAAAGATGTTGTTGCTCGTAACTCCTGTCACCAGTTTGCATTTCAAAACTCTCCAAACATAGTAATAAAACTTAAAATTAAAAAATGTCTGCTACAAAACGCTTTAAACTTACTTTTTGCCAACCTATGGTGAATTTTATTTGACTGTAATATTTTCCCAGTCTTTTTTAAAATTGTTCACATTTGAACCTCTTTGAATATTAAATAAAATGTGTATTATATAGTGTATTTTTTTGCGATTGGCATATTCAAGCATTTGTAACTTGATCGTTTTTCAGCAGGTTATTTATTTAATATTTTTAATACTGTTAAAAAAGGAAACGCTATATAGAGTATATATGTATATAAGAAAGGGCGAACCAGGGTTAAGGTTTACAAGCTGCTGATATACTTTTATTAAACCAATTGTGTTATGTTGGCAATGCTTTTACAATCATATTACTACAAGTAATTTTCTTGTAAATCATTTCAAAAAATTGCATAAAGATAATTTCAAATCATTTATTTTATATCCCATTTTTATATTATTAATAAAATTTTAATAAATGACTATTGAATAAATCTATCCAATAATAATTTCAAATATTGTGAAGCTCTCATGTATTTTTTGGCATTTACATTGTACATATAGGTATGTATGTACGTATATTGAGATAATTTCAATAATACGAGTATTTAACAAATGCTTTTCTTATTATTTTTTTATTTTTCTAACTTTTTCATTTTCTATTAGGATTGTTTTTCAATCCTTTTTTAAAGTAACAATTTTCGTAAAAAAATTAATTTTTTTTTATTTCATAGCGTTTTATATCACAAAAATCTAGCAGTTATACGTAGTATGTACGTGTTATATTGATAAATGTAAAATTTAAAAAGTATTTCATAGATAATAAAAAAGTATTATTCTTCTTAAATTTATTACAATCTTATCTCAAAAGCACTTTATTTACTCTTAGTTTGGTTAAAAAAATGGGTTAACTTTTCGCCAAGTTTTCCCTTTAATTCACGATACAATGTGTTCAAATTTCTAACACTCGAATTGTTGAGTTTTATATACAAAAATTTGTGTTTTTTTATAAAACCCTGGTAATGCCTTTTATTTTATTCATTTTTATTTCCTTACTTTATATTATTTGTGTGTTATCTATCAATATATGTATGTACGAGTACGAAGAAAAAACCAACGAGTGTTTTAAATCTTTTCATTACTTTTTATTATTTTGTAATCAAAATTTGTTAGGAAACCAAAGTAATAATTTATTTCATAGATAATAGAACTGGGTGTATAACTGAATACGAGTATAATTGATTTCTGTCCAAAGTATAGTTAAGCAATACATGAACATTTTTTATTATCAATATGATTTATTTGCTTTATATAATACCCTGGTCATAACATTAATGAGTTAAAAATAAAAGATAAGAATGAAACCTCAAGAAAACTGTCCATTATATTCGTATTTCACTTTATTTAAGTCAATTTTAAGTAGAGAAATTTAAATTTATACACAATATACCATGACTTGCACAAGTTACATTTTGTTTAAGGCTGAGTTAAATATTAAATAATAAAAATGAAAGTTTTATTAAAAAAAGGTGTCAATTTAAAAATGAGAAGCAAGTTATTATTTCGTTTAGAATTTATTTGTCACTTCTTGTTTAGTTTTAATTATAAAATAACCAAATATCAACAACAATATTCTCAAGCTTTTAACATATTTTATAACACTTCGGAAGCTTTTGAATTTTTTCTACCCCGTTTTTAAAATACGAGTATGTACATACGTGAAAAAATTAGAACAAGGGAGAAAAAGTTTTCAAAGGAGGGTAAGCAAGGGGTTGCCCCCGGGAAGGGATACTATTACAGTTTTATAGAGTCTTATAATCATTGATGGTTGATTGGCTAAGGTTTGTTGATTCTCGTGGTGATCCAAAGATCCAATTAGCACTCATGCGCTGTTTTGATGGCACATCCTCGCCACCAACTTGTTAAAAAATAAACATTTACGCACTACGTAACTATATCTAGACCGTAAGATTCAGAAACTTCGTAAGTCGATTAATGCTCACATCAGCTAGCTCCCTAATGTCACCAAAGAGTAGTTTAACTAAAGCTGATAATCTCTCTCTCTATAGGGTTGCTTACAACTATGGTTAAGGTAGTCACAAGAAAAAACTGAGATTAAAGATTCGGTATATTTAAAACCTAGATGATGCCAGTGAAATTTATTTTTGCTCTAAGTTTCCAAGCTTAGTAATTGTAGTGTATAAATTTGCAAGCATGAGTAGACAGAGTGCTTTCTATTACTCTATCTAAGATAATAAGTGTCTCCTTGGTGGAAGAATAAATAGCCCATATCTATAGACTTTCAGTTACTCAAAATCCTTTCAATAAATCACCGTCATGTCAGAAATGGCGTACGGTGTGATAAAGGCAAAGACTGCTGTATTTTCGATATGCATAAATCAAAATTTCAATTTAAAATAATAGAAACGAAAATTTTTAGATTTTGTATGAGTATCTGATATTAGTGTAATCTGAAAATGACAATGAATAACATGTAGTGCATTTTAATCAAAAATTGATAATTTCTTTATATATGGTCACGCATATACCGCCCAACATTTGTTGAAATATATTTTTCCACGTTGGATTCAATGCAACAATAAATACATTCCATTAAACATTTTTATATGTATATGGTTAATGATCAAAAATAGCCCAACTTGAAGAGGCCATAGAAATCAAATTCGATATAATTTTTCAAAACCCCTTGGCAGTTCTGTTTACTTAATGGTCAACTTTAATTTCCCGTTGGAGTTGATGAGACTGGTTTTTCTTGTTGCTTTGTGTTACCAAAGAGCAGCCCTATGTTTTTTTTTACAAAATGAAATCAATTTGAGAACATAAAATTTTTGTTGAAGAGAAAAAAATTAAACATGGCTTATTAATTTTTTTCATATTTTTTTTTTTTTTTTTTTTTCATTTCATTAATTAATTAATTGTCAGGCATGTTTCGAAAATCACTTTTAGTTAAACAATTATTATTTTTGCATAAAAACGCAATAAAGCAATGAAGTCTGATAATGATTTTGTTTACCTTTCTTGAATTTTATTCTGCTCTCAATTAGTAGCAAACAAAGTTTATTTATTTTATTTTCCACTCGATATCTAAAACAAAATACAAATAATGTTTCAATTCAAAAGAAGAATGCCATCCAAACATGTTTCGTTTCTCACAAATGAAATTGTAATATGAAAACCACACAAAATGAGAATTTACGAGTTTAAAGAAAACCCAAAACAAACAAATGAAACTTTTGAATCATTTGTTATATGGAAACAAGCCATTAATATTTTAAATTTATTTATAAATTAAACATTTACAATCGAAATAAATAAAAAATGGTAAGAAAACAAAATCTAACAAAGTCCAAAATTTCCTCATTAGCATTATTATATAGATAAAATACAGTATTAAACTCACAGTAATAATTATTTAATATATCTCACAAAAAGAAATAAATAAATAAAAAAAAACTCGTAGAAATTCTGTATTTGAATATGAAAATGGCATCACTTAAAAACCATATTGGATGATTCCTTAAATGGATAAATATTGGCAGCAGTTTAATATTAATTTTAGTCCAAATATACAAATTGAACTCTTTGATATGAGAGTCCAAAGTCCAAAATATGTACGTGAAATACTCGTATTACTGCAGAATATAAAGTTGAAATGATGTGTTGTTTTTATAAAGCGATTAAGCGATTTTATTTAAGTAGATCTTAATTTGAAAACTAAGTGGCATTAGTAATTCAAAATGTAAAAAAGTGCATTTTTGGGAAACTTAAAAAAATTTAAGAATAATTTTTAAATTTCTTTTATTAGTCCTCGATCTTGCACGAGATCATGTAGGTGACACCTACAAACAAGAATTGGTGTCACGAGAGACAAAAAATGCGCTAACTCAAACGTTTTCAGTGCTCTAAATTGATAAAATAATGATAAAGTGCGATTTTCTTTTTAGAATTGAATTTAATCTTAATCATTTTTAGTAACACTTAAAATTTTTTTAATACGCATACTCGTAATACATTCGAATGTGTTTTATTACGAGTATCTAAAAAATGTCTTTCATATATACAAGGCAACTACTTTCTTTGTAATATAAATTGAATATGATAACTTCCCTATATACTATTTTTTAATCTCTAATTTACCACATAAAGCCGTTACCGATTAATATATAGGAATATGTATTAAAATCTTTTTACTACGAAAAAAAAACTTTTTTTTCCATACGATTTTTCTACGGTTTTAAATACTTGTAATTACCGAAACCACAAAAATATTTTCTTACTTCTCATCATGTTATTAATCCATATTTCATAAATTGAAATAAACTGCTTCTTTACTTTCAAGTCACATTTAATTACATGTAACAATTGTTACTACTTTATGTGGACTTTTCAAAACTTTAGGGTCTTTAAAGTCTAATTACAAGCTTTCAAATATAAGTGCATGACATTCATTCCCCAGGAATAAACATTAAAAAAAATAAAACAAAGTAACAAGAGAGGATCAGATTTCTTTTGCGTGCTCATAACAGCAATCTTTTAATTTCCTTTTGCCGTCAGTCTTTTTTTCTTCCAATCACAATTTTTAAATACGATTTTTTTTTTTTTGATAGACGGTTAGTCCGGTCATTAAATCTGGAATTTAAATAAAAAATGTAATAAACCTCCCTTTATACTGTTTATTTGTTTGCTTTTGTAAAGTAATTTGTGTTGGTAATTCGAGTTACTCTTTTCGTTCAAAGAATTTCATGAAATTATGATTTAAAAAGAAAAAAAAATTCATAATCAGATTTATAGATTTTTATGGCTGGAATTTTTTTTAAAATAGGAGTACCTTTGGTTTTTTAATTCAAATATTTTTTTTTTATTTAGAAAATATAGCACTTGAAATTTTATACGACAACTTTTCTGTTTAAATTAAACATTTCTTGGCAGCCTTAAACATAAAATATATTTTTCTTCATTGATAGTATACGAGTAAAATAACCAAAAACAAAAATAAATCCTTTGGAAACGTCCCCTGCCTACCGCAGTTGAATATCTCGAATTCAACAGGTTTGAAAGATATTTTAAATAAAAAATAACAAAATTTTAGTATTTCAAGCCTTAGAGTTTGTTAAAAACCGATAAATTCAAAATGCGGGGTTTAGGTTTAAAATTTACTTAAATCGACCGGTTTCAGTTCAATGTTTTTCAACCTGTTACCGGTGATACAAACTACTCTTTCGTTTTCATTAGAAAACAGTCTAATGGTTTTCATATCGTTGTGAAGCAATAATATATTTGCGATTTTATTACTAGTTTGCCCAGAAAGAAAATAAATTTGTCTTAAAACATTAAAACTTGACCTCTGAAAGAGCTTTGAGCACTGATTGATCTTTCTTAGTCAGCTAATCTAACCCTTTGTGTAGGTTCGCCAGGAGATATGTAATTTATTAATTTAAATTTTTGAATCCATTAAATTCTTTGCAATTTGTACAAGCTATTCATAGAAATTCAAATTGAATACTATAAATACTAGTAATTATGCCCTGATAAAATAAATATAAAAAAATTAAGTCAAAAGGTTTTGAATATTTTTAAAAGCATCTTGATAAGGTGTTAGTAATAATGAAGCAATCAGTTACTTAAACACTTTGGTGATAGTACTCAATTTAGAAATGGCCCTATAATTTGTACCATCATATAGGTTTCTAGATATAAAAATGGATATATGCTTGTGCGGCATTCGTGGTAAAAACAATCATTGCACTCGAAAGGTCAGGTGTCAGCATTTCTTAGTAAGCAAAATGTAATAAATCCACTCTCAGTTAATCACAGTCGAATTGTATTGCCACCACTTTATATAAAACTAGTATTATAAAGCAATTTGTTAAAGCACTTAACAGAGCTGCCCAATATTATACCCATCTGTCGAAAAAGTTTTCTAGTCTGAGGAAATTAAACCTAAATTTTGCCGAATCTATGAATCTACAAATTGAAAAAAATAACTTTCCAATGTTTCGTTTCTGTGTTTCAGGATTTTCTTGAAAACCATAACTCGGAAAATTATTTGCAATTAATAAACAACATTTTGTCTAACTTAAAACGTTCAGGGTGAAGTATGAGTATTAAACTACATTATTTACATGATCATTTCGTTCGATTTTCTGAAAACTTTGGAGATTTCGCACAATGGAAGAATGTTATCAAGGGAAGTGGGACATACCTACAATGGCTTATTATTGCTGCAGTCTTTGTAGGGATCTTTTAGAGAAAATTCATTCATGAAAACCTTACAAAAAATACTTATTAATCGTATTCCTCAACCACCTCAAAACACCTGTACTTTTTGTAATCAGCACAGTTAAATTACTTCTAATATGTAAAAACACCCTGGAAAATTTTTATGTGTTGACTAGTGTTACTATTATACGAGACTTAAACTGTTTAATAATTTTATAAAAAGTACATTAAATTAAGTTATTTAAAGTTACCAAAAGATTTAAGTTTTTTTTTCAACCATTTATTATTAAAAATTTCAAAAATTCATTACTTGAATAGTGCGCAGGCGCACCAGTTTATAGCTTTTTTTCTTTTTTTTTTTTGCTAGCTGGTTGACAGTGTTATACTTTTTTGAGATAAAGAAAAATTAAAACCAACCACGTCACTAAAAATGTTAAAAATACCATGGAAATGGAACAAGTTGTAGCGGCATTATGGCCAAAAATGTATAATTACTCGTACATACACAAAATCACACAACCTGCAACATTTTAAGTGTAGAGACATAAAACAAACAAGTATTTGTTGTTGTGTTTTTACTTACAACTCATAGTTTTTTTTTATACTATTTCGTACCATTTTACAAGTACTTTTTATGTCCAATGTTCTCGTGTAAACGAACGACAACGACGCCACCAAAGTGTCCATCAATTTCAGAGTTGTGAATAGTTTGACGACGTTTGTTGCTACTATTGCTGCTGTTGCTAACGTTACTGCTGCTATATCAATTGGTTAAACCACATTTAAAAAATCTTAACAAATGTTGCTTAAAGATTGCAACAGTTACTACGAGTATTTCTTAGACCGACGCCATAAAGGCGCTTAAGTTACGCCTACAATAGTTGTGTGATCTGTATTGCTCTGTACCACAACACTTAATCGAAATACCCGTACATGAAAATGACAGACATGTACATGGCAAAACAAAAATATACAATGTGTTGTTGTGGTTTCTTAATAAAATCTTAAGTAGTAAATTAATATTTATTTCTTTTATGAACAATATAATTAAAATATAAATATTTATATGTAAGTACGTATTGTTAGAAGACTGCTGAGAGGTAGTCGCCGAAAGAAATATTTTTTTCATATTTCTTTTTTTGAAGATGTCAGAGCCTGGAGTCGAACCCAGGGCCCATGTCTTAGTAAGCCAACACACTAACCACTAGACCACGGCGACTAGAATTTAAACGTATTTGTCTAATTGCGTCCAAGAGACAAGTAAGCATATTCGTTTAAATGAGTGGCAAAAAATTTTGAAATTTTTGTGGAAGCAATTATTCGGAGAATACTGTATTTTGAAATAGCACTATAGTTGCGCAGAATATCTAACAGAAAATTGTAACTTTTACAATACTTACTTACTTACTTCATTGAATTTATTTAGCAACTCTTACCACTCTAACTCTTAAAAACTGGAGCTCACCGGTGCACCGCGGTGGTCTGTGTATTAATATCATTTATGTGATCACTTTTATTTCAAGAATTACTTTCAGACAAAGAGACTAAAGGACTCCTGTGTATTTGTGCTACACCCAGAGGATTAATAACTATTTTCCAAACTTTATTAATAACTTTTTAAAGATGTAAAAATATTGCACGTGTTTTAAAAAGAACACATTTTTTTATATTTTATTAATTCGTGCCCGGCAAACTGATGTTGTTACCTGCCGATCGTGTTTTAAGAGAAACAAGAAATATGCAACGTTTGTAAAAACGCTTCAGGAAGTTTACACTACTTTCTATTTCTGAGACGAGCTTTAATCAGAAATAAATATTTGATAATACTCTTTCGACAGAGTCAGAACTCGTTAGCTAGGTAATAAGGTAATATGGATGAAGATCACTGGTATAAGAACTCGAAATACAGTTTTGATAACTTTATAAGCTTTTTAG
Organism: Metopia argyrocephala; assembly: GCA_963576795.1. Lineage (NCBI taxonomy): Eukaryota > Metazoa > Arthropoda > Insecta > Diptera > Sarcophagidae > Metopia > Metopia argyrocephala. The sequence goes on along the minus strand of OY756210.1, from coordinate 126,925,410 downwards.
TACTGTATTTCTTTTTATAATAAGAAACAAACTTTATGTATGTCAAAAACATTTGACACGTATCTAGATGTTCTATAATTGCCCAGGACTTATTAGATAATTGTTGGAACAGTATGTAACTTTACATTACAGCGTTCACTCAAAGATCATTTCAAATTTGTTTAGAATTTTGTATTTCAAACCATAATTTGCTTCAGTGCTATTAGGGAATTATAAATAAAACTGAAGAATTATGTGAGACATGGGCTCAATACATGTAATATGTATGTAATAGATGGTGGGTGCATAATAAACATCACATACAGAGCAGCGGCAACATGATATATGCATATGGTTTTGTATGTTGAAGTAGGTACCACATGCAACATGCCAACTTTTAGTCTGGGAGAAAAAACACTTGTTTTTTTTATTTTTGTTTGTTGCTGCGGCATAAATAAACTTGTTAAACATGCGAAAAAATAGGTCATGGTGCAAGTGTTTGCATACACATACACACATACATATGTCTGCAGTATTTTTATTACACAAAACATGCCGCAAATGCTTTACACAACTGTTGTAACCAGCAAAAAATTAAAAAAAATATATATACATATATGTATATAATAATTGAGAGAGTTTGATGAAAAGTTTAATTAAAATAATTCGCAAATACATGTTAGTGCGACAACTTTTTGTGTGTTTCAAAGGCGGCATATTTTTAGTATGTATGTATGTATGTATGTATGTATGTATGTATGTATGTATGTATGTATGTATGTATGTATGTATGTATGTATGTAGTTATATGTATATACCCCGTCATGTGGTTACATTTTTAAGTAATTTTTCATGAAAAAAACTGTGCAGCTTCTAAACATTTATTGCTTTTGATAGATGAGTGCCTGGAGCCAAAAATGCTTGTTGTTCTTTAAAATTTTTCTGCACAAATAAAAATATTTGTTTTTGTTTATTTTTATGTTTTTAATTTAATTTGTTTTAAAATAAAATATCATAAGCACACCCCGGTCTGCTTCCCTCCTTCTATTTGAATTAAATAAGAAGTTATAATAAATTTTAATAAGTATAAAGAGAGCCGGTTTAAAAACTTGAGAAGCGCCCACTCTTTACTTGATCATCTACATATGTATGTATGTATGTATGTATGTATGTATGTATGTATGTATATTGGGAGCGCAGTTGTTTGTACCAAATTTAGAAATTTTCGCCGTAATCGTTGTTAAGATATACAAAAATCAATGTTTTCATTGTATAGAAGGTACCACGCCCACTTGTTTACTGATGATTTGCCCTGACCATGTACTTATCGTCATTCAGACCAAATTTAGTAACTGTAGCTTTAATCGTTCTCGAGATAAACGAAAATCAATGTATAGCTTGTATGGGAGGTAAAACGTCCACTTGCCCAATTAAAAAAAATCGAAGACTCTACCGACTCGAATATACACTGCGACTGGATGTATGTATGTATGGTATTTGAATCTATCGACTACAAACAGACAGTCAGATACACATTAATTTTTACATACTTATAGTATGTACGTATGTATGTTTATAGTATGTATATACTCGTATATAGAAAATCATAAAACTGCAAAACAAAAATATAAAATAATAAAAAAATATATATTTTTCCAGTTGTTAAACAGCAGCGTATATGGGCGTCAGATTTTTAAAAAGAAAACAATTAGGGCGTTTTGAAATATTTCTTATACTGTATGTTTCGAATCATTTAATTTTGTTTAGACTGGCGACTCAACTCCGGGTCACATACAGACAAACTAAACCAACATATTGCCAATAGTTGGATTGGAAATTAAAAGTCCTAGAAATTAACCAAATATATATAAGTCTGCACAGAGTCACTAAGTATACGTATACATATGCATGCATACATATTATGTATGTGAGAATATATGTATTTTGACACAATCAATTGCTTTTTTATTATTGTAAATACACGCTGTACTTGTGTGTGACACCAGCAAGCCCAGATTAATTTAATCGTTGGCACTCGTAACAGTATAAACTAGTAGTAGGTTTTGAATGAAAAATATCTATCGCATGTTGGTCTTGGTTTTGGTCAAATCTATCAACGTTTCGTAAATAATAATGGGCAGTAAATGCAATTGTATCTACTTTGCTGTAGATATTGAACAAATGGATATGCAAATAATAAAGTTAACAACTGACTAAATGAATACGAGTATTTATCGCATTTCTGTTCATACTGCAATATGTCCAGTTGGCTTGTCGTTGGTGTTTGATGGGCGTTAAATGTACCTGTTTGCCTTGCAGTTGAATGAACGTTTTGTTGTTAATTTCTTTCAAATGTGAGTAGATATCAGACGTTTGATGTAATTAAATAAAAAAAATATCTACATACATACATATGTAGAAGAAAAAAGAAAAATGTTTATGTTTTTAAAGCTTGCGGCTTAAGAATTTAAAATAAAGCAAATAGGAATATGTTTAATTTATCTCGATTACCAAAACATTATACGTATGTACATGTCATTTGTGCATCGAATTATATAGTATGGCTCAACAATATGGGATGCCATTCATGAAGTATATTCCAATACAATTCAATTCCTTTAAGAACAGTTTGTTTTATTTAGTTAACGACGCGTCGTCTAAACTTTATCTCCTGAAATATGAAATCTTTGCTTAACAGACTCGTGAGAAGTCACAGATGGTATTAAAACTCGAAACTCTTATATTCTGTAGTAGAACAGAAGCATAGACTTAAATTTGAAACACAGGAAGGTATTGCTTTTAAATTCTTTTGTTCCTTTGTTGTTTACATATATGTATGTATGTATGTACATATAATTACATGATTTGATCTACATATTTCACATTTAGTGTGTAGGACTTTGGGAATAAGAGTTTGTAGTTTAATACCATCGAAACACGATTATCACCATAAGCAGTACCTTTCATATTTATTAATTTTTATTTTTATTAAATACATAAATGTATATATGTTATGTACCTATATGTTCGAGATTTTTTTTTTAATGAAACACTATTTAACATGTCATAGCGAGTATCCCGTAGCATTATCTGTAGCATTTTTAGAGTTAACTGTTTTGATGCTGATCCGCTTACTACAAAATGTTGTCATTCTGTTCATCCAGACTGAATAACAATTACAAAAAAAAAAATGCAATAATGGTGAGAAAAAGAAGAATAGGATGTATTTAGTAAGTCTTCGACTAACTCATTGACAATCATATATTAAAGGGTTCAATATATGATTTCTATAAAAATGATGATGATGATTTGCTTGAATTTGTACAGAACACAAAGAACCCTGATAGGACTTCCGTACCTGGAGTCGAAAACAACTTCAGTTCGGCAGGTATACAGATCGTTTACGGATGTCATTTTATGCTTTGATTGAAAAATCATTGCAAAAAACATTAGTTTCCGATCTAATTAAGACGTTTTAAGAAGACCCGAGTGCTAGCCTCAGAAATACTGATAATTTTTCAAATTAATTTTGTTTCGTCTAGCACGCTTTAATTAGATCACTGCTGCAGTCAAACATGTCGATGTCGACTAATGTGGATAAAATGAAATAAGAGGGCAAAAATAAAAATATATTTTAATTGTGTTTCATTCAAATAAGATGACAATTACAAAAACTTTGTTGTTTGACTTTACTTCGACTAACTCATACAAGTGTATGTGCATATGGAAATAAAGTAATTTCAGTATGTGATTCCTTGAAAAGTATGAGTTAAATAATTGATATTTGGTCTTGAATATGCACAGCACACAAAGAACTCTGATGAGACTACCGTAGCTGAAGTCAAAAATATGTTCAGTTCGGTTGGTGTACATTTTGTCTGCGGTGACATTTTCTCATTTAATTGAGAAGTCATTGAAAAAATAATCAATTCATTTAGTAGAATTTAGTTCTCATCTAAATAATGCGTTTATTGAAGAAACATAGTATGTATTTAAATTCTTCAAAGCCTTATAAAACTGAACTTTTTATATAAATTTTTCTACATTATACTTTTTGCAGTTGACAGAATTAAATTAAATAAATCTGGTTTTCCTTTCAAGGTATTCAAGCCTAAAAGTTAAAAAATAAAACCGTATTTTCACTACATTCATGGTATTTCCGCTATGAACTTACTTGCATGTCTCAAGTTAGAAATACATAACAAGCGTTGCGCCAATTGATTGTTTCGCACGTCTGTCATAAATATATTACAATAGTGAATTTTCATAAATTAATTTACTGCCAAAATTGGCAACGCATCTAACGTATAGAAATTAAAACACTTTTAGATGCGTAGACAGCTGAACAGCTGACTTACATTGCGCAATGAGCATTGTAACCGCGTGACGCATGCTTGGTTGAAAAAAGTTTTATCGCATAACTGTCGAAATGAAGGACAAGCACCTCGTATTATTGTATTACTTTTTTCAATTAATTTCGTTCAATGTAATTAATTGTGTTATTTTTATTTAATAAAAGACAATTATCTTTTATTTTTCCCAATAAAAATGTTAACAAACAATTAATCTTAAATCGCATGTAGGTACAGTTTTGTGAAGAAGTATTCATAAATACTTAAAAAAATTTATAAGTAATGAACGCACAGTACATATGTATGTATGTATGACAAGTTTTACTTGCAAGTAATTAATTGATTGCAGTTAAAAAAGAACACACAAAAATTACAAAATTTGGGATAAGTTTAATATTAAGTAATTATTGTAAAAGAAAAAGTGTTAAAATCTAAGCTTCTCGCCATATTGCAACATTTTATTATTCTCTCAAATAGTCAAAGTTTTAAGGCTTTAAAACGCCCCCGTTTTCAATTAATTTTGTTAATTTTACTCGTATTTTATTTATAAAAAGCCACATCTTGTTTTTAATATTATTTTCCTCTCTACCAGATATCAATATGTACATAATATTTAACTTACCTTTGTTGGTTTTTCTTTTCTGTTTTTTAGAGATTATTTATTTCGGATGTCCTTCGATTTAGAGTTGATTGAACGTGCCAATTGGGAGGCAACATCAGCACAAATCGCTATGTGTCAGGCAAAAGGCCAATCAGAGCGTATGTGTCGTAATTATGTGCGAGTTTTGCAAACTTATGGTGAGAATCTATTGTACGCGTGTGGGACGTATGCCTTTAATCCGAATTGTACATGGCGCCAGGTTAGTCGAGCTTTTTTAAAATAAAAGAAAAAAAAAGAAAAAGCAGCCACTATTATTATTTGTACACAGACGAGTATGTATGTATGTAAAAAAATAAGATACAAATACGAGTAGACTTGCAATAAAATAATGGCAAATGAACACCAAAGATTTTGCAATTAACAACGTGTTTGTTTTAATTCTTTTTTTTTTAACTCAAAAAATATTTGTAAATAAATGTTATAACTGGTAATAAAATTAAATAATAATTTTCTGAAACTATTATTAATCTCAGGAATTAAGTAATAAAACATAAACTATAATTTTATTTCATTTACGTCTTGTAGATGGAAAATTTAACAGTCACTGGCTATGAGAGTGGTGTGGGAAAATGCCCCTTTAATCCGAAATCGAATATAACTAGTCTTATGACACAACAAGGCAAAATGTTTGTGGGCACAACAACAGATTTTTCTGGTAGTGATGCTGCAATTTTAAAATCTGATGTTCAACAAAATGTGGTAAGTTTCCATTGAAACGCACACACTTCTTATATAATTCACATTTGCATTGTCAGTTTTTTAACTTCTGTTTTATCAAAAATGCCTTCTTATGTTTTCTTGTTTTAGCCGAATTATAAGGTTATAAGAACGAAACAGTACAACAATGATTGGCTTAATAATCCACAATTTGTTGGCAGTTTTGAAGCTGATAATTTTGTTTATTTTCTATTTAGAGAACCTGCAGTGGAATACATGAATTGTGGCAAGGTTATTATCAGACACATGCATTAAGTAATTTCGCGAAAGTAACTGATTGTCTTTATTTTGTAGGTGATTTATTCTCGTATTGCCAGAGTTTGTAAGAACGATGGTGGTGGTGATCAAATCCTAAGAGATAATTGGACGTCATTTTTAAAGGCCCGCTTAAATTGTTCCTTACCCGGCGAGTATCCTTTTTATTTTGATGAAATTCAAGACATTACCTATTCCACTGATGAAAATATTTTGTATGCAACATTTACCACGCCAGAGTAAGTTAAAATTTAGAAAACAAATACCTCCAAATATCTCCTCCATTTTTACATTATAGTTTGTACGATTATACATAGACTTACTATTCAAAGACTTTTTTACCTAACATTTCCATTTTATAATTTACAATTCGAAATTTTAGAAATAGTATTCACGGTTCCGCTGTGTGTGCTTATAACCTGACCGCTATTAATGAAGCTTTTGATGGTCCGTTTAAGTATCAGGAACACATCGATAGTGCTTGGAGACCGGTTAATTCTCAACACAGCAGTCAATTTAAATGCGAAATTCCTATGGCTAATGCTCGTTCAAAACACTTTTTAGAATCTTCAAAATATCATCTAATGGACCAAGCAGTACAACCCATTACTGAAAAACCATTATACTATTCAAAATTAGAACGATTTTCTTATATAGCATTGGATGTGTTACATACGAAAACAGAAAAAGTCAATATTTTATTTGTACATACCGACAAAAACTTGATTAAAAAACTGTCATTAAAACATAAAACTGAAGTGTCGCCAGCTCAAACTTGTCTGGTAGAAGTTTGGAAAACTGAGGATTATAAGGTTTTGAATATGGAATATTTAAAAGTTACCGAATCCCTCTATGTTGCTTCGGAGCAGTCACTAACACGCATACCAGCGCAGCATTGCAGTCGTCATGTTTCAAAATCTTCCTGTTTGAATGCTATGGATCCCTATTGTGGTTGGAATGAATTGGTGGAAAAATGTACAGCACATTATTTGGGAGAACATATGACTAAATATTGGCTCCAATCCAATGATTTGAAGTGTCCTGTTTTAACGGATACGGTTGATGGAGCCTGGTCTACATGGTCGGATTGGTATAAATGTTTGAAAGATGACGAAATTGACGGTGGTTGTTTGTGCAGTTCGAGAGAGTGTAATAATCCAAAGCCACAAAACGGTGGTAAAGACTGCCAAGGTATAACTACTAAGGTTACCAATTGTACGGTACATGGAGGCTGGACCGAGTGGTCGGCATGGTCTGCTTGTTCACAAACGTGTGGTATAGCTGTTAAAACAAGAAGGCGAACTTGTGGTAATCCTAAACCCGCTTTTGGAGGTCGCACTTGTGTAGGATCTGAAAGATCAGAAACGTATTGCAGTCATTTACCTCCATGTCCGGCACCCAAACCTGTAGCTATAGATGGTGGTTGGGGTCCATGGGGAGAATGGAGTGAATGCAGTGCCTTCTGTGGTGGTGGTTTTCGTATTCGTCGTCGTGAGTGCAATGACCCAAGGCCTCAAAATGGAGGCATGGAATGCCCTGGTTGCAACATAGATTATGAGGATTGCAATATGCAGGCCTGTCCTGAAGTTAGAAAACTAGGAGGTTGGACACCTTGGTTAATATATCCGAATAAATCAGATGAAACTGAGGGATCAACGATATTGACGGAAAAACGCTTTCGTTTTGTTTGTCGTGCTAGTACTCCTGATGCAAGTTCCTTGCATATTTCTTTAGCGAAAACGGAAAATCGCGTTTGTCGTGATGGCGTCTGTCATCGTCATAACGAAGCGAGCACTATAGACGAAACTGAACATGGGGAATGGGGTTCCTGTAATGTAACCTGTGGTGGTGGTATACAACATCGTGGTGGTTACGATGGCAGTGGCAAACATCGTGGCAGACATTTACAGAGTAGACCCTGTAATTTGCACCCTTGCCCAGAAGCCTCAATTAGCCTAAATGAAGTTATACCGTCCCATGAATGGAGTTGTTGGACAGACTGGTCACCATGCTCTGCCACTTGTGGTGTGGGTCTCAGGCGGAGAACACGTAAATGCTTAGTAGGTCATGAAAAAATGTGTCTTGGACGATCTATAGAAGAAGAAAAATGTGAAATGAAACCCTGTGAAGGTAAGAGTTTTAACGGCAAAAAAATATTATATATTTAAGCAAAAAAAAATATTTTTAAAAGATTTCATCGGCTGGAGTAGTTGGTCTGAATGGTCGGATTGTACTAAAGATGGTATACGCTTTAGACATCGAAAATGTTTAGTGGAAGAGCCCAGTGTTACAGAATGTCGTGGTGAGGAATTCGAAAAAACTGCTTGTGTGCCAGGAGAATGTGAAGGTGAGTGCTGAATGCATATATACATTTTCAATATCTGTAAAGTTATTTTTAATTTTGTATTTTTCTTCTATATATGTATATATATCTTGTAGGTACACAAATGGCTTCAACTTCTACTTTAATATCTATTATATTCATAGTGATTTTATTGTATGTCATGACAATATTTATGACTTTCTGGATGACTCGACGCCGATATATACCCACCGTGACTTTAATGAAAAATAATACACCTTCTCCAACGAGTTATGATTCCTATCCAAATCAGTATTCAAGTTTACCCACCAAAGATGTAAGTGTTTCTTATGTTAAAGTATAAAAACTTTTATATTAAGGGATTTCCATTTTTTTTTTCTTCTTACTTTTTTTCAGATCTATGATGTCCGTCCCAAAGTTAAACGACAATTAAGTTTTAATATGTGTTCTTCGCCAACTTCGAAAAATTTAAATGCGGGCACATTGAATCGTAATAATATTGCCCACAATCATACTCCCAAAGTATTGGCCAAAACTTACAATGACTGTGAAACTGGGACTTTGAAGCGCAACTCAAATGCTTTAAATAATTATAGAACGAACATTGATGATGAAAAATTTTAAGATATCGATTTAGATTTCCAAAATAAGTCATTTTAAAATTAGTAAATCATTAAACACACAGTTAAAAAAGCTAAAGTGCTCTAAAATTGAAGCAAAAAGGTTGAGCAATCGATGGATTACAGCGGATAGTTTTCCCCCAAAAGAACTTTACAAAAGTGATTATATCGAATAAATCACCGTTTTGTGAAGCTGAAATTATTTACTGATTTTAGTTGAAATAGAAGAGTTCAGTTGAGAAATATTGTGAGATATCAAAAAGGAAAGTTTTAAAAATGTACATACATGCACACATACATACATACATATATTTTAATTTCTTAATTATTAATTTTTTTAACCCACACATAGCAATTTAAAGGAATCCAAAGGTTTTGATCTCTCGTTTTTTTTTTTTTTTTTTTTTTTTTTTATTTATATGCATGTATAGGTATGTATGTATTTCGAAAGTTTTTATTTGAAAAAAAAAAATGATTTTTTTTTCAAATACAACGTACATGTAAATAAAATAAATTTTCCTTAAAATGAGTTGTTTCTCATATTTCCAGGCGATTTATTTTTTCTTATCGCTTTTTTAAAGGTTGTACTTTCCCGTTGATGGAATGACCGACCTTGTGAAAGCAACGTTCTTGAAAAAACTTGTACCATTTGAAAAACATATACATATCTACATATGTATATGTATGTACATATGTATGTATATTTAAGAACATTAACTTAAAATACACTAGCCTTTACAAAATTCCTTTATTCCTTTTCAAAACTTGATTCAAATACCTTTTTGTAGCCGTTATACCAGTTACAAACAAACAAATAAATCGATAACTCTGCGATAAGGATCGCGATCCATCAATACTGCATGCTACACTTTCAATAAATATCGCGATATTGGATCGCGTTCAATATATGTATATTGAACGTGTAGCAGTGCCATATGTATGTTTGATTGCAGGTGCCAAACATAGACCAATTTAAAAACTTTCCAAAAATTTAAAATTCGAAAATTAACATCGATATCTCACACTTCGAGTATTTACAGTGTGTGTTTAGAAGGAAAGCAATATGAAAAAATTATTAATTATTAATTTATTAAATTATATTTGGCCATTTGTAAGGCTTTTATTAAAACAAAATGAAGAAATGTACCATACTGTGCCATTATTTAAGCCAGAATAGTTTAAGATAAAATTTACAAAAATACATGAAACAAAAATGTTCATGTTTAAGTACAATATTGGCTCATATTGAGTTGCTTTTTCTTTTTTCACAAAACCAGAAGAAGTATTAAGTTAAATTTAAAATAAATATTAAGTTTTTCAGTCTGTTTATCGACGGTACGGTTCTTAAAGTATCCTGTATAAAAACGCAGTTAGTTTAAGTTATTAATTTCGTGTAAATATTATATTAGAAAACAGAAAACAGGTTAAAATAAATTGTATAAAATTAAGACTGAGGAGAAACCTTAACTACTTGATGTCATTTTGATTGTATTGACAAGAAAAAAACCAGGAAAGAAAAATGTTTAAACAAATGTACTCGTACCAAAAGCAGTGTTGCCAAGACCTTTAATTTTTTGCAACGAAATTTCTGATAGAAACTTAAAATTTTAGTCAACCAATCGTAACTATTAAATTTTGTAAAATACTTCTACCAGTTTCACAATAAAGATATAATTTTACATTCTGATTGTATAGGGTAAAAGTGCAAATACAAATGGTTTTGCTTCTTTGTATTAACCAAAATCATTCAAATTTTTAAAAGGAATCTTAACCAACTTCATATGCTAAACTTTCCAAAACTTATCAGTACGTAAGAAAATAATGCGTACAAATGCCTTTGTAGAATTCTTCAAGTTAGTCGTATTAACATAATTTAACTAATGGTTTGTAGAAACGACAGACAGACTCTAAGAAAATTTATTTTGATTGAAGCATATGTGATGGTGGTTATTTATTCTGCATTAGTTTACTTTGATCACAAAATACTCTTACACAACAGAAAGGCTAATGCGAAAAAAATTATCTATGTCTACATACATAGGTACTAAGTCAAAATATGGCCGGGTCTTAACCAAAACCTACACAACAGCTGACGAGATATAGGTGGTTACTCTATTCCTATTCCCATTCACAAAAACGTCAACTCTTCAGTAGCTTTATTTTGATTGCATATTACAAAAGCTAATTTTATTTTAAACCGATGGTAAAGTTATATTGTTTTTAAATAGCATCCATGAGTTTAACTAATTTAGTAACAGACTCATTTTAGAAATATAGTACGATTTGAATTAGAAGCAACATAAGCCAATTTTCTGAAGAGCTTTATTTCATCCAAAAGAAATTCTAAATTCTTAAATTTTACTTCTTTGATTGATTTTCTCAAACGACTTTTTCGTGCGATTTTAGTAAGAATCCTAACAGTAACCCTATACGTACGAACTACTATATAGCAATATCTCTTTGATAGTTTTCCCTTTGCTTACAAGTGCTTCAAGTTTGACACACTTGTGTCTTTCACTACAATGTAATGTTTCAAATTAATTAATAAATAATGAAGTTACTATTTTGAATGAACATTATAAAATTACGAGTGTTTTCTTCTGATTTCACTGCAAGGGAAATGGCAACGAAAAGTAAAATAAAATTCACAGGTGCACTTTGCGGAAAAAGTAACTAGATTTGTTTAGACTAAATAACCCAAACGGCAACACTGGTCATAAGTGCAAAGATAAAATTGTTTTAATAAATTATAAGTATACATTAAATTAATAACTTATATACACAACACAAGTAGTAAGTAAGTTAAAAAGAACTATATGTTAAGTATAATTTGTATATACATACACATGCATAGAAGCAAAAAAATATGCAAATATTGAAATTAATCTGAACAATACTAACATTAAAAGAAATAAAAAATAAAAAAATATGTATGTGTTTGCATTCCAGAAATTTAATCAAGTTAAAATTGAAACACTTCAATAGATACATGTATTAGGTAAGTTACCTACACCCTACATCAAACAATATAAGGGGCAAACATATACTTATACCATGTAACCTTTTGAAATGAGTGTCAAAGCAACTGCTTTGAGAAGGTTTTGCATAATGTGAATTGTCGAAAGATTTGCAACGCTTTGTTATGAGAATTAGCCAAGATTTTATTAAATGAACGATTGTTTTTTTCCAGTTACTCTGGGGCTTTGATTATTTTTAGCGTACAGTGCCAGCTCGCTAATCCGAAGGCCTGTAATTCGAATTATCCAGTATTATATGCTCTACAGTCCGCATTGATTGCAAACTCAGTAATCAGAATTGCATATTTTTTTCAAATTTTCTGTTGTTTTATTACATATTTTGTATGCTTTTTTTACAAAACCATCTGTGGAAAACTAACGGGAAATAGAGAAATAAATATATAAATAAAATATGTTTCCTTGTGTACAATCAATTTGAATAATATGGCAAAAAATCGTGCACATAAAACGCTGTTTGAGCTGATAATCTTAAAATAATAGAAGAATTGAATCGCGGACAATCAGGAAAAGTTTTAGCAGAGAAATTTGGTGTAGGAGCTTCAACAAATTGTGGCATAAAAAAGAATGCTGAAAATATTAAATATAGTAAATTACAATACATAATGAGAGCACATCCAGTCCAGTAATCCGAATATCTCGTTAATCCGAATCAGGGCTTGCAATCACTAAATCGGAGTAGCGAGCTGGCACTGTATCTTCGAATCTCAAAATGTTGAGTGTACCAATCAATAGTCGACAGTTCAAGTTAAAAAACTAGTGCCATATAGTGTGCCCTTTTATAGTAAAAAGTCATTTTTCACACTTTCGAAAACACTTTTTTTGTGATGTTGGTATTTGATAAAGAACACATCAAACTTAATAACAAAATGTTTTATTTTTGTAAATAATAAACGATGGCTCCTTAGCAGGTGGTTAAAATTATAGTTTGTGAGCAAAATGCAGAACAATAAAACAGATTCAACTTGATCTAACATCCGTCAGGCCGAAAAAACACTAGAAGACGTGATTCTTTTGTTTATTTTTATTTTGGTTCAATTATAAAGAAAATAATATAAAAATACAAAACTTCCCAACATAAAGACTTAAAAAACCATACACATTTTCATAAATATTGTTAAAATGGCTAATTTTGCCTGTTCAATAAAATAGATTCACCAAATTTTATGGTCTAAAACAATTAATTTTTTCTTAATTAAACCAAATTATTCCTATCAATTACAATTTATTTACCTCTGTACTTGATGGAATTACCCTTATGTTTAATAAATGACAATTTGCCTTAAAATTTCAATACAATTTTAGTCTAAAAACTGTGTAGACCAGCTTAAAACCTTGCCGCCATTGTTTTCAAACCAACCTTTTACTCGCTTTGATGTGTGTTTCGGATCGTTATCTTGTTGAAGCACACATCACAAATAATCACGTTTTTCTAGTGTTTTCTCGACCTGAAGGATGTTAGATCAAGGTGAATCTATTTTATTGAACACCACTGTATGTACATATATAAAGGAAGTGATCTGCAATAACTGATACAATAGACTTGATTGCAGAAATCAACGCCGAGAATGGATGCAAGGAAACAGCTGCTATATTTTCTAATTTTACAATACATTCTAGTAAGTAACTGCAGGAATTTGATTTTTTAATTGTTATAAAAATTTATGGTTATTTAGCCACGTTTCTTCAGTTTGTGAAGAATAAACAATTTTCTGAATACTTGGAGATCAAGGCAGAAACCCAAAAAGCTTCAGTCATTTAAAAATGGGTAAAATACATGTAATTTCTTTCTGAACAAGATCATATTCATACAAATATCTATGTCCCATTTTAGATACTCTAAAAATTGTATGGTAATAAAAACGCATTCAAAAACCTTTATATAAACTTTCATTTTTTTTTTTTTTTTGAAGATTTATCTAAAATAGATACAAATGAGTTAAGAAGTCAAATAAATAATTTCGTCAAAAATTATCCTGATGGTCTAGAAGAGGGTTTGGCAAATGAATGCATTCATTTATATATACATATTCGATATATTACATTCTCAGAATCTTTAAAATGTTTATCCAAATGTACACATAGCTTTGCGTATTTTTGAGTATCACTGCTACAAATTGTTTAGTATAAAGATTTTTTCTGCTCTATAGAGGGCGAGCACGAGCATATTTACCAATTCGCGCAATAAGTAACTGACATTTTCACATAATCAAACTGCCGAAAGGCAATTAAATATTAACCGATTGTTATATGAATTAGAATTTATATTGAAAAGTTTTATTAATTTTTTAATGCCGAAAATTTCAAATAAAATTATTAAATTTTAAATGAAATTATTTTGTTCTATAGCCTCTTAAGACCTGACCATGGCTCCCTTTCTATTATTTATTTTTTATATGATTTTTCCACACAATGGACAACAAATTAAACACCCGTTTTTTTATATTTATATTATTTTTATTTTAACTATTAGGAATAGAGGGTACACATATGTGTACCTGAGGTCTTAACGACTTATAAATTGGAAGAAAAACTCTTAAAACTTTGGTAATTTCTAAGGCAGTTATTTTTCAAAATACATAATTAGATATAGCATTTGGAACATATTGTACTACAGTGTGAGAAGAAATTTGGATGGCAACATTTAAATGCCGACTTGCTATCTACAAATAGTGTTTTCTACTAATAGATTTGGTTTGGCCGATATGTATTGTGAATTTTCACAACGTCCCGAAAATGGTATTATTTATTCGCCAGTAGACATATGTTTTAAACCTGGTAAATTGTGACACTTCTTTAAAATAAGTCTTATTTTCCAAAGCTTATCACTTACGTTTGGTTGATTGCTATCTTCGAAATGTAAATAATTTTTGATTTGAAAAAAAAACCTATTGCGGATTATTGCATCTCTTATAATCTGTACGCAAAGTTCTTTATTCCAATAAATGTCTGCTTGAGGGTATTTAAGGGTTCATTTCCACAGTGTTTGTGTTGATAGATTTAAAATATCGCTTTTACGCTTAATATACATATATTGCTCTGTTCTGCAACCAGCTCCCAAATTTTAAGGTCTAAGTATTCAATAAAAGAGTATAATATATTTATTGTCGAACTTTCTTGCAAAATAAGCATATCAACACTAATGTCTGGACCACAGTTTAGCATTTCTTTACTGCGCCAAGATAGACAGGATGGGCATCTCCCTCATTATATCAACCTCATCTTGTAAAAGTTTTTAATCAACAATCCATTCGTCAGGCATTTGAACAGCTCTTAGCAATTCTGGAGGCAAGTAGTCTTCATCGTCATCATTTCCAGAGAAATCTATGTCACTCTCTTTAAAAAAATCAGCAATTTGTTGTTCATCCATTTTCAAGCTAACTTCTTTAAAAACATGTTTTAAATCCTGAGGTACACATATGTGTACCAATAATATAACGAAGATTTTCTACGTCAAAATATACAATAAAAAAAAACTTATCTTCTTAAACGTTTGATCTACTATTGTGCTTACCAAAACTACAAAAGAGTTCAACCCAAGTAAGAAGGTAAATTGTAAAAAAACAAAAAACATTTTTTTCAGTCATATTTTACTAGATTAAATTTTAGCGCTAGATTCAAACGCAAATATAGCATTAGAAATTTGAGAACAGTGCCATCTCTTGACACAGAGTAAATTTAAATAATATATAAATTGCAATAAAAATGAAAAAAATTACCAGAAGGTTGCAACATGTTCTATACCTGCACTAAACTTAAGGTACACATATGTGTACCCCAGGTCTTAAGAGGATAGACAAAACAAAATCCTATATGTGGATAAAAAAAAGAACTAATCAAATGATTAAATTTATTATGTACGAGTATATGGAAATTAAGAAAAACCATACACAATACCTTAATTGTTAAAAAATTAAAATTTTTATATTCACATTCGTATAATGAAAAAGGGCGGCATATCGAAGAGTGCCTAGGAAGAAATAAACCTAAATCACCCACTGCGAAAATGGCAAATTGTTAAAACCTTCAGCTTGTACATTTAAAGTATTATTTTTGTCTTAATCTTCTATTTTCGGCTAAACATATGTAGATTTGCAGAAGTAAAGAGCAACGAAGTTATTTTTTATCCACTCTTCGGGTGTTGGAGCCTCCAATGAAGTTTGGAGCACAATATCACACCCAGATATTTGACTCTAGATAATACATATACCACGAAATTGACAATCTAGTATCACTAGTTTGCATTCTAAAATTTTTTTAGCTTTAATTGTTCTTTAGGTGGCATATTATATACATATTTATTATAGGGTAAACCCATATACTCTTGCAAAACTTGGCCTTGGCCATCACATATTGTTAAAACTGCACACAATAACGCCATTCATCTACATACATATGTATGTACATGTTAAAGAACAGATTTCAAACAATTTTATTTTTTACTTATAAATCAAAGTATGTATCTCTTTGTTGCTGTTTCGTGTGACCTTCTCAAGGAAACTTAAAATTGTGTTATTAATGGTCGATGGTTTTTTTTTTTTTTTTTTTTTGTTGCGTCTGCTCTTTAAAGACTTAAATATGTTTTCATAAGAAGTTTTAAAATTAGAAAACAAGTTCTAACGAATACTTTAAGCTAAATATACAACAACAAAGATACTTTAACAATGAAAACCATATCATACGATTCACAACTACAGCAATAGATAAACACCAACAATTTGATATTGTATAAGTAAAAACATACCCAACAAACCATTCCGAAAGCGAAATGTAACTGAACTGGAGAATAAGCTTACTATGAACAACTTTCCATAGCTTTTCATAAGGATACTTATGATAGATTAGTTAAAGTGAAAAATGTTAACAGTTTTTAAATAGTGTTTTAAAAACGCTTTGCATAGCAATACTTGCTATACACTTAACCTGAATAACAGTTTACCAAGAATAATTGCAAAAGACTTAAAGCCGGTTCATAGAACACAAATGGTTTTTGACATTCGTCTTTTTATATGTGAAACAACAACAAAAACACTCAAATTTTTTAGTGTTTCTCATATAAAAAGGCGAAATTCATAAGCCATTCGTGTTCTATGAACAGGTTGTATTATGCTTGATATAGTGTTGTAAGTGTTTTTATATATGATGTACTGTTAGTTTGAAGTATCTTACTACAATCATGATTAGAAGACTACTTTTAGACTTCTAAACTTGTTATATACTATATAGTAGTAATATTATCGCAAGGATTCAATTTTCTTTTTTAACTAACTGCTAACAGGCCTTTCACAATAATATACACAACACTTTTGTAAGCTAGTGGTTTATGGTAGTGAGTTTGTAACAAGATATTTCTAAAGCCTTTTAGTTTACTGCAGAGACCAAAAATAACAGTTATTTTATTTTCTGAGATAGAAAAAGTTGGCCATAGAATAATAAATAACTTTTACGTTGTTAAGTAATAGTTATTCATAGCAAAAATTTTTTTCCATTGCTCATAATTTTTATTTTTGATTTATATTTTTTTACGTTGCCCTATAAGAGTTATTGTTAAGAAAAATTTTTTTCCGTTGCTCATAACTTTTATTTTCGGTGTAGGTGTAGACGCCATGTTAGATTATACGAAATGTATTTGCAAAACACTATTTACTTTATCCTCGGCCTTATACATACATATGTATGTACTTCAAATGACATACATATCGCTCATTTCCGGGAAGGGTGGCATAACTCAAAAACACATTTTTTTAGTTAATAATGCAGAAATATAAGACGAACTGTAATCTCAAGCATAGGTATCTAAAAATTTATTTTTATCTATTTTTTCACTGAGTGGTGACCAAAAGTGTCTTGTACTTTTCCTTCCAGTTTGGCTAAATTAAAATGTTCAAATTTATTTATCTCAGAATTGTTTTTTTTTTTTTTTTAGTTATGCCACACTTCAAACAAATGAGCGATAGGTATATCTATGTACAGAAAAAGTATACATAACTTCATTTTACTTACTTTTAATAATAATTGTTACAAAAAATTTTTCGGCGCTATGCTTTTCATTGGTCCCCTTCCAACTGTAAAAAGAGGCCAGTTCGTCTGTAAATCCTTTTCTTATGGCACTTCTTAAAAACTGTGTGCCTATCGCCACCAACTTTTTCAATAAAATTTTTCTAAACAAAAAATAAATAGATTCACGAATAAAAAACAAACAATATTAAAAGAGTAAATTCTAATATACTTACTTTAATCCTGGGAAAACCTGTAAATAAAATCGGCAAGAAAAACAAATAATTAACTTTTTGCCACTTTTATTAAATAAATTGCAAATCTCTGTTACCACATCAAAATCTAGCGCCAGAAAATAAAATGTAAACAAAACAAAACAGAGCCACAATTAAAAAAAGATACATACATATGATAATACATGCTATCTCTCATTATAATAAATTGTAGCGCACTTGCTCTGTTGTTATTGTTTTTGGAATTTCGTCACTGTATAGAGTCTATACAGTCTATACTATAGACTGTAATTAAAACATCTTTCATCTTTATTTTCAGGTGTGTGTGTATAAGCAAAAATTATATTGAGCAAATAAAAATTAAACAAAGTGGAGATTAAAAATTCTGCTGTAAATGGAGTATTTATTGCTCTTGAAAATCAAAAACAATTCTTACTACAATATGCAAAAATTGTACACAGTATGCTAGAGGACCATGGTGATAATGAAATATGTCCAACGTATTATCAGCAGTCTGACCAGATTCTAAAATATTGTTAAGATAAATCATATTGAAAAAAAAAGCTAAGAAAAGGCTGAAAAAGAAGATTTAAATTAAAAAATAAAGCTAAATTTTTCTATGAGACTTTTCAAAACAAATTAAATACGATTTGTTTTAGGTATAATTTAAAAAAATCTTTATACATACATATACATATGTACTTAAGAAAGGATATTCATAAAATATATTGAAACCTTATATTGACGTCTATGTATGTACATGTCTTTTTTTTATAAATATTTTAAAATATTTTTAAATAAAAATACTTCAATATTAGGAAAAGCAAAAACATAACAGCTTTCTAACAGCACTTTTCTTGAAATATTTAACATTACATTCTTATTTTACCAGATTGTCCTGTTTATTAACATTTGTGCATGGAATGGCCATATCAGATAAAACTTTGTTGCTTTGCGTGATGCCATATTTTTAATACATTAAGAATGTCAAACTTTATTGGTGTATGGTTATGATATATATGATATATATATATACTTTTTGATTTTAATTTCTTTCAAAAGAAGAAAAATCTCAAAAAGCCAAATGGGATTTAAGAAAAAAGCTGAAAAAAACTAAAGGCCGAATGAAATTTTTCAAGTTGAATTGCAATAAAATAAGTTAAATTTAGCTATAAAAAGCCAAAACTGGTTTGATATCATATACAACACTGGGACATATAGTAACCAAAAGTACCACAAATGAACAATTTTTAAGCATTTGTGTGACCTTTCTTACAATTTTAATAAACGAATTTCAATTTGCCTTAAGTGTTAGCGTTTTTATGCCTATCCATCTGGCAGCTACGGCATGTCGTGTTATTATGGTTGACCTAAAAGTAAATTTTTTAATTATAAATTTCTTTATTATTATTTTAAATGAAGAATGTATATCAATAGAACACCGTAATCAAATTATAGAAACAAATTTTGAAACTATGAAGATAAAGAATACATTTCTTGTTACTTTCAAAAACTATTACTGGCAAAACACAAGGAAAAAATACCTCAAAGCAGCTATAAGTAGACAAAATGTAATAACAAATCCTAGTGAAACAATGCAAAATTAAGAGTAAATTAGATTTCAGATTGGAATGTATCACCAAGATCAAAAATATCACTTTTACATCCAAGTGACTTCGATGTGGTTCAATCTTCTGAAAGTATACTAAACGTAAGGCATCGAACCATTAAAAGCATTACATATCAGACACATATCCAAAGACAACTTAAGTACAACGTCGTAAACAATTCCTCAACATTTTATTCCAAAAGGCGAATAGTTGACGCGGAGGAGAGTGCCGTTGGGAAATTAAATGTCCAGCTCTGTGAAATACTGAATGCTAATGTGTTATGGAATCGCGGGATAACCGGAAAAGGGATTAAAGTCGCAGTGTTTGACACAGGCTTGTCAAAAGAACATCCTCATTTTCGAAATGTAAAAGAAAGAACAAATTGGACAAATGAAAAATCTTTTGATGACGGTGTTAGTCACGGAACATTTGTTTCTGGAATTATAGCGTCTTCAAAAGAGTGCCTTGGAATAGCGCCTGATGTAGAACTTCATATTTTTCGAGTATTTACGAATACACAGGTAAGTTTAAAAATGTAGCTTCAAGTAAATTTTTTTTTTTTTTAATAATCCTATTTTTTGGAAAATCGACCTACTTTCACAGTGTACATAGGCATGAAAATCGTACAAAAATAAGAAAAGAGCAATGGAACTTCGCGGGATAGCAAAAAGCATAGTTTTGTTGTAAAGCGCATTTAACACAAGATGCCTTTTTGATTACAACAAGTAAAATATTTACAAACACAACATGGCTTTTTGTTATTGCGTAGGACACAGAATTGGCAAAAAATGATAACAGCAATTTGATTTTATATGAATCCCAGTATAAAGAAAGAGAAAAGAAAAGTTTACAGTCTCCTTACAATTTGATAAAAACAAGAAACTCAGCCGGTATGACAAATGCACTTGTAATCAATGCGTCATGCTATGAGGTTTTAGTTGTTGCAACAATAATAGCAGCCACGGCCCACTTATACGGTATCTTTGGAATTACAACAACTGCAACATTAACAAAAACGACATGGCTTTTTTTTGTTGGTTAGGATAAAGAACAGTCTAAAAAACTAAAGCAAAAAGTGGGAAAACAGCAACAATCTATATATGTATATAATTTCGTTGTTTGTCCGGATGTCTGTCCAATTCTCTTTCCCCAGCTTATTGAAGCCGTCTGACGTCGCAGAAAGGTGAAATTTTGCATACTTAAAGCTCATTTGGTCCACATGTGCAAGACGGAGCCAGATTTTTAATTTTCCGACTGTGGTCGGTGGGTTTATGTAAAATATGTTTACGCCTGGCAGGACAAGCTTTATGACTAGTTTTATATAAAATAAAGAAAAAATAGACAATTCTCTTCACAAATTATCTAAAAAAAAGTAGCTCAGCTGGTTGTCAAATGCACCTTATAATCATTCGCTTCATAACTGTGCTTATATTTACGATGTGTACGCACGCGTACTCAAATCGTAAAGTAAAATTTTCCGTATCTTGTATGTATTAGCTATGCGTTTTTGTGTATCAAAATCTATGCCAATGATAACCTAATTTTAATATATCGCTGAACCTGTAGCGCAGTGTACACAGTGATGAAACGAACGACAGCTCAAAAAGGTTAAGTCCTCTGTTACTTATTTTGTCATAACTTAAATTCAACAAAACTAATAATTTGTTGCTATTACTTGCTCTTCCATTCATTTTAGGTGGTGTCAAAATTGTTGTGTTCTTGTTATTTTTATAGGATTTTTATCACTGTGTACACTGAGTCATCAGGTGCACATTTCAAACATCGGAATATTTAAAAAAAAATATATATTATTTGTGCATAATATTCAGTACTTTTTGTCAAAGAACGTCAAAGTTAACGCAGAGAGATATATTTCTTTTATTTATTTATGTATTTATTAAGTATTTTATAATTCAGTACAAGACATAGGGGTGTCACATTACAGTACTGGTTAGATATTGCAAAATTATTTATGAGATATAGTTAATTATAATTTTAAAACAAAAATAAAAAGAAATTAATATTAAATTAATATTACGTTCAAAATTATTTTTGAAAGATGTGTTATGTTGTTATATCGTTTGCGTTTGTATACATATATAACTCAAAAGTAGAAATAAGCGAAAAATATTTATAGATTTCATTTAATATGTTATTATTAATTTAATACACATACATATTTTGTTTTTTTCCTTAGATGCAGTGTTGAATTTTTTTGACTCATAGGTATAGGATAATACACAGTGATTTATTCGATTTTAAACCAGTTTTACCTTGTAATGATTGTGCCAAGACTTCGACTAGCTCATTACAAGTATGTATATCTATGTACATACAGAAAAAAAGAAAAATATAATTCTAATATATGATTTCTACAAAAGTGTGAGCTATTTACCTGTATGTTTGTCATGAATATGTACGTACCTCGAAAACATTATCAAAATTACACACAAATTAAACATGAATAGAAAAATAGTCATTATAGATATTAAAATGACGGTCTTTACTTCCTTTAATTTTGTTTATTTCAAATACAATAAAAATATAGATTTTAAATATAAAATCACACGATTTTATGCAAACCTAAAAAATAAATAAATAGCAAAAATAATTAAAAATTGGTATTTTTAATTAATTTTAATCAGCAGCGTGGAAAGCACAATGCTATTCCAAACAAAATTAGATTCGCAACAAAAAATTTCAAAAACGTTGCCAGCTCATAATAAGAATTTCATACTCGATTATTTATGTTCTACAACTAGCGAAGATCGAACACTTAATGCAACCCATAACAGGACTACTATATACATAGTTAATTTATATTGCTGCTGAAGTACGATATGAACAATATAAGATTATTATTTTTACAGGTCTCATACACTTCCTGGTTTCTGGATGCTTTCAATTACGCTATATTTAGAAAGATAAATGTGTTAAATTTAAGCATTGGTGGACCTGACTTTATGGACCAGCCATTTATTGATAAAGTATTAGAACTTTCTGCAAATAAAGTTATAGTTGTATCAGCAATTGGGAATGATGGACCTCTTTATGGAACTCTTAATAACCCTGCAGATCAGAGCGATGTAATAGGTGTTGGAGGGATTAATGCTGACGATGTCGTTGCCAGATTTAGTTCAAGAGGCATGACAGCATGGGAACTACCGTCAGGATACGGGCGCCTTAAACCTGATATTGTTACTTATGGAAACCAAGTAAAAGGAAGTGATTTATATGGAGGCTGTCGATCCCTCTCTGGAACTTCTGTAGCTTCGCCTGTAGTTGCTGGAGCAATTGCTCTCATTTTAAGTGGGGCTCAAAACAAATCTAATTTCATTAATCCTGCTTCCGTTAAACAAATCATTGTTGAAGGAGCCACAAGATTGAAGCATAACAACATGTTTGAGCAGGGCTATGGAAAACTTAGTATTTTAAAAAGTATGGATATCTTAAACTCCTACAAACCAAAAATTACATTATATCCGCACTATATTGACTTTAGTGAACCATATATGTGGCCTTATAGTTCGCAACCAATGTTTTGTAGTAGCTTGCCCTCTATTATAAATATTACAATATTAAATGGAATTTCTGTTAGAGCACTAATTTTAAACGATCCAATATGGCATCCTGATTTAGACCAAAATGGTAGTTTTCTTGATATCAACATTACCTATTCACCGGTGTTGTGGCCATGGACTGGATGGATTGCTTTAAAAATATGTAAGTATGTATGCATGTAAAATAATTTTAAAAATATTGGAAGTATGTATATTGATTTTAAAAAATCCAACAATAAAAAATTATTTCAATTTTTAATTAAAGTTATTTAAATTGGTCTCAAATACATAAGTCTTCTGGGCCGGATGGTATACCAGCACTGGACCTGAAGCAGTACTCTTCGTAGCCTTTTCAGTTCGGCTTATCGTGCTGTGTGTTTTCATCTACCAGGAAGGTTGCTAATGTAACTCCATTCCCTAAAGAGGGTGAGGCTAGTAATCCAAATAATTACCGCCCAACAGCAATATGTGCAACACTCTCTAAAGTTATGGGGAGTATAATAAATCATCACCTTGTGAGGTATTTAGATTTCAATAATTTGCTAAGCGACCATCAGTATGGCTTTCGCTGTGGCCGCTCCACTGGTGATCTTGTAGCACTGCCTTCTGAGTTGTGGTGTGCATCATTCATTCATCGCTTCGATGAAAGCAAAGTTGTCGCTCTGAATATATCCCAGGCGTTTAAAGCATTAAACACATAGACGACAGCAAGCAGCAGGCAGCAAGTTGTCAAAATTAGAATACTCACGTTTTAATGAAGACGATTATTTTAATGGCAGCACAGCAAAACTCTGGACAAAAACCTTCGCTGTTGCTGCCTAGCTTAGGCTAATTTCTATTTTTTTAAGGCAGCAAAAAACTGATTGGTGATGTTGATACAATATAAAATTTTAAATAAATACAACCTACAGGGGATTTAGTTGGGAGATATACAGCCGTACCAGTTGAGAAATACACAGCATTTCAGAATTCAACGGGCAACATCAACGGCGATGCAAAAATCATTATTTTTAAGGCCAAATAATTTGAGATTAGAGCAAATTTTGTTATTTTTTTAAATTATGTGTAAAATTACATACATACATATGTAATTGGCCATTACAACCCTGTATCAGGGTTACGGCCTAGCTTCTCGCAGCGCTCATGTTGTGTGTGTTAATTTTTATCCATGAGTATCGGGCCCTACAGTTTAATGTCGACTCCGAACGACAGATTTGAGAAGCTTTTTATGGCAATCAGTTACTGCCAGAGCTTTTGCCAGAAGACGGCCGAGAGATAGTCGCCGAAAGAAATAATTTTTTCATATTTCTTTTTTTTAAAGATGTCAGAGCTGAGATTTGAACCACTAGACCACGGCAAGGTGTATATTTTGTTAATATTTTTATTTTAATTTATAACTTCCTCTTCAAGTGTGACCTAAAAAAATAGCTACATATATAGCTACACTTTAATATAGTTTGTTTCAATCAGTACAGAATGTGGTTAGTTTAAAGCTGCAACTATATAAATTGTAAAGGGTGTTTTTTATTGAGGTATAGAACTTTAAGTTGGCATCACTTTTTTAACTGGCGGCCATTTTGTCAGCTGTCAAGTGATTAATATTTAGTTTGGTTTGCCATTTCATCATGAACAGGTTGACAAAAGAACAACGCTTGCAAATCGTGCAAATTTATTTCGAAAATAATGGTTCAGTTCGCGAAGTTTACCGCAAGCTCCGTCCATTTTATGGTCGATATAATCGTCCATCAGAGCAATTAATTCGGTTAACCATGGATCGTTTTCGCACTACGTTTACTCTATGTGATAATACGCATCCGCAGAGACGTCGAACAGTGCGCACCGAAGAAACAATTGCCGCTGTAGAGCAAAGTGTTGAAGAGAACCCGAATGAATCGATTCGCCACCGTGCACAGCAATTGGAGCTTTGTCCATCAACTTTATGGAAGATTTTGCGCAAAGATCTTGGCTTGCGACCTTACAAGATCCAGCTTGTGCAAGAATTAAAGCCGCGAGACCATGCAATGCGTCGTGATTTTGGTGTATGGGCCGAAAATGAGATTGATCTCGATGCTGATTTTCATCGCAAAATTTTATTCAGTGATGAGGCGCATTTTTGGTTGAATGGCTACGTCAACAAGCAAAATTGCCGCATTTGGAGTGAAGAGAATCCACATGAGACCCTTGAGACGCCATTACATCCACAAAAACTGACTGTTTGGTGTGCTCTATGGGCTGGTGGAGTCATTGGGCCATACTTCTTCCGAAATAATGCTGGAGAGTCAGTTACCATTAATGGAGACCGGTATAGAGCCATGATAACCGACTATTTTGTTCCCGAATTGATTATCCGCCATTTTCGGTACTTCAGTTTGATAGTTGGGGATAGGGACAAATATCACTTCTATTGCCCCCTCTGAGTACTTTTTAAAAAAAACTCTAACCATATACGTTCTACGGTACCCATACATATCTAGTTTCAAATTTCGCAGACGTCGGTACGTTATTTAGGTGAGGCACAAATTTCCCCCTGGGGCGAGTACCTCAACATTTAGGGGATGAAAAATAGATGTGAAAATTGACTTTTGTTAACCTAAAATTGTGTTAAAACACCAACAAAATTTAATCAATTGTGAATATTAGTTGGGGATAGGGAGATATAGCACTTGTACCGGCCCCTCTGAGTACTTAAAAAAAACCCTTAATCAATTATGTTCTACGGTACCCAGATATACATATCTAGTTTTAAATTTCATCATCGTCGGTACGTTATTTAGGTGAGGCATAAATTTTACCTTGGGGCAGGTCACCTTAACATTTAGAGGTATGAAAAATAGATGTTGACCGATTCTCAGACCTACCCTATATACACACAAAATTTTATGAAAATCGGTCGAGCCGTTTCGGAGGAGTTTGGCAACAAACACCGCGACACGAGAATTTTATATATTAGATTAGATTTTCAAATTTTAAATACAGAAAATGTGTATTTATAAATTCAAAAATTTTTTCAAATTTTTATTTAAAAAAGACCTTAAGCTTGAGTAATTCTTTACATTAAATAATAAAGGTAGAAAAACCAGAATTAAAATTATTGAATTGTATAATAATTAGCTTACTTGTATTCACTCTGAAAACCGACTACTACCGAACTGCCTAGGACACGACAATGTTAAAATAGTCAGTTTTCTCCATTAGAAATAATTTAAGTATGTGTATATCAACCAACACTAGTTTCCAGAAACTGCTTATAGGCTCCTGTAGGGTAATACTCTTGTATTGTGTGAAAAACTATTTCGGTCGAAATTGAAATAACCGAATGATCATTACGGTGACGGGTAAAACCAGAATGCCAAATCTTTTTAAATTTAGCAACCGGAAATTTCAAGCGATTTCAATTTCGATCGAAATCGATTTCCATCACATCTACTGTTAATACATATTCCTTAACTAATATTAATTCTAATAAGAATACCAGTATGAGGATCTTAAGACTAATAAAGATTATAATATAAATTTATAGTTCTTAATCTTGCAACTACTTTTCTTTTTAGCAATTAATGAAAGGGCTTGTCTTTATGAAGGCGAGTCCAAAGGCCACATTAACGTTAAAATACAAATACCCCAAGATGAAGGAAAAGCGTACCATACTAATGTAATACTTCCTGTAAATGTTCGAATAACACCGAAACCTCCAAGGCATAAAAGAATTTTATGGGACCAATATCATAATTTACAATATCCTCCCGGTTACATTCCACGCGATAATCTTAGAATTAAGTCTGATCCATTAGATTGGAGGAGTGATCACATTCATACAAATTTTCGGGATATCTATCAGCACCTCAGAAGTCTTGGATATTACGTAGAAACTTTAGGAATGTCTTATACCTCTTTTAATGCTTCAAATTATGGCACTTTGTTAATAGTCGATCCTGAAAGAGAATTTTCTGATAAAGAAATTTATAAATTGCGGAGGGATGTTTTTGATAACGAACTCGGTGTTATAATATTTGCCGATTGGTACAATACTTCCGTTATGAATAAAATGAAATTTTTTGATGAAAACACAAGGCAATGGTGGATACCTGACACTGGCGGCGCAAATATTCCAGCTTTAAACGCTTTATTGCAAGGCTTTGGTATATCATTGACAGATGATGTTATGGAAGGATATTTTCGTCTTGGCGAACATAATTTGTACTATGGAAGTGGTTCCACTTTAGACCAATTTCCCATGGAATCCAACAACATTATAATTTCAGCAAATTTGTATGATCAGGGTCACGAGGTAGGAATATGTTAAAAATAAAAACAAATATATTTAATAGTTATTTTAGTAAAATTTTTAAGTTATTTTGCTACAGTTTAGAATAAATTAATTTGTATTTTCAATATTTCGCTACTGTTTTGTGTAGCATAGGCAGAAACAATGCCCTCCAAAAACATAACCGATTATTTTACCATCTATATAATTGGAAGTCCTAACTGAAATACTATTTAGGAGGTTTCTTCATTTTCGTTTCGATCTGTAAGGAATCCTCACCTCGAAAAGCTTTTCAAAGTCAAGTCTGGGAATGTAATAATCAGGGGGAGGGGCATGTTGTCTGGTTGTAAGTTGCGCAAGAACCTGATCATGACCATATGCTCTTTAAAATCGAGTCCATAATAAGTAGCCAAGGAAGAGGTGATAAAACACCCCCATGAACGGTACCCCTGACCACTTTCTTCGATTTACTAGCACCCATAGAGGCATTGATAATAGCCCACATTCCGATGGGTTTCTCCGCACCAAGTACAAGCAAGGCACATTGTTAAAGACAGCTTAGAATTGCCCGTTTTCCAGGGATCTCACCACCTCGTGCAGAGCTGTTTCGGTAGATGGATGCCTCAGATATGAGTGTTGGCTCATCCTGAGTGCAGACAAGCCTACCTGTTTACTGTGGATGTGCATGTCCAGGAGTCCAGGAGTAGGAACCAGGAAAGACTGATGAGTCTTCCAGCTACTCGGAACATCACCCAAACTGAGACAGACATATGTATATGGAATATCGCCTCCAACCATGGCGTGAGAAACGACATCCCACACTGCAGAATTGGCGGAAAAATGGAAGAAGAATGTGAGCAACATCCGAATCAACAGCACTTTGCATCCGCCGATGTAAATTTGTCAGAAAGACATCAGTGCAACCAGGAAAATTAGTATTTAGAAGAAGATCTAGTAGCACGTCAGAGCCATGACCTACGGATCCTCCTAATATAAGTTGGATACGAATGGTCCTTATCTAGAATCTTACTGGACCTGGCCGTGTCCTTGATGTTCTTCATAGAGCCATAGGAATTTCTCCACGAGTTTCTATTAGTTCTTTTGATGGCTTTCTTGCAGTCAGGAACCTTTTCTCAGTACGGCTGTCAAGAACTGCTTTTGTAGCATATATTAAAGGTCTTATGAGTTTCCCTACGCAGCGAGCTCCGGTGTCCACCACGGTAGATATTTTCTAGCAGAGGACGTAAGAAGACATGAGTCTTGATAGCCATATTCAATGACTTCTTAAATCTCATAAAAAGTACAATACAATATAAATAGTGTGTGAGTAAAAAGTAAGTATGTATACATACACTACAATGTGAATGGGCCATATAAGTCGAGACGTGTTAATTGCTGTTCTATGGGCACTGCTACACGTTCAATAAATATCGTGATATTTGCCGTATCGTGATATTTATTGAACGTGTAGCATGCAATATTGATGGATCGCGATCCATATCGCAGAATGGCCTAAAATATGAAATCCAGATCGCGGATCGCGTGATAAATATTGAACGTTTAGCATTTTCATGATCTAGATCGCAATACGTTAAATAAATATATATGTAAATAAAACAAAATAAGAGAGAAAAAAAAAATTTGACAAATAAAAAACAAAAAATTGTATTACATTTGTAAAAAGTTTGTTTTAATAAATTGTAATGGTAATTGTAATTGGTTTTCTCTCAACATTTTTTTAATAACCGATATGCACTGCACAAAAATAACGTAAATACTGACGCGATAAATATTGAACGTGTAGCATACGCTCGTGATCCATCAATCCATTAAAATGGATCGCGATCCAAATATCGCGATATTTATTGAACGTGTAGCAGTGCCCTATGCTGCAAACAAAAAAATATTTTTAACCTCCTCTTTACTACTAGACCTGTTGTAACAGGAATTAATCTTCTGGTTTGAGTTTGGCTGATATTTATTTTTTGATTCATTTTAGTTTTTAATTTCTAAAATTATTATTATTTTTTTATATATATTTATGTGTGTTCACTATTATGTATTTATTTTTTTTTTCAGATAATAAGTAATTTGTCAACAACGATAAGCAAAAGAATAAAAAAATATGTGCCAGTTATGGGATTATTTCAAATGCAGCAACCAGATATACCCGTTTTCAGACCATTGCCAATTTTAAGAGCCAAACCCGAGATTTTTAATACACACACCAATAATACGCTACGTCCAATTTTAAAGCAAAGAGTTTTACTTGGTTCAGAAACATCGAGTTTTGAAAAAACAAATATAGTAAAAACATCACATAGCGTACCTAACAAAGGCGCACATGGGCGTCTTGCAATCATAGGGGATTCAAATTGTATTGATTCAACTTTTACACAGAAATATTGTCTTTGGTTATTAAAAGCCTTTTTGGAATATACAATGAATCGTTATATATCGCCTTTACTAAAACAAGTTAACAGCATATCACATTACCGAAATATAAGCCTGAAAATGTATCCCAAAAAAAGTTTAAGGGTGCACAAATTTTCTAATGTTGTTCGAACTAGAGATTATGTGTGAAACTTATTTGTAATAAAATAATTTATTAATTGCAAGTAAACTAGCAACTAATTGAAATAAATTTGAATCTAAATATTAAAGTCCTTATTTCATTAACGTTTTCGATTAGAAGGGATTGATATCGGAAAATTAAAATGATAAAATTATTCACTGCTTCACAAAAAATTCGATTCTAATTTCAAATTTAATGTCAAGTTTTCATACCATTGCTTATTCTCGTACATATATTTTTTTTAACAATTTTAAAACTTTTTTTAAATATTTAATATAAAAAAATTAAATAATTCCAAGTAAAATAATTTTCACACTTATCAACATCTAATAGGCTTTCTACACTTCTTCACATCTTTTACCTTTCATCAATTCGCCAAGATGTTATAACCTTCCCATAAGAATTATGGCAAGGTGTTCCTATTTAAGTAGTCGCCGTGGTCTAGTGGTTAGTGTGTTGGCTTACTAAGACATGAGCCCTGGGTTCGACACCTAGCTCTGACATCTTAAAGAAAAAGAACTATGAAAAAAAAAATTTCTTTCGGCGACTACCTCTCAGCAGTCTTCTGGCAAAAGCTCAGAGAGTAATTAATTGTTATCAACAAGCTTCTCAAATCTGTCGTTCGGAGTCGACATTAAACTGTAGGTCCCGGTACTCATGGATAAAAATTGACACACACAACATGAGTGCTGCGAAAAGCTAGACCGTAATCCTGACACAGAGTTGTAAAGCCCAGTTATGTTATGTATGTATGTATGGTAATTAAGCCCTATTTTTGGGATTGGCTATTACCCACACTATCCTTGAGATTCTTTTCCTCCTGTCTCCGGAAGTTTTGAACCGCAGACTGTGAACAGAGCTCATGCTCCATTAGGCCTGCGAGTTCTGTTGCGGACAGTTTCCGCATATTTATGGTCCTCATCGTCATTCAACTTCCTATATTCCTCCCCATACTCCGTTATTGATTGAGTTATGTAGGTTACCCCAGCTTGACCGATCCTCAGCACGGATCACATAACACCTTAATCCAGCCCGTGGGATAATTCTTAGTTACTACTCTTCAACTGCCGTTCTGGTATAGGAGGCCAAACAACGAAATTATACGAGTATATATAGATTCATTTTTCTTTCGATTTTATTAACAATTCTTTTGTTCCGTTTAAGGCATATTGTAACTCTACTCTTAGAAGACGCCAGGCTAAAAACACGAACGAATCGGGCATGCAGGAATACGTAAGAATTTGAGCTTTTTTGATACAATTCATTTTTTCTCCGCCTTACTTTATGAGGCGCATACGGCTATGTATTGTCAATACACAGTATTGCTATTCCGCAATAAAATTTAATTTATTTACTTTTGCTCATAGAAATTACTTTCAGCACAATAATACACACATATATACATAATTGGCCATTACCACCCTGTTTCAGGGTTACAGCCTAGCTTCTCGCAGCACCCATGTTGTGTGTGTTAATTTTTATCCAAGAATATATGTATGTACGTATGTAAGTAATGTCGCGATGTGATTCAAACTGAATAATGTACACATAAGGTAATTCGCTATCAATATTTTGGACAGAAAATTTTTCAATTCGGTATTTACTTTTCTCCATATTTGATAGCTGTATTCAAACTTCAGTCTCCGACTGTATGTATTTATTTATTTTTATTGAAATTAAATTGTATTAAATTCCGCATAGATGTTTAGACACAAAAAATTACAACCTTATAATAACATATAGATAACAAAGCTAATTTTGCGTTATTTTCCATCAGTCTTTTTTATACTTCTCTTCAAATAACACGTTGCAGGAATAAACTGAATAAGTAAGTTATGATTTTAGAAGTGAAAGCTAAATTGTTCCTAATTTAGGTTGTAAAACTATTATAATTTTTTTTTAATGTCATAATAATTCGATTATATTGATTTTTAAAATCAAAGTAAATTAATGTGAAATCATTTAAAAATGTGTAAATCTCTAAAATTGTATTCTTTGCTGTGAAGAAAAGTTAAATTATTTAAATTTTTTTAAATAATTAAAGCTACGTTCACATAGTCAAATATTTGAGAAAAAGAAAACGTAACCACAATTTAATGGGAATATTTTATTTAGAAATTTCGCTTTATGTTTTTATTTAACGTTTTTTTTTAGAAAATTATTCAAAAACAGATCATAATAAGGAAAAAATATTTGAACATTTAAATTTGAAGCAACAAATAATAGACAAAATAAATGTCTCAATAAATAGTGGTCACAATTTTTTTGTCAAATATACGTACCTTAAAATACATAATTTTTATTTTAAATAAAATATTAAATTGAAATTATTTTTACTTATGCTGTAATAAAATTAATTTTTAGAGCTCAAACAAAAATTCACATTTATATATCGTACGTATGTAAATACACACATAAGGCCGTATTCCAATTGGCGACGTCGTTGTCGTGTAAAGACATTTTTGTAATAGATTAAAGGCAAGAGAAACATTTTTTCTTTATTTTGCTACAAAAAAAATCGTCAGACGACAACGACGTTTTAACGAGGCTAGAGACCATTCATTTATCGCAAAGAATATACGAAAATATAATACAATATATATATATGTATATACATAATATATAATATATAAGTATAGAGGGCAGCGACTTTCATGCACTAAAAAATCAAAAATATGCATTATAAAATGAATAATATGCACTTTTAAAGGAAAATTGCACCAAAAATAAAAAATGCAGGTTAAATTTTTTAATTTTTTTTAATTTTATTATTTGTTTAAAATAAAAATAGAAACCATACATGTATGTATTTAAATATACATAGAAATATTTATAAACTATTTAGTCTCAATTGTATAAATTGTGTTTAGCTAATAACGCCCAAATTATTTTATGTAAATAAAAACAATTTAGTCCATATTAGATTACAAGCTACATATAAAATCTTCGAATTTCTAATACAAATTTAAATTAAATTTTTATTTGTATAAATAAATACATAAA
Organism: Metopia argyrocephala; assembly: GCA_963576795.1. Lineage (NCBI taxonomy): Eukaryota > Metazoa > Arthropoda > Insecta > Diptera > Sarcophagidae > Metopia > Metopia argyrocephala. The sequence goes on along the minus strand of OY756210.1, from coordinate 126,892,226 downwards.
TGTTTTTTAAAATTTTCAAATACAAAACTCTGTCTGTTCGATCGATGCGAGTAAAAGTACATGGAATATGTGAGTTCTACTTCTACTCAAGTTCTATATTCAAAAGAAGCCAATTCATGTGGGGAATACTTCTTTTTACATTTATTTGCTTCATTTGATTTTAAATCAAATGTACAACAATAGCAATCTTATTATTTTATTTTTTGTTTTATTTTTATTTTTGTTTTTTTTAAGTGCAGTGTTGTATCAACATCAGAGTAGTCGAATAATTTTTTCTCTAAAAGTATGAAGAATAAATTCTTGAATCAAATATTAAATTTAAAAATTTGCAAAAATGTACATTAAAATGAAAAATATGCAAAAGAAATCGCAAAATATGCAAAAATATGTATTTAAAGCAAAATATGCAAAAACAAATAGGATGCCATTTTCTTGCAAATTCTTTAATTCGGAAAGGTATTTGGTCAAAACCATTTTTGAGCTACTGATTACAAATATACATTTACATGAAAGTCGCTGCTCTGATAATAAATACATACATGTATATACATACATATGTACATATCGTCATATTAAATGCAAACGGACGTAACTGCACAAAATGTCGAAATTGAGTTTTTTATTAATTATGGTTCGTTTTATCAAAATACATGTCTGCGCAAAATTTTAGATCTCTACGATCAAAAATGGCGACTTTATTAACGAAATTCAGACGGACGTAACTACAAGTGTGTGTATTTTTAAATGCAAAAAGACATAATACATACATATTTATATGAAAACCTTACATACAAACTCATTTGTTATATATAGGGATGAAAATCCCTATATCTCGATCCTGAAAATTATATGATTTTCAGGATTTACAAAATTTTTGATTTTATGATTTTTTGCTTCTCCTGTAAAAAAAAACAAAAAGTGCGAAAATTTTCCCATCGCGTATTTTCCTGGCATTTTTTTATAACAGCAATTATTTTTACTTAAAAAAAAGTTTTTCTTCGTACATAAAATTTTAAAAGTCGAACATTTAATATTATCGACTAGTGATAGTTCTGACTCTTGTCTTTCCAATGTAGAAGATAAAAAAGAATAAAACTTCACTAAAAAGTATCGAGAAAGTTTTAAATATGGCAACGATCTTGGAAGACTACAATTTAGAAAACGATCCTCAAACCCACAAAGTCTTGGAGACTTACTTAGATAAAGAAGACAAAGATTACTAGAAAATTGTGACTTTATTTTTATGTTGATTTATGTATTAGAGCTTTGAATTCAAATACTTTAAGGAGATTTTAAATTCCATTTTTATTTTGTTTAGAAAATTAAAATATAAGTAAATTATATGTTATGTTTTAATAAATAAATAAATGCAAAAATATTTGAAGTATATATCAGATAATATACAAATTAATTTTGCGATTTGGAACCAAACCCTAAGTGCTTATTCTGTATTGCGATGCGAACTCCTTGGTAATCGTCCCTTGGCTATTTCTTTTTTTATTGACGTACCTCAGACCCGACTGGGCGTTCCAGTATTCCAAACACTTGCCAATTTCACACTCACCAATTAGATTGAAAATAGTAGAAAGCGGTGCTTTACAGCAGGGCTCCGGAACAATATAAGGCGTCGCAGACCCCCCAGAGAAGAGAAGCCGTTGTATCTTGCCCAATTTCCTCATGGTGGTAGACTCCTCAGTCTTTCTCCACCAAACTATTGTCCCATAGGTGATTATGGGCCGAAAAATGGCAGTATAAATCCACAGTGTCATTCTCGGCGATAGACACCAAGTCTTACTAAAAGAAGAGCGACATGTCCAAAGTGCCCCTGTCGCCTTAGTCTAGGCAGCACAAATGTGCGAGTTCCAAGTAAGTCTTCTATCCAAAATGACACCTAGATATTTAACATCCCTAGAAAACACAATAGTAGCAACCTCTTTGTCCGAAAAAGCCTCTTTAATACCCCCAAGGAGAGATAATATTGCACCCACAGTCGATCTGCCCTTCACATACGCGAGGTGACTGGGATGCAGGAGATGTTTCACGTCTCCCTTCTATAAACATCTCTCCATAGTTTTCAAAAGAGGATGAGAGGCTAATGGGTCTGTATGACTTTGGAAGATCACTGGGCACACCTGCCTTTGGTATAAAGATAACCGTAACCTCCCGCCAAGCTTTTGGCATGTAACCAAAACCGACACACAATAAGTTTTGACATTATTATGCCAAGCTCCTCTGCAGAAGAGCCGCAAAAATCCCATCCCTGCCCGGAGCCTTATAGGGGTTTAATGAGCTAATAGCCCACAAAACCCAGTCCGGAGTGAATATCCTACCCGCAAGACCTTTGATCCTTTTAGTAACACGCACAGGTGTGGGAATATCCCATCACCCCCCAAGACAACCAAGGTCTGCCTACTAGACTGAGTGTATCCTCCTGTACCCGTACTAAGGGACTCTATGCCATTAGAACAATCCACAGTGGGAGACTTTTCCTTGGCTTAATGACCGCGTCTTTCGAGCGGTATGGTCCTTCAGCGTTCAACCGAGTATCTTCACCTGGTGTTGTCTGGGTCATATTTGACGATTCGGTTTTGTCGTCTTCGCAGACCTCTCACCTTGTGAGACGTCACAAGGTGGACGACTCAAAATCTATAGAAGACTTTACACTCAATGGCTCGAAGCCGATTAAGGGCAAAGTCCCCTATTGCCACGACGAGATGGACGAGGTTATTTTCCATCCTCCTTTGCAGTACTCCCCAATTTGACGTGTGGCAAATCTGCGTTCTGAGTTTCAATAGTCTCCAGAATCGTTTCCGTATCCACGTCAACACTCTGAGGAAAGTAACCACGGATGATATGTGGCCTTGGGAACTCTTCCTCTTTTACCACATTCAACCCAATTTTACACTTTCCCTCAATTTAGTCTTAACCACCCAGCAGTCGCTTCGTTATAGCAGGTGAACAACAACCATCTAGTCTTAAACTGGCAGTTCAGAAATTGAGGCCTCATTCCACTGTTCTTCTGCTCTGTGGATAAATGAATAATCGCATCCTGTATCTGAGCCATTTGTTCAGACTCCAGGGGGGAATTATTAATGTCCCGAGGTAGGAGGTCAATGCGTACGCTTCCAGCTACCATATTGTACGCCATATTCTGCTCCTTGGATACAGCTCTCTGATCGTTGGCGCTTACAGTCCGCTTTGGTCGGCCCACATGTGGTGTCTGACGGTTTCTCTCTCTTCCTAGCAAGGAGGTCTTCTCTGACTATTTCAAGTGCCTCTTCCCTTGTCTTACCGTCTTCCGGACCCTTTCGAAGCGACGTCTCTCAAAGGATGTAAGTAAGTATCAAACTTGCTAGTGATCAATGACAGGGATAAGTTGTTCATTGCAGATTTGATTTCCGTGCAGCCAGATTTCTGGCTTCACTAAGTAGGTTAGCTGGCATCTTTACAGAAGGTGACGCTGTACTCCTGATTATTAATTTCTGATGCCAATGTCAAACGTGGAATAGACTGGAATTGCAGGATGCGGTTTTTTTAAGACGGACTTCTTAAAAGGGGGAGGGAACCTATTATTTATTTAAATTATAATTTTGAAAAACCGCAAAATTTTATTTTTTAATTTTTCTCTTTAGCTGGGATTTGGGTTTTTGTTTTCATACTTTTTGCTGTGGTTTTTTTACAGTCCTTTACTCTGAACAACATGTTGTTTTTGTTGCTGTTTTACCTATTGTAATCTCAAAGGCACCTTATGATAAGTGCGCCGTGTTGTATACAGTGACAAATGACAGCTCTAAAAGTAAAATTCAGCTGTTATTTATTCTATTACCACTTAAAAGCAACAATCATATGAATTTAAAAAGAGAACTTATTACTCTCAGTAGTGCATTTATAATATAAATTTTATATGGCCGTTAAAGCGTCTGTGTATTAAAATGTGCATTGCTAAATCAAAAATTTAATAGAAAAAACTAAAAGAAATCTAGTTCGAGTTCGAATCACAGTAAGAGTAATCAAATTATTTTCTTACTGCTTTTCAAACTTGAGCTTACAGACCATATCGCACCCTAAATACAAAAGGGGCACTACTCAAAATACTTAAATTTTCAGGACAGACAATGGGCATTAATATTTTATCCTTCTATATTGTAATTGTAATACAAATTATAAACTACATAAATTTTAATTACGAAAAGAAATTGTACTTAGTGGTTTTACACACTTTTGTTATCTTTAGATATGGGTGACGAAGAAGATCCATGGGCAATTGATGATTCTGAAACAACTGAAACTCAACCAGAAGTTCAAGCACCTCAGCAAGAAGCACCACAACAAATTAAAACAGAACAAGCTCCATCTGAACCATTAGAAATTAAAGAAAAAGTTGAGGAAGAATTGCCACCACCTCCACCACCTCCGGAAGATGATGGCTATAGAAAACCGGTCCAATTGTATAGACATTGGGTTAGGTAAATCAAAAAATAAATTCAATATCAAATTAATTCAATATCATTTATAATATTCAATATTTTTTAGGCCAAAATTCCTCCAATACAAGTACATGTATAATTACAGAACAAATTATTATGACGACGTTATTGACTACTTAGACAAAAAACAAGTTGGAGTATTGCGAGATATACCAAGGGCTCAAACTTGGGCTGAACGAGTTTTAAGAACTAACTATTCTAGGTTTGTATTTAATGTTGCAATGTCTGTCTTTTCATAAATCAAAAGGTACGTGATGATTTGAAGTCAGAGACATAAAATATGTATATGTATGTGTGTACGTACATACATAGTATGTACATACGTATTTTTTAATGTAATGCTTTTATTATATTATCCCTGTTTTTTTTTATTTTTTCATCTAAAACTGTTCTAAATAGTATATTTTAAGTTATATGATACATTATTAGATTTTATTAATTTTTATTTCAAATTTTTTCATAGAGAGAAAAATTTGCCACGCCGACTTTTTTCTATTTATCTCTAAATACTGATTTTTGTATATCTTCAGAACGGTTACAGTTAACATTTAACATTTTTCTACGACTAATTAAAGATGGTAGCTTGATTAGAGAAAGTCTTAATTTATATGAAGAATGTGGATTCCATTGTTGTCTTTTTCTTTGAAATAAATTTGCTGCTTACAATAAATAATTTTTTTTTATTCTTCTTAATAATTGGCATTCACATTACATTAATAGCACATAAACTAATACAACTTTTAAAACACATGAAAAACAATTGTGAGTGTATCGAATTTTTTCATGAAAAATACCAACAACTATCATATACTGTTGTAGTCTAAAACAACGATACAATGATACAACGGTCTTGTGAATTCGGCAATTGTATGCATTTGGTGCATATATGAGAGTTGTTAGTTTGCATTATATATTTAAATTGGAAATTCACATTCTTTCTAGGAATGTTTTTTAAAGTATCGAACTAAAAATTAATAAAAAATTTGTGAAAAAAAAGTTTTGGGGTTATATGTAAAAATAATTATATATTTTTTTTATTTTCAGTGGACGGTGTTTCGACTCTTATGAATCAGCCATTAAAAGAGATAAGCATCTGATTCAAACTTTAGCAGCATCTATTCGACCTCACAATTATCACACTAAGGCATACATCAATCAAAAATATGCAAAAGTTCTTTAAAAAAATAATGGAATAAACGTAGTATTTGTAAGAGAGTTATTTAAGTGTAAGAAAAAATGTATGTATTTAAACTCTTTATTTGGAAACTCATAATATATAAAATAAATATCAATAAAAAGTGTATAATTTTTAGTCATCCTTATATTAATTCTTCAATATTTTTGATAAGTTTTCATCAAGCAAAAAACATTATATTTCCTTATAATGTTTAAATAAATGCACGTATGTATTTTGATGATTTATCAACTGTTTAATTTATTTTTTACAGAATCGGTTAATGTTTAAATTCAAGTTTACAAAAGGAGTTTGACATTTTTTGTCCAAAATAGTTTTTTAACTTTCATTAAAAAAGCATTTACATACACAATTTGTTACGATCGCAAAATTTTCAACAAACGTTGTGTTCTGAAATATCATTAACCTCACTACCTCATCTGCATTATTTTGATCTATCGTAATTCCTTTCGGTATTATCTATTGTAGTATCCTAACTATTCAGCACTGAATTTTAAGAAACAACATTTACCCCGCTTAAAATTGTATTTTTTTTTTATTTTGTATTCTTAAGTTTAAGACCACGACCTAATTTTTCATGGGGGTTGAAAATTCATTGACATCAAATCGCGAATAACTAAAATAAACAAATAGGTAAACCAAATAAAACATGGAAATAATATAATTCCAAATATATCTTCAATGTATCAGATTAGGTACTGTTTTACAAAAACAAAAAAAAAAAACGATTTACCAATTGCTAAACATCGAAGGTCTATCGCCAATTTCACTGATAAAGAAACTGGCTTACTAAAAGAGCTGGTAGCCTTGTACAACACCGACGTTAGGTAGGTAGTCAACCTGATCAACTAATATGAGCACCAAGTGATATCATTAAAGGATCAAACTAAACTCACCCAAGCAGGAAAAAGAACAGCCTACCAGAGCTGTCTATAAAATGAAGTAAAACGAGGGGGCTCAGGATCGCGCACTGCGCCAGCCATAGAAAAAAGGTACCACAAAAAAATTTCAAACGTCCGACTGTTAGACCTCTGCAATCAAAAAGAAATCAGAAGTATTCCCAGAACATCTGCAACGAGAAATTGCATATGCAACCTATCAGGGTGTTTACCGAATATTCACTGACCTGTATACACTGCTATTAGCCTTGACAAAGATTGACAAGGAATCCCAAAATTTTTCATAGTTCTGCTCCGATTATACCGATGCTAAAATGTCTTAGAAACAGCACAGGAAGTGATGGAACTGCATCTGTTCTGTGCTTTTTTACGGAATAATTTGGATATCTGCTCTTGAATGACGGTTATAGGCTAGCGAACATCCGAGTAAGAAGTAACAGGCTCCCCTCCCGCAGAGGGGTTTCTAGCAAGCCCATCCGCTTTCTCATTCCCCATGATATCCCTATAACCCGGATATGATACAAGCATCCCCAAGAAGCTTCAGATCCTCTTTAGAATATAGCTTTTATGAAGGGCTCCCCACCACACCAAGCAATCATGAGTCAAATTACTAGCAATACCACCAGGTTGTACAGTGGTTTAAGCCCCCATTTTCGACCAAACATAGATTTGCAAGGGTAAAAAGCGACTCTGGCCTTTTCCCCCGTTCCTCTATATGCAGCCTCCAATGAAGTTTTAGTCCATTATCAGACGAAGATATTTGACTTTAGATGAGAGTTTGACCGACTACTTATTCTGGGTAGTCTAAACAACGGTGATTTGTATCTCCTAGTGAATAGGATAAGGTGAGTTTTACCAGTATTAACCCTAAGATCACATCTAGTGGCCCAATCATCCAGCTTAGCTAAAGCACCCTCCAAGATATCACCTCATAACTGAAAGAAATGATCCTGAAACTAGCACGATCAGCATAAGCCACTACATTGACCCATAATCATTAATTCCAGACAAAATTTCATTAACAACAACTAACCATACAAGGGGCAAAAGAACACCTCTCTGTTCACAAATCTAGTGACTTTAACCCCCGCTAATACCGCATTGATTTTCCTGCATCCTAACAAGGATGTGACCCAGAAGTATATATATATAATTCCACTCCTAAACCCCTTAATGCATTGATAATAGACCCAGTTCTAACATTGTTGAAGGCACCATCAATATCAATAAAGGTGGCTTATACTCCAAAGATTTATCCACCGAACTCACAACCTCAGGTAACGCTGTCTGTGAACTTCCCCCTCACTTACGCGTGCTGGGCAGCCGATAGCTTGTTCTCCAGGTACTAAAAAGAAGACCCCTACGCTCGGCTAAAAAAAAGTACAAACAAGCATATAAAGTTGTTTTATTTGATTATTAAATAAAAATTGCTTTATTAAAAAGAAAGGTATATTAAACATATTCAAACACAATATAATAAATACATGTAAATCATTATCGATAATTCTAATTTATTTTTGATTTGATCCTCCAACATCCTTTGCCTTATTTTGGAAATTTCTGAAATGAAAAAATAAACGGCAGACATTTAAATACAGTAATGAAAACTAATAACTAATAAAATACTATTTTATAATAAAATATTACTGAAGACAACATTTTTTCAGAATTTGTTCATTAAATCACTCACATTTTTTCTGACATATCGTCGTCCCGAAGTTATCTGGACGTATATCACAAAATCAAAAAAAATGAGTTACGACCATTTTTGAGGCTTAAATTATTAGATCTTTCGATGTGTTCAATCACCAGGACTTTATGTCTTAAATTTTCTGAGATATTTAAGAGCCATTTTGCCGTATATCCACGTTTGGTAAAAAAATTTTATGTTATAATGACGTATGCGCCACTTTCGTGGATATACGGCAAAAAATGTATGGAATTTTTCAAATAAAAAAATGTTGCGTTATTTTGACGTACGTACATAAATAAATATATTTAAAAGATTTTTCATAAGAAAAAAAGATAAAACGTAATAAGAAGTCATAAAGAATATATTTCTTTAACTTCACTTTATTGCTGTTACATTAAAATTAAAGGACTAAATTAATAAAAAACTAATTTTCATTTTTTAAAGGTATGTATATAAAATAATTTTTAATTTAAAATTTATATCATAAAACTTTTATGAATCAAAAGTATGTTTTTTAAATACATCATAGATAATTGTAGAATCAGTATCTTGAAATATGTTATAACATATGTAAATAGTTTTGAATAAAATTGAACATCGTTATGTGGAAGATATGGGAAAAGGCATTTAATATAATTTTTTTTATATTCAGAAATATTTATTTTTGGACATGTACTGAGTTCCTTTTCAAACATTTCTTCTCCTTTTCTCGCTTGTTTTTTTTAAATTTGATAACTGAAATTCATCTTCACTTACAGATACTTTATATTATAAAGAAAATAAATTAAATTTATTATACTTAATTGCTTTAATTTTAGTAAATGGAACGTTCTGAAAATTTAGTTAATGCGCAATAGGTGAATAAATTTTGAAAACTGTAGGTAACATTTCAATAATATTCAATTTAAACTTTTTGGAGTGGTAATTTTTGAATTTTATTATTAAATCTAAAGGACTGTGAATTTCGTTTAATTTTAGAAATCGATCTATTGCACTGTGGACAGAGTCAATTTCTTGAATTTGGGAATGTCCCGGCTCTGAAAATTTTTGAGTAATTGTTTTTAGATTATTATTTTTATATAAAATGCCAAAACTAGCAGACAAAAATATTTTATTTTTATTTTTTGGTACACAAGAGTCGCTCCAAAGAATAATATTCTTAATATGATTAAAATCCTTCAATATATTTTCCAAAATTTTTATTATAGAACTATCGATATCATTACCAGAGCGACCATTCTGTGATTCGTTCCAAATGGCGCAGTAAGTAAAATTTTTTTCGTTTGGATTCTGAGTACATATTCGTACTATTGCTGTTATATTAAACTCTGAAAGCTGTCTTTTATAATAAAAGATGGATGAAATTACTTTACGCAGATTAAAAGTGCTTTGTTAATCGTAATTTATTTATTTAGTACTGTAGTAATAAATACTAAATGTAAGAATTTTGCTTACTTAAGTATGTCTCATATACGTCAAGATAATATCCGACAAAAAACAATCCAAAATTTCTATCGGTGTTATTTTGACGTATGTGCTAAAAATAAAGAAAATGTTCCCAAAAAGTGGCTTATACGGCAAAATGTTATTCTTTGTTTGGAGTTAAAAATGTTTGAAACTTAAAAAATTTTCTCCATGAGTTAAGATTTTTTTGTACTATTCGATAAAGAATTATTAGCACTACATCTGATAAAAATTTTGAGTCACCTTTTTCGACTAAATTTTTTTCTATAAACTGATAAAACTTTAAATTCAATTTCCCAAACAAATATTTTTTGGAGTTACGTCAAAATAACTTCGGGACGACGATATGAAGGCAGTAATTTGAAATTTTTCGAGTAATTTAAGAAAGTGTAAAAAATAATACTTTAATTAAAAGAGCAAAGAAAACTGATTTTGCACATTTCATAAAAATATAAAATAGGCGGATTATTCTAATTTTTATAAAAAATAATAAAGGCTAAGTAGGCTGATTTTAGTAATTTTGTTACTTGTATATATCGTCGATGGAATTAAAGAACGCTGTAACTGACAAAACCTTAAATGTTCATCAGAGTCAAAAAACTTTCATAAATGTAGAACAAATACACTGGTATTTTTCATTTCGCAGACGGCGTAAGTGAATTTATTTTCATCGTAGAAATCTGGGACCTGGACCAATCGATGCGTATTTTTTTGCTGATAAAAATGATGCAAAAAACGTATTTTCGATTTTTTGTCAGTTACAGCGTTCTTTAATTCCATCGACTCTATATATATATATAAGTACATTACGGTGACAGTGAAAAAATTTTTGGGGATTTTTGAATTTTTTTTTCTACGGAATATTGTGAAATAAGGGGGGTTACTTTGTATTTCGATTCGAATCGAAAACGTCTTCTAAAGAAGTTCCCCATTCGAAAAATTAATAACTGAATACAAAAATTTTTTCGAAAACTCGTAAATTTTTACGAATCCGTATGATTTTGGATTCGAAAATATTCACTTTTAAAGTACACAAAAGTTTATTTTTCCAAATATAAATGTCAAAAAATACATCAGAGCTAATTTTCATTTATATAGTAGGCTATACATCATAATTTTATAGTTGATTTTCATGTTATTAATTGACAGATATATGTATATTATTTATAAATGAACTTTTTACTATGCTAAAAGTTAGCAGATTGTTGTATGTGACGAATACGGAGCGGCTACAGTTTGGTTTTAGACACGGCTGCTAAAATTTAGGCAAATCTGATTCTGTTGCAGTGATTAAGCGCAAAAAAAACTTATGTATTTTAAATTTAAAAAACACGTGTAAAAAACATGTCGTGTAAGGGTGCCTTTATCTCGACTTAAGGTGTTTTGCCAAAATGCCACAGATATATTTCCTTGTAAATTGAAACCAAGTGATTTTCAGAACAGGCATGTATGATTTTGTTCGTACAAAATTAAATTTTTTCGATTGTGTGTTTTTGACTTTTCTAACAAAAGAAATTGTGATATAGAAACCACATAAAGAGAGAATTTATATACAGCTCTTACGTTTTTACTCAAAATTGTTTTATAAAAACCCAAATGAAATTTTTCTACACAAACGAAATTTGTGTATCAATTGTAATATGGAAATAGGCCATTACTTCTGATAAAAGGCAATTCTGTTTAAGATTCTGCAAAATGTGTTATTATAATTGCTACTTTAATAGTTTAGAGAGTAATTAAACTTAAAAAAAAAACAATAAATTCGCTTTCAAAATATTGCAAACTAAAGTGTATTTGGTTTCCGCGAAAACAAAATAATAAATTACCTCATCGGCATCATCTTTTACATTCTTGGATCTTCGTTTTTCACTTCCAGTTAAAAGCTGATTTACTTTCGATTGCTTCGCAAGATCCAACGCTTCCTTTTTACTTCGAAGGGCACAATCTTCTAAGGTTTCTGCAGCTTCAAACATGCCTTGCCTTCGATAAAGCGCTCCAAGATTTTTTAAAGTCGTAGTTACAGTTGGTGAATCTACTTTAGCAGCTTTATGCCAACCTCCATATTCCCCGTAAGGTGTATTTTCTCTGTTATCATACTTATGTTCTTCGCGCTCTTCTGCAACCTTAAAACATATTTAGGCATTAACATTTTTTAGTTCAAATGACAAAAATTCATTAAAAAGCAATCAGCGATATGAATGTTTAAAAGAATACTTTGAGATAATTTCAAAAAACTTAAAATACTGAAATTGAAGAAAATTTATAAATTAGAAAAAAAAAAGTAAAAACAACAGTATTCATACTAGGGATGTCAACTAGGAAATCCCGGGATTTAAAAACAATAAGAATGTTGCGAAAATCTCCTTCAAAAAATGAAATCTGCAATCTTATGTACAACAAAAAAAAAAAAAATAAATAAATATTTAAAACTAGGTTGTATAACAAAATGGAATACTCTATATGAGCTGTGCCAGCGGTGTTTCTACCTCTAAAATAGTTTAAGCCCAAATTAAAATAATTCTTGAAGCGCTTTGTCGAAGCGGTATGACATTATGTAAAGTTGATTCTGCATTAACATTTATGCTAAATTAAATTTTATTAATTAATTTTAGCCTTGCTAAAGTTTTATACAAATCATTTCGAAAAAGATTTTTTTGAAAAAATTAAAAAAATTGATAATTGTTTGGAAATGGTGTTATTAAAATCCGAATTAGGGGCAGATTTAAAAAACTCTATATCCCTTAAATTGATGACCCTATTTTTCCATTGTTAAGAAACTAAAATCGATTATTTAGTCGATAAAATACGTGTAGTCGAAAAACATTTTCGAAAACCATAACAATCCTGAATATCTCTCCCATATTATACCTTTCGGCAGATGTTATCAATGAGTGTACTTTTAATATCAATATATTAACTATAGAGTTAACACGAGAATAAGAATTAATATACATAATTATAAAGATTTAAATTAAACGACAGATCATTATCACTAAATCTATTTAACGTTGATTTTAAAATAAAAAAATTAAAATCATAACATAATCTTATATATACCTGCCAAATTGGTTTATTTTTGCTATCAATAGTTCCAAATTCGCGTTCATGTGCACGTGTCAGAACCTGCTTATATAGTATTTCGGCTTCATCATACTTTCCCTGCTTAAGATAGCAACTAGCTAGATTATTTTTTGTCTTAGCAACGCTTGGATCATCAGGTCCTAATTTTGATTCATATATTTCCAATGCCCGCTGATAATATTTTTCAACTTCATCATATTTTCCTTGATTTTGGCACAATAATGCCAAATTATTCAATTGTTTTGCGACATCAGGATGGTCTTTCCCTAAAACCTTTTCTCGAATTTCTAAAGCACGTTTACAGAGAGGTTCAGCATCTTTGTACTTTCCTCGCTTGCCATATAAAACTGCAAGATTATTTAAAGTTGCAGCTACTGCCGGGTGGTTTTCACCTAAAGTTTTTCCTCGAATGGATAAGGCGTCATTTAAAAGATTTGCTGCTTCTTTATATTTATTCTGAAATTTTTAAAAACAAATTATTTATACAATTAAATTATAAATTTTAATTAATTAATTAATTTAATATATATATAATTAAAAAACATTAATAAACAATAATTCGATTTAAAATGGTAAACAAGGAAACATTTGGTTTAGTCTTAGACATATCTAATCAGAGACCAATAACAAGTGTTATTTACATTTCTGAGATTGAAAAGTTGGCCATAGATCAATTAATAATTTTTGGGTTTTTAAAATATAGTTGTTCTCAAGAATTTTTTTCCGTACTAATTACTTTTATTATCAATTGCATGGATGAAAAAACCAACAAAGCATCTAACGAAAACGAAAACTACAGAAAATTCTAATGGTTTTGCCAAGAAACCATGGTTCTAAAATTAATTCGCATAAATAAAAAAAATAAAAATAAAAAAAAATAATTAATCAAAGTTTAAAAACAAAAGTACCAAAATTCGAATATTCTTATATTTGTAAAAGATATTATTCTTATACTTAACTAAAACTGGCATACAGTAACAATTTGTGCTATTTATTAAATCCAAAATATGGATATTACACTTTAACTTGATAACGATTAGAGGCATATTTTAGTGCTATTATTCTTAATTTTTTTTTTATTTTATAATGTTAATAATATTAATATGTTGAGCATGTTAAAGCTGATGTTATATTTTTACATTAATTTTCTTTAATTATTTTGTGAATTTTAAAGGAATTGGTTTTGTTTAAATTAACGAATTTTTTTTTTAATTTTTGCTAAACCACAATTAAACTGATAACACCACGTAGACACAAGGCCTTATGTCACAGTTGCGAAGTATGTATATAACTTGGTGAGTAAATAATAAAGTAAATAATACGATATCGTATGCATATAATAAATTAAATCTGCATTACCGATTTGCTTTAAAATAAAAAATATATAATTGTTGATTATTTATATAATTTATATATGTATATAAATATTAATGTAATATATTTTTATCAACATATTGATTATTTTCTTCTCTTGCGCAACATCTAACTTACAAATTTCCATTGATTTTACATATGTACATACATAACTGGCCTTTAAAACCCTGTGTCAGGATTACGGCCTAGCTTCTCGCAGCACTCATGTTGTGTGTGTCAATTTTTATCCATGAGTACCGGGATCTACAGTTTAATGTCGACTCCGAACGACAGGCTTGCGAAGCTTGTTCATGGCAATTAGATACTCTCAGAGCTTTTGCCAGAAGACTGCTGAGAGGTAGTCGCCGAAAGAAATATTTTTTTCATATTTCTTTTTTTGAAGTTGTCAGAGCCTGGAGTCGAACCCAGGGCCCATGTCTTAGTAAGCCAACACACTAACCACTAGACCACGGCGATTTATTTTATTGATTTTATTACCTTTTGATTAAAAATGTTAATGTTAAGGTTGTAAAGAATTTTTTATGTTTATAATAAAATTGTAAAAATGTTAAATTAAGATTCCTTTATATTCCACGAAAGGATAGGGTATTAATTCGAGAGGCACTTCTATTTGGGCTAACCGACAAAACTTTCACAAGTTAGCATGGTGGGTGGGTATAGAATAAAATAGAGTTGCTTACACTTTCAACTCTGGTGAAGATGCAGATGCGTAATGCAGAGTAGTTTAAGAAGATAAAAAGTCATACATGTAGAAAATTGTTGATTCCAAGAATGAAGCCAAAGTCTTTTTATTTTTAATCACATATGTACATACATATAATAAAGAATATATGTAAATATTTACCTGGTCTCGATACACTAATGCTAATATATTCAGCATAGTGGCAACATCAGGGTGGTCATGACCACTAGTCTTTTCCAAATCTTCCAATGCTTGCTTACAGAGAGGAACTGCAACTTCATACCTGAAAATATATACATAACAAATTATTTTTAACATAAGCAGTATAAAAGATTTATTAATTTACTGTACTAGCAAAAAACACCCAAAAGAGTGTAAAAATAAATTTTGCTCAATTGCACTGAAGAATATTATAAATAAATGAACACTTTGCAAACAATAGTATTTTTTTATGTGGGCTGACGGTACTTTGTCAGTTATATGTCAGGTAAACTGTATAAAGCCCGAAGAAGAACTTCAGTAAGACCTTATGAACGGGAGCAAAGGTTTTGGCGCATAATTACCACCATTTTTACACGATACGAATATTGGCAATGGATCTGTTTTAGTACTTCGTGTTGGTGGACGTTTATCATATACATATTAAAAATATTATAATGTGCGCATGTAAATGTTTAATTTGAAAAAAAAAACAATTTACAACAGAGAAAACGAAAAATAATTATACCTATACCAAATATAAACAGTGTCAAAAACAAAAGAGAAAATAACCAAAAAAAAATCAATTACAAATTAAACACAAATAAAAAAAATATAAAATTATAATAACGATGAAAATAAACAAACATAAAAAATTTAATTAAAACGATACTGTAGAAGTCAAAATCGAAAATAATAATAGTAAAAAAAGAAAAACAAAAAAACAATAACCATTACAACATTGATAAGATTAACAGTTGATGCAAAAACAAAATAGATCATTCAAATTTACACTACGTCAAAAGGAATAACTACAATTAAATTTCATTGAAATTTGTCGGACCTGATTTGTGTTTTTTTTTATTACGTCCATTGGCAGTGAATTTTTCATGTTTTCCTAATAACCCAGATGTAGCTTTAAATTGCTTTAGAATATTTAATGGTGAAAGCATAGCACTGGACATTAAATGACCAAATATATCATTTTTATAACAAGCGTTTACATAAAACGAAACTTTTGCATCAAATATTTGAATAAAAGTAGTAATAAAACCTTGTTATAATGAACCTCTTTCCAATAAAAACTATGAATCGGTCTACGTTCCGTTTAGGATTTTAAAATGTTCCAATACGAAATAATTTGTTTTGTTTTTATTATATATTTTTTAAGTTCCTTTATTATAAGGTAGAAGTATCTTATGCATACCATGCGTTGTGCCAATTGTGTGTTTTGCACTGCTGCCAAAAAAAGTTAAAATAGTGAATTTTCAGAAAGCAAATTACTGGCAAAATTTGCAATTTATTTAACGTATAGAAATCGAACAATTTATAAATTTTAGATTCGTTGATATTTGGACAGTTAACTTGCTCTGTAGATTGTAACCGCTTTAATGATGTAACGTATTTCTAACTTTAAATGCAATTAATTTGTAATACGGTCTTAATCATCTCTGTTAAAAAAAACAATATAATGAAATTTAAAATACAAAAAAATAAATGGAAAAGACATGTTTTATTAATATATATCTATATTGAAAACATATCCAAATGTATGCAAACATAAAGTGTAGATTTTTATCAAAAACACAACCATATTCCGACAACCAGGTAGAAACAAACAATTACAGTTTGTTTCTAAAAGTTTCTGCATAATATTCTACTTTCAGAGATAAAAACAAGAATTTAACAAAATAAAATTTAGAGCCGAGGGGTAAATGTTTTTGACTGGCTCCAGGAAAAGGATGGTTGTTCGTTTTGCGTTGTGTATTCAGAAAGCATTTAAATTTTTAAAAATCATCAAAATGCTATGGTGAAAATGTATACAAATTTTGATCGAAAATCAGTACACTATTTAAGAGCAAGAATGGCATGCTAAATTAACTTTAATAATTAACCCCTGAATGTTATCCAGATTCTGGCCACACAATGTTATCAGGGCTGGCCACAGATGAGGCTAAAATTATGGCTGGAGATGTTGGTGGATTAAAAATTTTATTAAGAGCTGATACTGAAGTTATTACTATTATTTTATAATTTTTTGTGTTATTGAGCTTTGGTAGGCTGCAGAGGATTTCGGTAGGTTTTTTGAAATTTTTTGGTAGGAAAAAAATTTCTTCTGTGGCAACGCTGATGCCAAACTAAAAAACTCGATCAAATTAACTCGTTAACGAAAGCGACGATTAGACTCCAGTGTTATTATTTCAGAGAGCAGCAAAATACAAACATATTACACTGCGACAAAGGTATAATATTAGAAAAAAAAATGTTGACGAGTTTCCAGCACCAAAAGGTTTGTTGTTTTTAAGTATAAAATTTTATTTTATTTATTAGCATTTTATGTAATCTCAAAAGCCTGGTATGCCAGTCATGCATCCACCACCATCTTCACAAGCTGGTCAAAACAATTAGATCTAATGATTATTAGATCCAGACAGTGCTGGAAGAATTAAAAACTAATTATTTAATGAATACATTAATAATCCTGTAAATTTGCAAAACCAATCTACTCAATAAATAAAAAAATATGTTTTTCAAAATCTTTACATTCAGCGCACTAAACGTAAAAATGGGGATGATAACGCTTGTAAAATCTTTAATATTGCTTAAGAGGTGGTCGTGTAAATTTTCATTAAATGTTAAAATTACTTACTTTGCACTTTATATGTTTTTCAGCTGAAACATTCTATCATTGGTGCACTAATTCAAATAATACAATAAGCCCTATAATGTAAGTTTTGTCAATACGTAAAGGCAACAAAAAAATGTTTTTTTTTTATTCTATTACAAAAATGTAATTGGCTATTACAACTCCGTTGCAGGGTTACAGCCAAGCTTCTCGCAGCACCAATGTTCTGTGTGTCAATTTTTATCAATGAGTGCCGTGACCTACGGTTTAATGAGAAGCTTATTCATGGCAATCTACATACATACTTTGTAATGAGTTTGACGTAATTTCGTCAAACACATCGCGTTTATTCTAATATTCTACTTTTCACACTATTATTTCTTGGTTGTAATTATGGTCCGTTCCAGATCTATCGTTGCCCTATTTTTCCATCTATTACCATTAGTCGACACAAAGGACGTGGACGACCATAGATGAGGTGGGTAGAGGGCATCGCTTGAGGCATGCGATGTTTTTTTTTAATGCATCAGATTTTAATGTTTAATGCAACAGTCAATATAGCATATTGATTTTTTTTTTATTACTTTTACTTACCTTCCCTGCGAGGCGTATTGAATGACTAAGTTATGAAGTGTTCTTAAGCGGGCTGGAATTTCATAACCGGAAGATTGATTTGAAAATTGACTAGGTGGAGTTGGAGATATATTATTTCTTTCATCGTTATCTTCATCTGGAAACAACTCAACAACAGGATCAGGTCGTGGTTTTTCACTTACATCGTCTTGGTCTTGGTTTTCGTCATACTTTTTGACAGAAGTCATGAATTCTAAATGTTTTTTTTCTTCTTCTAATTGAGCCACAAGCTGCTCCGAAGCTTGAAATTTTTGTTGAGTATTTGCCAATTCGTCTCGTAGCCATGCATTTTCTTGATGTAATCGTCGTACTTGTGTCTTTAGTTTTTGTTTTTCTGCTTCAATATTTTGAAGATGAGTAGCTAGCGCAATCATTACCTGAGCTTCACTTAATCCCAAATCAATGTTTTCCATATTCTTTTTGATAATATATGATTTTTCATCTTCTTTATTTACTTCACCGATTCCAGATATTAGAGATGCATGTTCAACACGAAGAGCTTCCAGACCTTGCAAAACAGTTTTTGTATTGCTGATGA
This sequence comes from Metopia argyrocephala, assembly GCA_963576795.1. Classification (NCBI taxonomy): domain Eukaryota; kingdom Metazoa; phylum Arthropoda; class Insecta; order Diptera; family Sarcophagidae; genus Metopia; species Metopia argyrocephala. Next base: position 126,873,356 of record OY756210.1, on the reverse strand, counting down.
TTTCATCTTGTGTCATTTGAGTCATTTTACCAATAATTTCGATTTTACGACTGGAATAAATAAAATAAAAAATAATTTAGTTTCAATGTTGTATAGATACATATACTTATGTTCACAGACATTCTATAATTTTTAATAGCCTTTGAAACAAGCATATCAAGAAGTTTTGGTGTAATAAAAAATGCTTTTGGAATTACTGCATTAAATCAATATTTGAATATGACATGCGCAGTACATTCATATAATAATAGAAAATATCCCTAAAAAGTGATTTAAATATACCAGTAAGCTATCTGTAGTCAAATTTCAATACATTATGAGGAATTTGAAGTTTCGCAGTATATTAACCACAGTGCATAGTGATGAAACAAATGACAGCTCCAAAATTAAAAATCAGCTGTTATTAATTTTACTACTGCTTAAGGTGGTTTTACACTATCCCACTGAGTATAACGACACGTCAAAAACTCAAATAATAAAAAAAAACAATATAATAGTGCGAAAACAATATGTGATGAATTGTCAAAATATACGGATAGAAATTTGACAGTCGTATGGCACTCATCATTTTTAGAAATTTTTCTAAAGGGGGGTTTAGACGGTAATACAAGTCGTATATGTCTAACATTGAGGTTTAGTTTATAAATTCGTTTCATTTTCCATATTGGACTTTTTTGTTTGTTTGTTTTCAAATTAATTTTCAAACTCACGATAGCTGTTCGCAGCCTTATATTGTTTATTAATTTATATTCCTCCTTCACTATATCGGCGAAGCGGATCTTGTTCTCTTCCTTGGTGCCATGGAGTTACGTTGAAAGTGGCTCTCGGCTGTCTTTCGGTAAGATGCTGCTTTATCATTTTCTCAATATTGCTAAGCACGTCCTCTTTTTTGCGCACGGAATTCATCGCTTGCACCTTATGCACCTATGGCCCAGACATTACACGCGCAGTCTTTTGACCTAAAGCGAAGGTCACTCTGTCTGCAAAAGTCGTTCTTTATATAGGGGTCCCGAATGTCGTTTATAAACACTTTATCTTAAGATCGTCCATAATTTAGTTGTTTTCTATAGGATAAGTTAACTGAACCAACTTCTTGATTTCCGTAGCAAAAGTTTGAATTGACTCATTTGCTTTCTATGTTCGGCATCTCAATTCCATGCGGTATAGACATATTCTGTGTTCATCGCCGAACTTACGCTGCAGAGTCATCTTCAGCTCATCGTACTAATCTCTGCTCCAAAGCTTCGTTATTCCATACGTTTATATTGGCCAAAGTTTCAAACTGGAACTTAAATACTAATAGCTATGGGCTGCCGTCAAACGTCGCGCAATCCGCATTTTTGTCGCTGCAGAAAACTTTAAATTTAAAGCTTAAACTTTAATTTTTTTATTTCTAAATACATAGTTGGTTTTTGGGTGGCCACATAATTAGAATTGTTCAGTTTTTTGTTTTTCACAATTTCATATATTGCGATTCCCGTTTGTTTAATGAAAAAGTGTTTCAGTCCAACAGTAACCGTGATACTTTTACATGCATGCTATTTAACTTCAAATATCAATTCAGTAGTTAAAGACGAACATATTCTTGTTTGCGCTGAGCCGCAAACGAATTTTGTATTGGAAGTCGACGCCGAAACATGCCACTAATGTTTATAACTCTATTTAATTTTTTGTACCTTATATAATCGTCTATTAATTTTTAATAATATAATATAAAATATTGCATTCCCCTAATAAAACAGTTTTATAAAATAATATAAAAAACACAAAAAAAGTAATAATACGAGTAGACGCCACCAAAAATATATTGCAGAGCCGCCAATAATACTTTTACCCTACATCCCTGCAAGAACAGTGACAGTCATTTGTCCGGCCATATGAGTGGCATTGCTGGTTGAAATACTATTCGATGAAATACCATACCATAACATCATTTTCTTAAGGGCAATATGACGAAACTGATGAAAATATGTATCTGTGCTAAATCGTTCAATTAACTGACTGATCATTGTCGTTCTATCATCAAAGTGATCCGTATCGTTTATTTCGGTCAGTCATTAACTAGATCCAATCCTTCGTTTCCTTCCATTGTTCATGTCGTTTAATCGGTTGTGTTGTTAAATTTTTATATGTTTTAATTTTTCTTTTCAATCGCCTGTTTGTTTTGCTTGTATTTCACTACTTTAATCTAAGATTTAATTTAAATTAAAAAAAAATTTATTTTAATCAAAATTAAATCAGTATTTTAATAATAATATAATAACTTCTATATTTTAAAAAATATCTTAAATTTATTAAGGGCTTGTAGTCGCCGTGGTCTAGTGGTTAGTATGATGGCTTATTTAGACGATAGTTCCGGGTTCAAACCTCAGCTTTAGGTGACTACCTCTTAGCAGTCTTCTGGAAAAAGCTCTGAGAGTAACTGATTGCCATGAAAAAGATTCTCAAGTCTGTCGTTCGGACTCGGCTTTAAACTGTAGATCCAGGTACTCGTGGATAAAAAACTGACACACAGAACATTAGTGCTGCGAGAAGCTAGATCGTAACTCTAAAAGAGGGTTGTAATGGCCAATTATGTATCTATGTATTTGATAAACATGGCATAGAAATATAACTGTAAGTCCTTAGTCAACTTAAACTTTTTTATAAATACAACAATAAATAATTATTAATAAAATTATAAATTACAGAAACGAAAAACAAAACAAACACTTGATTGACTGCATTGAAGAATCACACAAATTCGAACCGACACAAGTTCGAACTCTCCAGAAATTAGAACATGCCACTTCAATGTATTGGCAGTGGTGGATTTACGCCTAGTACCGTTAGGCCCTGGCCTAGGGCGCCATAATTAAAAGGGCGCTAAAATTGGAAGGTAAAACAATGTCAGAGCGAATTATTTTATAAATTCATTTGGCTAATATTTACTTTAAATGAATACAAAATTTGTGCGGAATTAGTTTTTGATTAGTATTACGACACATCAGAGAGGAATTTTGGTCTCATTGTAGATTATACACCTGATATTGCACATGTAAACTAGCTTGCTACAATTATTAAATACGTGAAAATGTTGAAGCCGTTGAAAGATTTTTGGAATTTTTGCCAAATACTGGTTGTAAATCCAAAGATATTGAAAAGAAATCTTTAAAAAAACGGCTTAATAAAAACAATTAACCCTTAAGCAGATCACGTGCCTTGCGCTGTCCAATCCTTAAATTTAATAGGCACTTCTGTAGCTGAATCTATAACCGAGGTAGTCTATTTGTTGTTTTTTTTTTGCCACTTTGAAGGCACGTGATCATTTTTGGGAAAACTGTACAGAGGTAAGTAAAACTTGGTGCAGCGGACAAACATAGGGCTTAAGAAAAAGAATGATCTACTGATGCATTGAACTTTTTTGCAGAAAAAAATACTATAATACAGCGATTGGATTAAAACAAAAATTAGAGTATCTAGAAACAAGTACTATGTTCCCAGATTGCAATTTAATTTTAGATTATTTTAAAGCTCCTAGTAAGAATCTACAGGAATCTTACTACTTACGAATTGCGCAGTGCCCTTAGTGCCTTATTGATGGATCTCGATCCATATCGCAGAATGGCCTAAATTATGGAATCCAGACCGCGGATCGTGTGATAAATATTGAACGTGTAGCATTTTCATGATATTAGATTCGGTACGTTAATAAGAAGTGAAATAAAACATAAATTAAAAGACGCAGTGAAAAATATTTAACAAATAAAATTAAAAAATTTTATTACATTTGTGCAAAATTTGTTTTAATAAATTGTAATGGAGAAGATAGTGAAAGCGAGTGGGTTTTGCCGGTGGAATCGGAGTTAGCAACTGAAGAAATTATTTTGAAAAACATTATTTTTAGTTTGGAGGCATTGCCGGAGTTGTGGGACTCCTTGGCTAAAGCTTATTCCGACAAAATAAAAAGAGCTAAATAGGATTTTTTTTGTTTTCTCGCGATATTTTTTTAATAACCGATCTGCACTGCGCAAAAATATCGTAAATATTGACGCGATAAATATTGAACATGTAGCATATGCTCGTGATCCATCAATCCATTAAAATGGATCGCGATCCAAATATCACAATATATATTGAACGTATAGCAGTACCCAATGATTAATGTTAGTTTAATCGCTAGTCTCAAAATCAAAAGGTGGTCTTTAATGTACTTGTTATAAAACTGCTCTTATTTTGTAAAAATAATCTTAAACAAATTATTGTTTTTCCAATCAAAATAATTTGATACGTTTTGTTTCAGAAAATGACATCAATATAACGTAAGCTACAGCATAAAATATTTTAATTTTTTAATTTATTTCTAATTTTTATACAGATTATAATAATTTTTTCAATGTTCCAAGTACATACATATGTATGTACATAGTTTCCTTTTGAATCGTGGTAGATTGTTTTGCATTTTAGGTGACTATATGTGCATACATACATACATATGAATATACACATATTTACATTCGTTTCTTATTTTACATAGTTACTCCAATAACAGTTTTTAGGAGTATGTTTGCTAGATTAAACCATATTTAGTAAAACATGGAATAGCAAAGCTTCCAAAAGTAAAGCAAAAACATACACATAAAATAAACACTGTGCGCATTTTGATAAATTTAATTGTTTAAATTCTGGCTTTAAATATTCCAGCTTTTTATTTTCCTGTGACAATTTTTTTTTTTCTTTACTATATTTAATTATCACAACAAGCTTATAAAAATTTATTTAATATAGTAGGTAGTATGCAAAAATTTGACAACTTTGAAGCAAATTGATGAAAATGCTAACGAAGTTATACATATGTATAGTAATATTAAAGTCAATTAAAAGGCGAGGCATTATGACTCATTTCTTTAGGTTTTTGCAAAATTAATTAAAACAAATATCTTAAACTACTTACAAGTAAAACTAGCAAATTTTTTAAAAGATGTTTTATATTAACACAAATATATATGTATATACAATATCAATTTAATTAAAATTGTTTATATAGACACCAAGGAACATCGGCAACCAAGTTAACTTTCTGTAAAAAAAAAACAACTATCTTCTTGTAACAAAATGTTTCCCGGGATTGGGAATAAATGTGCATGGTTACCTGCCTTTCAGAAGAAAACATGGGGGCAAAATAATGTTAATGAAAATATTGACTTTATGTAATTAAATTTTTCCTCTATTAAAATTAACAATTTAATCAATTTTAGATAAGTAAAAACATATGTTAAGCATATTTTAGGATTAAAGAAAGGAGTATATTTTAACTTATTTAACATACTATTTACTTTGATTCCGAAATTTTACTGTTTACTATCAACAAATAATTAGGTACCATCGGCGTGTCGTTACTCTGATCTTTATAGTTTTCCGTTGCATATTTACGTACTGCAGTCAACATGATTATCATCCTTGCATGGTGGAATTACTTACAAGGTGGTGTTACCAACCCAGCTGGGTTTTTTTTTTTGTCATACCGCTCCTGTCAAAAGTTTTGTTTGTATTTATGTTTTGTTTACATTTTGCTTTGTGTGTATTCGTGTTTTTGTTTTGGTGTAGAGACATGTATGTTGTTAACAATACACACACACACTTCTCACATGTGCTTTTTAAATTCACCATACCTGCTTTTGACATTAAATAGCTGAAAAAACAAAAACAAATTCCCTGTTGTTTTTGTACTATATTCACCTGCCACCACCTTGTAAGTAATTTCACCATGCATCCTTGCTAAGGCCCCAATGTTCATAAGTTCCTGTTAATATTTTCGTCTAATTTTACGATAAAAAACACATTTAGGCCAGTTTTATTTGTTTGTTGTCTTTTTTTAATGTTTTGAATTTCTTGTCGTATAAGACTATAATCATAGTCACGTAACAAGTACACTTAGAGTTAATTTGGTTAATAAGAAAAATGTATTCAAATGTAGACAAGAAAGCACTATCTTGAAGTTAAAAGCATATTTTAAAGTTAAAAAGAGCTAAATTTATTTTTAACTTATTTAATATAAACTTTAATTTTAACTTTTAGTTGCATATAAAACCAACAATAAATAAATAGAAATACTTCAGTCCGATTCCCTCTCGTTTGACTGCTTTTGTTCCTGTAAGAATTTAGAATAAAATTTAACCATAAATATAAAATCAAAAATTTATACCACAAATTTGTGGAAGCAATTGATAATTTTTTTTTAATAAAATGTTTTAAATTTTTGACATATTGCTTTTTTTTTCTTGCTTTTGTTTGAATTTATGGGTACTCAAAAATGTTTAAAAATTATTAAAATTTTTAGAAGTTTTTACTGGATTGTGTTTGTTTACACAAATACTCAGCAAATGTATGTTTCGCCCGTCTGTCAAAAAAGCAAAATAGTGGATTTTCATTAAGCTAGTTATTGCATCTAACATATAGAAGTTAAAACAATTTTAACCAATTTTTCCAATCAACTGGCTTTATGAAAATACACTATTTCAACTTTTTTTTGAAATACGTGGTAAACACACAATTGGCGTAACGATTGTTATGTACTTCTACTTTACCTCCAGTCTACACGCGGCATAACCCCCAGTCTACACGCGCCATAAACTTGGAAATAATTATGTTTTCAATTGTCAAATTCTATTTCCTACATCAAATGTTCAAGTGTAGACCGCAAATACATGTATTTGCACATGTATGTTAACATAGTTGTTCGCACATTTTGCAAAGAAATAATGTTAAACATAAGCTGTCAAATTAGACTTTTAAACTCGATTTTTGGTTGAAAAATTAACTTTTCTCGTTTATAATTACGCTAAATTATTTAAAAACATAGTTTTAACTGTTCTAAGAAAAAAATATTAAATAGTGTGTTTTTTAGACATTTTATTTATTTATTTTTATTACAATACGTGTTCTCCACCTAAAAACATAAACATGAACATAAAAAATATTTTACTGTTACTCTGCCGACATTGGTTCTTATGTTTGGACATAATTATTGTACGTGTAGACGGGGGGTAAGCTTGGAAATAATGATATTTTCAACTGTCAAATTCTATTTCCAACATCAAATGTCCAAGTGTAGACCGCAAAAACATGTATTTGCACATGTATGTTAACATAACACCCCGTCTATACGAGCCATAGATTTGGTATATCATGAACAAATTTTTGGTCGATCATCGATTTGGCTCGTGTAGACTCTCTAAATCAATGTTATGTTTTTTGCCGACCATCGTTGGTAAAACAATTGTTCGAACAACTATGTGCTACCATCAGCTATCATTTTTAGTTTGACGCCATCTTTTTTACATTCTCAATTGCAGAAATAAACGAAATGCACTTGATGAAAAATTATAAATTATGATTTGGTAAACCATGCGTAGTCACCACATACACAAATTATAACAAAATTTTGACATTTGCGCTGCCGACGTTTTGTTCATGATATACCAAATCTATGGTTCGTATAGACGGGGTGTAAAGAGTACTTACGAAGGGCCTTGCAAACGGTGCAAAGTGTGTAAAAATACATCCAATTTTTTCTCTGCAACAACAAAGTATACACATTTGAAATTTGCATTAATTGCAGTGAAAAAACCTTAAGTATATTGCCTGTGTATTTTCGCTTAAAAACTTTTGACATTTTGACAGCCATAAATTTACGAATGGGAAGATAACAATTATAAAACTATCAACGTACCTTAAAGCTAAACATTTTCCAACTCCCATACGTTAGATGCATTTCCAATTTTATCTGTAACTTGTTTAAGGCGGGTTTAGACGGTAATACTTTACGTTCGTAAAATCAAGGAGAAAATATTATGAAATTATATCCGTATTTTAAAAATGAGAGTAAAAATCTTACGACAAAATTGTTTACGTTTATACAGTTGGTAAAATACCAAAAGGAAGTAAAATGTAAACATAATAAACAAAATTTAAATGCATTGTGAATACCTTTAACATAAACAAAAAATAAATCAAAATGCATCCCAGATCTAATGAAATGTGGTGTTTTTTTTTTTATTTCAAAATCAAAGAGAGCCGTACGACCGTCTAAAGGCAGAAGTACATAACTTACGTTGCGCCAATTGTGTGTTTCACACGGTTGTCAAAAAGTTAAAATAAGGAATTTTTATAAAACAAGTTATTGGCAATTGGCACCGCATCTAACGTATAGAAATTGAAAAATGTATCTTTTAGATGGTTTAACAGTTGACTTACATTAAAAATTCTAAACGCTCTAACTGTTCTATGAAAAAAATAATAAATAGTTTGGTTTTTAGACATTTTATTTATTTATTTTTATTACAATACGTGTTGTCCACCTAAAAACATAAACAAGAATTTAAACAAAATTTTATTGTTAGTCTGCCGACGCTAGTTCTTATGTTTGGACATAATTATTGTACGTGTAGACGCGGAGTAATGAGAATTTACTATTTCAACATTTTTTAACATGCTTAAACACACAATTGACGCTATGAGTTTTACGTACTTATGCCTTAACATTGTCTATTGTAACCGCTGTTAACACCGTAACTCATGCTGTGTACTTCTCCCTTTAGGGATTTTTGTCCATATGGACTTGGCAACATTGGTGTGGCATTACTGATTTTCCTGAAACTTTTTATACATAGTAAATAGTTGGTCCCTTTATTTATATATAACAACAGTGTTTTAATAAAATATAATTTTTTTAAATAAGGATAATTTAAATATACCATTAAAAGTACGTATTTATAAGCCTTGTTTTCCTTATACGTATGCATGCATGTATACATGTGTAATAAGTTAGTGTTCAGATTGGTAAAAAAATTTTAACTTTTAAGGAATGGATCTATATGATGAAAGCGAACATGTTATAAGCAGTGATGAATATACCGATGATGATAACGACGAAGTTCTTATGAATGAAGCCATAAGAGCACAAGATAATTTATACGAACGTTCCAATGACTTCAATCATCTAAATAAACAGTCAACATTTAAAATTACTCAAAAACAAAAAGAATTAAGTTCTTTAATAAGAAAGAATAAAATATCTATAATCTACAAAAATAAATCTATAAAGTGGTATGTAGAATTTGTTATAAATTCATTAACAAATAATTTGGAACAAGTTAATTTTTAGGCTGAATAGCAAGAAGCAAAGAGAGCGATATAAGGAGCTAATATATCAAAATAAAAGTAAAAGTAGTGTAGCATCTGAGAAAGATGTAAAAAAGGATGCAAAAGAAACAATGAACGTAGAAATGGGACCGACTCTTGCCGAAAGTGCAGTCAGTATTGCGTATAGTGATAAAGAAATACCACAAAAAACTAACGCTGTCTTTGAAGGAAAAATGTACGTAGAATTTGATAAAATCGTTGATGCAAAGAAAAGTGCTGAGAATTTAGAGGAAACAGTTTGCAGTTTAAAAGAGGTATTATACATTAAAGTAATTTCAACAACCTATCTGCTTTTTATAAAAAATTACGTTCAGGGCGAGTTTTTTGATCGTTTATTAGTAACTAAATTACATTGAGTCTAATGAATTTTAAGAAAAATTTTAACAAAGCAAATGAGAAAAAGAACCATGACTGGTAAGTCCGTGTTCTCACTATGAGAGTCTTATATTTAATATTTTGGCTTATACTTCTTTGATATACATATCTTCGGCATTCACACAATACAAGTCTATATTTTTGACGCCATATATGTAAGATGTTAATAATTGTGTGTATGGATGTGTACAATTCCGAATGAGAAAAAAAGCGTATAGACAGTATGTACAACATAGTGTTTAAGACCGTCTTTACCCATCGCTAATCGCGCTTATAAACTAATCTTATGCTATGGGTACACACTTTAAAACATGAAATGGATAACGTTTAACATTTGTATTTCTTTTTCATTCTGCATTTTCAATAAACTAAACCAGTAAAAATAGTAATGCTATGTTCACACGATAATATGAGCCACTTGGTTCGCTCTCTGAACGACGATTGCGAAACTCACTGTTCAGACGTCAGTTTAGTGTTTCATTTCGGCATTTCTGTTCTTTGTATGTATTTCACATTGTATAATCCACATACCACATATGTACATACTTACATATCTAGGACGGTATTTTGGTTTTGTATGATTTTGTGTATTGCTTTTCTGATTTTTATATTACATATTTACGTAAGTAAATTTCTATTTCTTTATTTCAAAAAAATATTTTCATTTTTAACAAATTATTGTTTAGCTTTTTATTGTTTTGTCAGTTAGTTCAGATAAAGCAGCGATAAATCGTTATCAAAATTAGAGATGATAGCAAATTTTTCAGGTTCCCAACAAGATTCAAAATGAATCAGGATGGTTCGCTCTTACAATTTTGTATGGCTAATCTACTTGTTTCAAATTAGATTCAGCCGCGAACCGCGAATGAGAGAGCGAACCTCGGTATTTGCTATTCGTGTGAACATTGTATAAAAAAGGATTCACACACAGATACCAACAACAATGCAACAAGAATAAATCAAAATATTTGAAAATTTTTAAAGCCTAGAGTGGAACATGTTTATGAAACCATAACGAGCGTCTCAAACCATTCGTCTTCTATGAACAGACTGTAAAATAGACTTGGGTTTTGTAGCTCTTTCGATTTATCGCTCCTCTTAGTACAACTCACTCAGCTGAACTAAGTCGTTCGTTGGTTCATCATCACGTTTTACCATCTTCACACGAATAGCAAATATCGAGGTTCGCTCTCTCATTCGCGGTTCGTGGCAGTGTTGTCAGAATAGGGGATTTATCCTTAAAATTGGGATTTTTTTCCCAAAGGGGGTTAAAAAAAATTCATTTGGGGACGGCGATTTTATTAGGAATGATCGAAAAGTTTCGGCGATTTTTAAAATTTGTTTTCTTGTTTAGTTACATATTATAGACTTCTTACATTCGGAACACACGATGAAAGAATTTTAATAGAATTTCAATTTTCAAGGCTTGCCTATAAACTTGTTTAAAACTCATACATCGGAGCTAAAAATCGATTGTTTAATCTACTATCTTTTTTCTTGTTTCGTTAAGCTACGTTCATACGACAATATTAATCACTTGGTTCACTATCTTAACCACGATGGCGAACCATACCGTTTACACGGCAGTTTAAGGTAGAAGTACATAATAACATGAGTTCTGCCAAATCAGCGTGTCCCATGTATGTAAGAAAATGAAAATGGTGTATTTTCATAAAGAAAATTGGCAACATATCTTGCAGATCAACCTGAATTTATTGTAAATTTATTGTATTTTTATTAGGCTTAAGATTGTAAAACTCGTATTCTTATGACAATTAACATCCGTTAAGGCCATGATACACTATTATACACAGTCGTACGATTCATTCACAAGAAAATCTTATCGATTTCTGTCACACTTTAAAAAAAAGTCACATCGAAATCTGGCACACCATCACACAAAATAAGATGCAAAGCATATCATCGCAAGAATTAAAGAACGCTGTAAGTGACTGTAGTAGCCGTGGTCTAGTGGTTAGTGTGTTGGCTTACTAAGACATGAGCCCTGGGTTCGACACCCAGCTCAGACATCTTAAAAAAAAAGAAATATGAAAAAAATATTTCTTTCGGCGACTACCTCTCAGCAGTCTTCTGGCAAAAGCTCTGAGAGTAATTAATTGCCATGAACAAGCTTCTCAAGTCTGTTGTTCGGAGTCGACATTAAACTGTAGGTCCCGGTACTCATGGATAAAAATTTACACACACAACATGTGTGCTGCAAGAAGCTAGGCCGTAATCCTGACACAGGGTTGTAAAAGGCCAGTTATGTTATGTTATGTTGTAAGTGACAAAAAATCGAAAATATGTTTTTTGCATCATTTTTTTCAGAATAAGATTACGCGTCGATAGATCCCGGTCCCAGATTTTTACGATGAAAATAAATTCACTTACGCTGTCTGCGTTTTGAAAAATACCAGTGTCTTTGTTCTACTTCCATACAGGTTTTTTTTAGCTCTGGTGAATATTTAAGGTTTTGTCAGTTACAGCGTTCTTTAATTCCATCGACGATATGCAGAATTGCTTTTAGCTAACATCTTATAAAATGCAACCCTGATCGCATGGAGAAAAAAATGCTGATGCATTTTTTCAAAAGATTATGAAGTCGGAAAGACTTGTTAAAAAATCTGTCATACAGATACTTTTTTATGTCACATTGTTATACTTTTTTAACACACGATTTTTTTTACTAATCGTACGACTCGATAGGATAGTGTATCACGGCCTTAGATACTGATTTTTGTATAACTGGAGATAAACTTGATCTGAATGCCTTCACGATCAAGGAAGATCCTCAATCAAAAAGTGGGCGGAATTGGACAAGTGGGCGTGGTACCTCCCATACAAGTTAAATATTAAATTCTTTATATCTTGAGAAATGTTTAAGTTGAAGTTTATGAATTTGGTGTAATTGGTAGTAGTCATTTAAAAACATTAGTCGAAAATGTGAACAAATGGTAGCGCCAATTTTGGGTTTGAGCTAGTAATTAAATAAATACGAATTTAAATAAATAACAAATCATCATACGGATTATTTAACTTTTTTCCTATCAATTTCTGCACCATTTCTTCAGTTGCTACATCTTCTGATGTAAAAGCTTAAAAATATTTCAACACTTTTTTTTCATAAATGGCTATTACAACCATTTTTTTACATTTACGGTCTGGCTTCACATAGCACCCATATTGCTAAAAGGTGCTCGCCGAAAGAAAAATTTGTTTATATTTCTTTCTTTCATATATCAATCAGAAGCTGGGGTTTGGTAAATACCGAATCTCCAACCCCTTTGTTAGAAATATGGCCACACAAAGAAGGAATTAAATTAAATGGATAATCTTCTAAAAATTATAGAAAATCTATATAAAATGAACTATTTAGTTTTTCCATTGTAAAAACAATTATATTCATGACCAATTGCAAAATTGTGAAAAAGGACAATTTTGCATTAGTCTAGGTGAGCATCTATTTTAACAAAAAGAACCTGCGTGTAACAATTAAATTATTAAAAAAAATCAACAGCCACTGTCAGCTACTGTTTACATGCTGCAACCGATTTGAGAATTTATTTATTATCACAATAGAGTACTGGGGCACCCATTAACTTAAAGAATTAACAATATTTGCACATAAGAATTAAATTTAATCTATTGTATTTTTTTTTAGGAAAATTTGATTCCTGAGAAGCGAGCTAGATCTTTAACTCCTAAAATGTTAAATGAAAGCTGTGAACTGAAACAAAATGAAAAAAGAAGTCGAATTAAATCGCCAGAGTTTTATAAAAGTATAAATGATCTGTTTCCTAAATTTGATAACATTGCAACTGATCACATCAATACAATAACAAAGAATACACTAACATCTGTTGAAGAAAAAATGAAATCATTAATAAATGAGATAAATACATTGTCTGAAATACTAAACGCAAAAGAAATGGAATGGAATCGTTTGTTGCATTTGAAGGCGGTCAAGGAAGAAATTTATTCGAGATTGCGTCAAAAGAGACAAAACCTCCTAATAGAAAACTACTCCAAAATGGAAAGTCATAGAAATCTTGAAGATTTAAAGGAATTAGAATTTTATTTATCAGCAAAGAAACCTGTTTCGCCTGGCGTAAGTGTTTCTACGATTACAATTCAAAAACTTATAGAAAAGAGAGCAAACATGAACGCTGAAGATTTAGAAAGAGAAAAAAATAATACAAACCGACTACATAGGTAAATTTTATATATTGACCTGTTTTTGTGCGGTGAAAGATAGGAACCGCATAAAACAAATCACGTAAAAAATTCGTACAAAAGTTCACATCCTAAATCACATGGTAAATAATTGTATGTATGTATGTACATACATACATATGCGAACATTAAAATATTTTATGTACATATTATTATGTAAATAATAAAATCATTTTCCTTCGTAGCTTGACAATAAGCTAATCTTCTTTTGGCAAACTAAATTTAGAACGCTTTTGTTATAGAAAATAAATTTCAGTAAAACAAAAACATGAGAATAATAATGTACGTACTATACTTATATGAAGTTGAAAAAACTAAAAGGGAGCAAAAAAAAAAAACAACCGCATAAAAACAGGTTCCTCTGTACATGGTTTAGATAAGTAAATAATTTGTGTTTAGTCTTTTAGTTTCAAGCAATATGCTACATGGGAAAGAGCCATCGGAAAGTGTTTTCTCTGTAACTAATGGTAAAAGGACAAATTCGTTTACAACGAGTAAGAATAATGAGTTATTTAAACAATTTGAAGAGGAAGCAATTGTTTCTAAAAAAGAAGGTGAATATAGAGATGTTAAGAATATAATTGCAGATTTTAGACAAAAAAATTCAGAATTATTACAGCTGGCTGGGCAGAAAATTAATTTAACTAATTCTAATTTAGAACAACATAACATCAGTATTCCAGTACATGTAGGCTATCATGAGAATTCGCATATTTAAAAGATTTATTTATTAATTAAATGTTTTTAGGATAAAAAATTCTCCTCAACGCAATATTTGCACATCAGCAGGCAATCAGAATCATTTCCTCATAGCAATTCTGGTGATAAAATTTCTATTTCACCAACAGGACGATTCAAAAAGTTATCTAGAGATGATGATTCCGTTACCACAGTAGTATAATATTTAATATTTGTATTGTGCAAGGTTTTTCCTTTAACATTATTTTTTTTATATATTACAGAATAATCCCTTCAACATCGTGTCTGACGATAATTACTTGACAAATCGTGCTAAAACAGGAGGAAAATTCGAAAAAAATATATATTTTCCTTTATGCCAAGAATGTAAAACTAACGAGTCCCGCTTTGTTTGTGCTGGGTGTGGTAATCAGTGGTATTGTAGTAAAAAATGCCAGGTAAACTTAACAGTTATATAAAAAAATTCAATATGTGTAAATGATTACGTTTACTTAGGTATCTGCTTGGGACAAACACTCTGATTTGTGTACTGAATAATATTTTTTCGTAACGCTGTATGTAACAGAATCACATATGTATGGTATGTCTTCGTAAAATAAAAAATATTTTTTCACAAATAAGCATTCGCAAGAATTTTAATTGTATTTTTAATTTTGTTCGCATTGGCTATAAAAACGGAAAAAATAAACTTTTTCATTCAAGCATATGACCTCTTAAATAAATATTTCTTCTTCTTATATGGCTATTATATCACAACCCTAGGGTCTTTAGACTGGTTCAGAATAGAGTTCTAAGCGCCTCGATCCTGTGCGCTGTTCCTATAATTTCTAACATCGAGTTTTGAAAGATTAGCTTTGACCTGATTCCTCCAACGGAGTTTTGGCCTTCCCCTTCTGCGGCATCCTTCACGTAAAATTAATTGTTATGATTTTACTGTTACCGATCTTAGCGCCAAGAATGTAGAATGCTGTTTTTAAACTGAAGTAGAAGCTGAAAGAAGTAATGAGATTGGAACCTGCATATTTTTATATATATTCAAATTTGGTACAAAAAAAAAAATAATGTTCAAGAGCTAGATTTAATTTTCTATTCCGATAACTGTTTTAGACAACAACAAAAAAATATATTTTTTTGATGTATGCTTATGCTATGTATAAGTATAATCTACGTAGTATTACACATTAATACCTAATTCATGGTCACTTCAAAAACGAAGGCAACAATGTGCATAGTGTCATTGAAAAACGGATAAAGAAACATTTCTTAGTGCGGGAGTTTATTATGCTCTATCGGCTATTTCATATTTTTTATATATGTATCTCGAGTTAATGATGCCACTTTAGGTTTTCGAACCCAAATTTTTCAAGTCTGCCATCCATTTTTGGATATCTCGTTCAGTTTGGGGACAAAAACCTAAAGTGGCATTAGTAACTCGAGTCATATAAAATGGCGTATAGAGCACATAAACTACCGCACGACGATTTAAGTAGTAATCCCCATATATATGCCTGAATAGTACATAAGCCTTATAGCAACTGCAAAAAAGTCGGGCCCACCATATAAAATTTCAAAAAAATTTTTCTACAGATGAAGATAATCAGAAAATAATCTGGGAGCAAATTACTGCATTCGATATCGAACGAAATTTAAATGAGAATTTTTTTTAAATTGTATGAAATTTTGTTCGATATCGAATGCCGTAATTTGCCCCCCCTGGCGTGAAATTTTTGCATATAAACAAAGAAAGCATAAACACATTTTTTCATAAAACATCCACTTTGTTTGTGTAATAAAAAACAATCATACGTCTTTTAAAACTTGGGATTGCGTTAAATATGATGATGAAGTTAATTGAAACATAAAATTATAGTAAGGTTTTAGTGAACATTGTGCTTTTCTAGTTTATGCCCACCACTCGGAAGGACTACCGTTGTCAGCAATAAAGCAACGAGATATTAAAGAACTAGTCAATAAAAATCGTATTCGTAAAAATTACTACGAGGCTTAATGATTAAACCGAACTGGGGCATGACGTTTTTTTCCATGCAAATTCACACATACTTAAAAACGCTGGAAAATGAAGCCATAAAATAGAATCTGGCTGACTTCCTACATGTACACTTACAAAGTATCAATCACAATGTATCTATACATTGTGGTATCAATACAGTATTGAAACTAAGTTGATATGTACATTGTACTGTTACTTTTTTAAGGGGGGTTTAGACGGTAATACAAGTCGTACGACATTTCAAATTTTTGTGTAGAAGAAAATTAATAGTATCGTGTAAACTTGATATGTAATGAGAACGTACGATATTGAGAAAAAATACGGATGAAAATTTGACAGTCGTACGGCTCTCTTTGTTTTTTGAAATTTTTTAAAAAACCATCATATTTCATTATATCAGAGATGCATTTTTATGTTTTTGTTTGTTTATGTTAAAATTAAATCATTGACAAGGTAAAACTGGTTTGAAATCAGATACAACACTGTGTATTTATGACCTTTTACGTCAAAAAAATGCAACACAGCAGCCAAGATAAAAATAAACAATACAAAAATAACACATATGAATAAGGTTAAAAAACACGAGTATAATTTTATTTATGTTAATATGAAATATCAATTATTTAAAAAAAAATATTTATATGTCTTTAAAATAAAACAGGATTAAAACAAATAAGACAACGTCAAAATAAATTATATGAAATATTACTATTAGTGGATTTTAATGGAAGACAGACAGAAAATATAGGCATGGTACCATGCATGGTACAATCATTGACAAGGTAAACTCGGTTTACTAAAACAAAATCATATGTTTTGTTTCTATGTGTCAAAGTTTTTCGTTTGCTTTATTTCTGTCATTCTTCTTATTTGAATGTTGATTTAAAACGAACGTTAAATATTTTCTTGCTAAAATTGATTCTGAATAAAGTAATAGCAATAAGTGATTTTTTAAGTTTTTACAATTTAAAATATAAATCAAAAAGAGAAATAAGTTATAAATATTTATATATTTTATATTTTAAGTGTAAAATTGATTTAAGAAGTGATAAGTTCTTATAATTTAATAAAATAATAAAAAACAAAACATATATACCTATATTTTCTGTCTGTCTTCCATTAAAATCCACTAATAGTAATATTTCATATAATTTATTTTGACGATGTCTTATTTGTTTTAATCCTGTTTTATATTTAACCCTAGAACCATAACGTACGTAAATTTTACGTGCACTTTTTTTTTTAAATTCGTCAAAATTGTATGGAAAACGATAACTGAATAATGTAAATATAGTAAAAATTCTTTTCTTTTTATACAATATGAATTAAAATAAATAAATTAATTTAATTTAGTTAAATAAATTGAAAATTTTCTCACTTGAAAAATTGCGTAAAAATTAGCGTTATGGTTCTAGGGTTAAAGGCATATAAATATTTTTTTTTTAAATAATTGATATTTCATATTAACATAAATAAAATTATACTCGTGTTTACCTTTTTCATATGTTTTATTTTTGTATTGTTTGTTTTTTCCTTGGCTGCTCAATAAACCTAAAATATTTTTTATGAATATGGGCATTAATATTTTCTTTCTATAATTATTGCATATCTTATAAAAATTCATGTATTTGTAAAAACTTTTACAAAAAAAATTTAAAATTTATACAATTTTAATTTCAAACATAAAAAATAAAAAAACTTGACTTAAATATTAAATAAACTTCATATGTTTTTAAAAATTTTAATCAAACAAAAAGAAATTATAAATGTTTAGTTAATGAATTGTTAACATTAATATTAGTATAATAATTTTTTTTTACCTATTACTAACTTTCAAAACAGATATTTAACATGTTTTATTTTTTTATTTTTTTTTATTGGTGAACAATAATTGATTGGTATATACTACCTTAATTTAATATTATGAAACTGGCTCTTTTGATCTTTGTGAAAAACAAGATTCCACCCCTTTGCCCTGAGCACGGTCAGGTACATAGGTACAAGCAAAGACTATAAATATATAAAGATGTCACACTGCCATACAATGAACTGCTAGCTCCAAATTTTAGTGATGTCCGTAGCGCTACTTCCACTTACAAAAACAAAACTAAAAGAGAGCTTATTCTTCTTAGAGAACTTATTTTCATCTCTCATGTGTGTACATGTGTGTATTACCAACGTATAAAAAATATAAAAACAAACTAAAAGAAACCGGTTTTATACAGAGAAGAGAGCATATTCATATTAATACAAACATATAAATATATTAACAACGAAATCATATATGCATGAATACGTGTGTGTATTTACAATATACATCATATCTGCATACATGTGTAAACGTGTGTGCATTTATAATGCACATTGCCAAATAAAATAAATAATTTTTTGAAGAACACTTATTTTCGTATAAATTAACGCGCAACTAACCTAAGCCAAAGTCAATGTGATCGACTGTGTAATTGTACGGCAAGAATATGTGCTTTATTTTTGCACACATGGAATTATGTTGATTTGCACCGAATTATAATGTTATTATTTTTGAAGAATTCTTTAATAAGTATACTTACAACACGTGAAATTAAGATAAAAAACAGTTTTTCTTTCTTTGGTTATTGTTTATTTTATTTGTATACCGCTGACATATTTAATGTTTCAAAATTTTAACCTTTTTGGTACTCGCTGATTTGTATTTATATGTTTCCCATGTCAAATGATTTCGTAATAATATAAGCACAAGTAAATTTAGTAACAAACGTTGTTATCCTCAAACCGAAAGGAATAAACAGTATTTTTGGTACAATTTACGCATTGATCAATAATAAATCTTTTTATGTTTTTCATAAGTTTGTTTTCCAAAAATATTTTTTCGAAGACTTTTATTTGAATTGTGCAAACTTCGAAAAATAAGTCCGATGGAGCACACAAATTACCAAAGTGCGATTCATTTCCTTAACTTATTGTGTGAACAAACATTTCGGAAGGAAATGACAAAATTGTTGACGGTTTAATTATATCCATACGAAATTTAACGTAAGTTATTTGTTGTGCTATATATTCAGCAAAATATCGGCTAAATGTTCATTCTTGCTCATGGTACTCATGTATAAAAATTGGCACACACAACATGAGTGCTGCGAGAAGCTAGGCCGTAATCCTGAAACAGGGTGTAATGGCCAATTATGTATGTATGTAAATTCTATGATAATAATATGATAACTTTATTATTAGTTAAATTATTTGAGCTTAAGGTCGAATAAATATTTATATTATTTATTTTACGATATTTCGCATAATTTTGTTATTGTTTTGCAACATACAAATATATATTCCTGATGATGCTACGCAAGGAAGTAGCGAAATATCGTAAAATAAATAATATAAATATTTATTCGACCTTAAGCTCAAATAATTTAACTAATAATAAAATTAATAAAAAGGTCAAGGAAAATAATACAAATATATAATATGATAACTATAATAATATGATAACTTCGGGGCGACGCACAGTGTGGCTTTTGACACTCCTGGGATGCCAAAAGCCGTTACAGTCAAATAAAAGTAGATATGGCAATGAAATTTAGCAATAATAATGATGAGATCGATATAGCATTGGACACGAAAAATGGGCGTGGTCTGCCTACTTTTTTGGCCACCCCTTACATGAGGTGTATTTTCAAAATACCGTAATTTCTAATTTAATAGTACTTATTGGGTCGGAAAGAAATAAAAATAATTTTAATTTCACTAAATTTTTAGATACACACAATTGCCTTCAATAAGTAGTTGTTTTGAAATGATTAATCTATATTTTTGAAAACAAATTTAAATTTCATAATAAAAAAGCAATCTGAAAATAAAAATAATTACTCCGAGTCAATATCGTTTCTATATTCCGGTACGGATAATAAGCCAATAACTTCTTTTGGTCGCTTTCCGTAAGCTGCATATAAAGGGGTCTGACGATATGAGTAATCTGTGCAACAAATCCAAATTACTTTCAATTCTAGATGTTTTTCGGGTAAAGAGTTCTCGACAATTTCTTGCATATTTGTTTCTGGACTCTTGAGCCTCTTCAGAAAGTTGACCAATAGGAAGAATGAAAGACGCTATCTCAACTCCATTTTATAATTGCATTTACATCTCCCATTTCTCGAACGTAGAGCAATACTTCCTCTGGTGCAGCACACAATCAAAAAAAATTTAAATTAAAATTTAGCCTTTGATTTTTTTACGCAGTTGTAGGAAGGAAGGATGTATTTTTTGGCTTATTTCTGAAGTATGCTGCCTGATAAGATTATAATCATGTGATGAAAGACCAGCATCAGTAATCATCGCAAGTGCTTAATCTGGTGACAAATTTTTCATGTTCTCATTAGATACACGAGGTTTCTTTAATGCAGTGCCTCTCAGGAATATAATCTGAAAAGTTCAGATCTTGTGGCAACCATTTAGAATTTTGTTGCCAAAAACTGCTATTTATTCGAGCAGCATGTTCCCATCTTGACCGAAAATCAAAAGAAAGTTTGTGATAAAACTTTTTTTAATTTAATTTATCTTTTCCAATTATACTGTAAATGTTAATACGTACGCCATCATTTGTGATTCCTTTCTTGCTTCTGAGTCAAGCCTCAAAGAGCGCATTTCATTTTTTTTTTTTGCGAAAAAATAAAATATCGCAAAAAGGAGCAAACAGAAGCAAAAACTTATTGTTGAATCTGAAACTAGATATATAAACCTTCGATCTCCATATAATCACTTAACAGAATTCTACAGAATCATGTAAGTTTTTCTCTATCGAAAAACAAACATTTTTGGAAATCCCTCAATTATTAGTGATTGCATATTTTCATTGATTAAAAATTAAAATAATAACGTTAAAGCTTCAAAAATTTAACGGCTTTTATAGAAAAGGTTCCAACTTATTTAAAGCAAAAAGATTTTTGTAAAAATATTTTGCCAAAAAAAAATAATGCCACCGCAAAATTCAACAACAAATGAAAACTATAAACAGTTTTATTACACTTATCACAGTGACACAAGTTTGATAACTGTTATCATGTTAATTGTTGTTTTTTTGTTTTGTTTTGAGTACATATTCGTAATAGGTGTACTGTTTAGTATTACATAGCATAAAATTATTCAAATCGGAGAACATATTTTGTTTGACTTTTGGCATCCTAAAAGTAACAAAAGTCGCACTGTGCGACGATATGTCAGCGGTATACAAATAAAACAATTAATAACCAAAGATTGAAAAATTGTTTTTTTTATTTTAATTTCACATATTGTAAGTATATAAGAGAATTCTTCAAAGACAATAACATCATAATTCGGTGCAGATCAACATAATTCCCTGTGTGCAACAATAAATCACGTATTCTTCTCCTACTATTGCACAGTCGATCACATTGACTTTGGCTTAGGTTAGTTGCGCGTTTATTTCATACGAAACCAAGTGTTCTTAAAAAAATTATTTATTTTATTTGATTTGGCAATGTGCATTATAAATACACACAAGCATTCGCATATATGATTGCGTTGTTAACCTTTAATTAGGCGCTTGGGGTCAGGAAATATTAAAATTAAAAAATGTTGGTGGATTTGTTTTTAAACGAAAAATATGTTGTGTTTATTTGTTTTTTATGTATTATTAAAATAAATAACTGAAAATTTAACAAAACATACTCATTTTTCTTTTTTGTAATCCTACACTTGCAGTAAACTCTGGGACCCCATACGACTAATTATATGATTTTCTAAATGCGCCTAATTAAAGGTTAATGTATGATATTAATATGTACATATGTATGTGTAAAAACAGTTTCTTTTATTTTGTTTTTATATTTGAATTCCGAAATGTATATTGTAAATATGTATGCATGTATGATTTTGTTATTGAGAGATATGCTCTCATGATTAACATTTGCAAAAAATGAGAATTGGTTTTTTTTCAGCTGACCACATACTTGTCCCCCGCTTCTAAATATGAACAAAATTTTTTTCAAATAAAAATGTAGGGAGTGTAACATCTTTATATATTTATAGTCTTTGGTACAAGGTCACATAAAGCCGTTACAATACATAATGCCAGGGTTGTACACGCGTGGATTCAAAGCCAGAATGTCAATATGTTGAAGTAGCCACTATATACCCCTGACTTAAATATTATAGAAAATGTATAGGGCTTGCTTTCTCTCAAAGTCTACGAGTCCGGCAGACAATACGAAACAAAAAAAGCTTTAATTGGAGGAATTAAAAAAGCTTGGTCCGAAATTTCATTATCATTAATTGAAAATCTTTTTAACTCCCTCCCAAATGGTATTCTTGTAGTTATATCATCAAAACATTGCAAGAAACCTTAAAAAATAAAAAAGTTAAAAAAAAAATTATTTTCTTCCTTAGTTTTTTAATGAATGATAGTGAACCTATTCAAATGGCACAAAAAATTGAGTTGAAAATCATATTAGTTTTGGGAAAATAATTACTAAAATTCAGTTATTAATAATTGAAACAATTTTTTTTTTGTTATAAACTCACATAATCCAATATTTTACCATTTTAGAAAATAATATAACTATAAACTTAATTACTTTTAGAAAAAAATAAATTTGAATATAATGAAAATAGTGAAATAGTATAACAGCCATTTTATTAATGATCACAGAAAAAATCTATAGTATTTGTCATTTTTTTAGTGATGACAATCAAACTATCGAAAGATGTAAGATGGAACAAACAGAGGTTTGGGCAGATGTTAAAATCTTTGCGAATTGATAGTAAAATGGGTATTATGGAAGTTCGACTGTATATGTATGTATTACCACGTCGCAAGCAATGTAAAATTTTGTTTCTAAAAATATTATGCATTTAGTGGTAAAAAAATATAGGAGTAGTAAACGATTTTGATTTACTTTAAAAACGGAGGCTTGAGGATTTTGATTTAAAATATCCATGTAAAACCCATCTTAATAATTATCAAAAATAACTTTGAAGACAAAAGACACACAGTCTTGAAATATCAAATGATTTTTTCATATATATTTAATATTTTAAGTATTTTTGGTAGGCTACAAACCATTTAGAAGAATTTTTGAACATTTTTGGTAGAAATAAAGTTTCTTATGTGGCAATGCTCATGGTACTGCCAAGTTTAAAGTTTATAAAGCATTAAAACTGGCAACATATTTTATTGTTGAAAAATCAATAGAGTATAGAATACTTTTAGCATTAACAAAAATATTCAATATTTCGTTGAAATGTTAAAATCTGAAATGCAGCATCAATTTTGGATAACCAAAAAAACAGTCCAAAGAAAACTTGGTTCTAAAGAAGATGAGCATATTATATCTTCCGATGCTGTGTTAGATGCAAAAATTGAAGTATTTAAAACAATATCAACTACCAGCGTAGAACTGATTAAAATAATTGAACAATACCAGGAACGTCTTTGTATTTTATCACAAGAAGAACTTATTTTTGGCCGATTTTTAAAAGAAGCTGGTAAAAGAAGTAAGACGACGTGTCAAACTATTATTAGTACTGGAAAAGCGGTGTCATACTCCGGCCAACAAAGAATGAGTGTCCGTGTTCCTCTTTTAAGGCTACAACAAGAAGTTGACGTGTTTCGTTGCCGAGCAGTTACAGATACACAAAACACAATAACGGCAATGGAAAAAGAGAGAACGGAGTATAGAGCGGCGCTCGAGTGGATCAAATCAGCAAGTAATGAACTTGATCCAGATACTGGACGTGGAATTGAGAAATTCCGAACAGCACAGTCACACGTACGAAATGCTAAGCAAAGCTTTGATAGATTGTCAATGGACTCAATTCAAAAGGTAGGGTCGCTATTTTTTAAATACTGAAATTGCCATCGGAATACAAAATCTAAATATCTTTACCAACTGTGTTCACTAGATGTAAATATTGTAACATAAGTGGTTTTTTTTTCGAAGCGAATATAAGTATTCGATACAGATTTCTGTCCATAATCACTTAAATAAAACTACTGTTACACTATTCTACAAGTCTTAAGCATTTCATTTCGTTTGTAAAGACATTTGGTATAATATTTAAAATCAGCCTTATTATGGTTCTAGAAAATGTTCTTCTATTTCTATGCGGGAAAACCTATGCGGGAAAAATAAATTCTCAAAATAGGACACTATAACATACATACATATATATATATATACATATATTATATTATATACTAGTTGACCGGCAAACGTTGTTTTGCCATATAAATTTGCTCTAGGAAACATTTTTTTTATTTCAAATATATTTGATAATCTTCAACGAACTGCAAAAGTCAACCTTGATGTGAGCAATTAATGTCTGCTTTACTAATAATTTTAATAAATGATTATGCGCCATTTTCTGTACTTCAGTTTGATAGTTGGCTATAGGGAAAAATATCTCTTATATTCCCCCTCCCTCTGAGTACCACTTAATAAAAGAATCCTAAACCATATGTATTTTACGGTACGCAGATATATATTATCTAGCTTAAAATTTCATCCTCGTAGGTACGTTATTTAGGTGAGGCATAAATTTCCCCTTAGGGCGGGTATCTTTACATTTAGGGGTATAAAACATAGATGTGAAAATTTACATTTGTAAATCTAAAGTTGTGTTAAGACACCAATAAAATTTAGTCAAAATTAGTTTGTTAGTTGGGGATAGGAAAGAGTAGCCTTTGCACCGCCCCCTCTGAGTGCTTAAAAAAAACGTAAACCATATATGCTCTACCATACGCAGATCTATATAGTTTAAAATTTCATCGAAGTCAGTACGTAATTTAGGTGAGGCATAAATTGTCCCTTGGGGCGGGTCAGCTTAACATTTACGGGTACGAAAATTAGATGTTGGCCTATTTTCAGACCTACCCGATATGCACACAAAATTTCATAAAAATCGGTCGAGTAATTTCGGAGGAGTTTGGCAACAAACACCGCGCCACGAGAATTTTATATATTAGAAAAAAAAAATATATACATATATATAAATATTTATGTGTATATTTACGTTCATTTTTTATACAGATTGATCTTCTTGCAGCTGCTAGATGCAGCATGTTTTCGCATGTCCTAATTGCTTATATGACAGAACTAAAAAATTTTGCACAGAAAACAAATACAACATTTCAAACTATATCAGATTCGTTAGAACAAAAGCCGAAATATGATTTTTGTGTTCTCAAGGACTTGACACAACACGAGGGAAATCAGGAAAACTATAAAGGTCGCGATCCATCTTTATTTGATAAGGACCAGTCTCTATTTTTCGCGGTAATTTACCTTTTTGTTATTATATATTTCTAGTCTTATTTTTTTATAAACAATTACTATAAATATATATGTATATATCGTCAATGGAACTAAAGAACGCTGTAAATGACAAATAATCGAAAATATGTTTTTTGCATAATTTTTATCAGAAAAAAATACGCGTCGATTGGTCCAGGGCCCAGATTTCTACGATGAAAATAAATTCACTTACGCCGTCTGCAAAATGAAAAATACCAGTGTATTTGTTCTACTTTTATAAAAGTTTTTTGGCTCTGGTGAACATTTAAGGTTTTTTCAGTTACAGCGTTCTTTAATTCCATCGACGATATACATAATAATATACATACATATTGTACTTATATTTAAGGATGATTTCGTCGACAAAAATGAATCGAGCGAAAGTGGTCATAGAGGAGATGAGGAATCTACCACTGACGAACTTCTAAAAGATAATTTGGTTGAGCTATATAATAATCATGAAAATGAAGATCTAATGAATTTATACAATCAAAGTATGCTACTCTCTGAATCTGAGCTATGTGGATCATCAAACAAAGAGTCAATGAATATATTTTCAGATGTTTCTGATTCGGAACCCGTACATTTATCGAAAACTCCCCTGTTACCAAAAATTCAAAACAATAAAACGAGCTTGGGAACTATTGATGCAAAATATTCTGCTGATAATGTATTAGAAACATCAAAACATATAAGAAACGAAAAAAAAAACTTTACCAAAATTTCAAAATCAAATTATTGGATAGAACTTTTCGCTGATCTTGACCCTTTAGAGAACATAGAAGCCTTTGATTTAAAAATAAATGGCAACAACAAAAACTTCCAACAAACGTAAAGATGTATAACAAACGCCAGGAATACATACTATGTAATTTATCGAACTATACTATTAATTATAATTCAATAAACGATATGTATTTTTTTATTTGTATTATTATTTATTTTTATTTGTAAAAAAACCTTTTATTTATTTTAACCAAAATTTTTTTTCTGTATTAAAAAAATTTTTCTGGGTTTGACTTATTGTAAAAGTGGAGGATATTTAAGAAATAAGTCGCCTTCTTCTATGTCAGTGTTGCTATCGAAATTCATCAAATCCAAAATTTTCCCAATTTCATCAGAGAGCGATGATAATTTTTGCATTTGTCGGCGCTGCATGTCTATTATATTCCACTTCAAAGTTCGCCTTAGAGATACATTTTTTTTGAATTGTCCTAAAACCGCCTCCAGACGGACTACCTTGCGAGATCAATAAAAAGCTTGAGACATTTTTTTTCTCTTATTTTTCTTTCTTTACAGCAACACGCCAATAATTTTGTTTTTAACCTTTTACCACTTTTAAAATTTTTTAATTTTTTGAAATTCACACTTTCTAAAATTTCACTTTACTCTGCATTTCACAATATTTCAACTTCAAATGAAAATTTTGGCTGCCTAAAGCATCAGCATATATTACAAATTAAACAAGACTCATTTTTGGACTTCCCCGAACTAAATAAAATACAAAAAGGAAGCAAAACAACATTTGGTAAGGGAGTAAATGAGCATTGAATTTAACCCGTCTGCAGGCGGTTTTGAGCACTAGAGGGTTAAAACAGTACAGTTTTAGTGTTTGTGTACATTATGTTTCCGTGTTCTTAAATTATTTTACCAAAATTTTGAAATACTTTCTTTTTTTTGATAATTTTTTTCAATTATGTAGTTTAAAATAAAAAAACTGAAAAAATTACAACAAAAAGAAAATAATTTTTCTTTGTATCAAAGTCTACGGAAAAGCAGAACACAATAGTGTTTTGTTTTTTTATGTTTAAGTTCAGAACAGATATTCGTGTATATTCAGAAATATTATAAGGTCTTTTGTTTGTTTTGAACTTCCCACATAAAATTTTTTAGTGTTTGTGTTCTTAATATTATACAGTACAGAACACTGAATTACATTTTATAAGGTAAATTTTCGAACACTGGACAGCACTTCTCTAATCTACTGTAAAGCGATGACAACACAAATTCCGCCTCTAGATATACTGTGCCGGACCCAATCAATGACGACGACGTTGAAATCTGTGAAGTCTGCCCGCTGAGCTCTTTAAGAATTGAGGCGATGAGCTGGTTAGGTGCATGCACCAGCTCATTTGTAGAATATGGCTGGAGGAAAGTATGCCCAATGATTGGAATCTCAGTGCCCTCTGTTCCATCCTGAAAATTGGAGACCAACTACACGCGTATAAGCGTTGTGTGTGAACGACTGAACCCATTCGCCATCTCACTGATTGGATCTTATCAACGCGTCTTCAGACCCTGTAAGCACACCATTGACCAGATATTTACACTGCGCCAAATCCTGGAAATATAGTGATAGAGCGCTTGCACAGAAAATCACACGACCCAGGTTCGATTCCAGCGAAGGACAAAATTATAAAAAAAAAATTTGCGGTTTTCTAAAAAATTACAAATTAAATTAAAAATTAAATTTAAGAAAAAAAGAGGTTCCCCCCACCTCCTCCAGCAAGACCATCTGCAAGAAACCGCCCCCTGACATTTCTAATCCATTCCACTAAAAACCAATAATCAGGAGTACAGCGCCACCTTCTGGGAAGATAACAGCTAATCTACTGAAGACGCTCACCATTCACATTAAAAAAACATCCACCGACAGATGAGGCAATTGCTGTTTGATCATTCGAGGGTGAAGGTATAACACTGGCTCTTGAGTGGACAAATTTACAGCAACTTGTTTCACCAACAATAAAAGGCGCAAAATATACAAAAAAAAAACCACCTATATAAAAAAAAAAAAAAAAAAAAAAAAAAAAAAAAAAAAAAAAAAAAAAAAAAACCTATCAACCATCTTCACATTCCAATATAATGCACTGCATGGGTAGGGGTTTGCCCCTGAGTATTGGTCTTAATAAAAAAAAAAAAATAGCAGCCAAGTGCTCGGATGGCAGCCTGACTATCGGAAAGTATGACTACCTACTGCCCTCTGTCCAAGTTAAACGCTACCGGCTTTTCCCGTAGGCCGGTTATTTCGCCCCAGGTACAAACAGGCCCGCTACTTTGCAGCCCTCAGTCTTTGATTCATCCGTATACCATCGAAATGTTCTCTCTTCTCTGTAAGTAGCCTCTATACTGCTTCATTCAGCCTTGTTACTCAGATCAATTTCCCAAAGTCATAGAGTTACCCGATAATGTCCAACGGACAGTCTAGGGATGATTTTACTACCAATCGGCTAACCAGATCGCCACATTTCAAAAGTCGAAGATTCGACCTTTCCTTTAAGATTATTCCGGTTTATATCCAGATTCATCTTTTCCGGCCAGACAATAGCCCCATATGCCAAAATTGGACTGACCAGCATGGTTTATTAGTACCGTATCCGTATCTTTGGATTATAGCCCCAAGTTTTGTCTGCAAGCCATCTACATGTCATTAGGTCATGTGTGGTTTTTTCGACACGCTCTCTATATGAGCCCTTTACGTTAATTTTCTATCCAGAACTACTTCCAGATATTTAACCTCATTCTTCTGTAGAATTTCCTAACCCAATATTCCCCCATTTAGAGAGGCTTCTCTCTCTAGTAAATGGCACCATTGTGATATTGTTCGCGTTAATATTTAGCCCTGTAGATATACATTAATTAATTAGTATTCTAAGACCTCTCTATATAATGCCACAGAGCGTGTCCTCGAACTTACCACTAGAACAATATCATCTGCAAAGTCCAGGCAGTTAAAGCCCTCCTCACACACTTTATCAAGGATTTCGTCAACAACTAGGCTCTACATCAAAGATTTCTAAGACATATCAAATTTTGACCATTTTAGCCCACTGTGACCCACTGTGTAAGTTGCGACAAAAAACGGAAAGTGGAGAAAGATATGGTGATAATTTTGGAGAAAGTAATAGAAAAAAGCCGAATTTACAACTTGTAACAAATTCTAATTTTTTTCAATTTTGCAAGTCTTATAAACAAATTTTAATTTTTTATATCTTTTACTGTATTTTATTACTCTTCTCAAAATTAATGTCCTAAAGTTCTGTTGCTTGAAGATATATGTTAAAAATTAGCGACGACTAGAAGCTCTTCCTCTACCTCGCCCACGTGCTCCTCCTCTTCCACGAGTTCCTCTTCCGCGGCCCCTATTACTTATTCTACTGTTTTCTTTTTTCTTTGATTTAGATTTTGGAGTATCGTCGATAAGAAGAGTTTCAAGAGGAAGGCTATCAGGTAAAATAAAATATCTTATATTATTTCCTCTGATACTAAGTGTTTCTAGTTGAACGGGATCTCTGTTTTTTATTGTCATCTTAACCAATTTAAGGTGAGTATTCATTGCAACATCAACGCCAGTAATAGTGCCATGAACTTGCGTTCCATTTTTTAATTCAATCGTTACGGTTTCATGGCTTAACTTCATTAAAAATCTGTAAAAACAAAATAAAGCAACTGTAAATTATATTTTAAATTTTATTCGGGTTTATAGTTAAAATTTTCTGCAATTTCTGATAAACTAATGTCAGAGTTAAGGTGAAGTACATAGCATGCGTTGCGCCAATATTGTGTTTCGCACATCTGCCAACAAAAGTTAAATTGGTAAATTTTCATAAAGCAATTTAATGCCAAAATTGGAAAAGTATATACAATTAAAATAATTAACTTTAAAAAATTGTAAAGAGGAACGGGATACGCAGACTGAAAGTATGCGGAGAAAAACTGTCAAAAAGACGAAAATATGGATCCATTTATAAAGAGTTGCAAACAAAAATCAATCAATTAGGACTAAATCTTGATCAGATATACAAATGTGATGAATCTGGTTTATTTTATAAATTTCTAACAGATATGAGTTTGATAAGTTCCATAGAAAAATCAGCCTATGGTAACAAAGTCTCCAAAAAAAGGCTAATTTTTTTGTCGTGCACTAACGAAAATGCAACCGATAATTTGATATTGCACGTTATTGGTAAATTTAAAAATCCACGAGCTTTTAAAAAGAGCAGATAAAATTGCTTGGATGACACAAACCATTTTTTAATATGATTTAAAAATATGTTTGTGTTCG